>CM028355.1:8437510-9028808 GCA_016618105.1 Dendrobium huoshanense
ATTATAACGTCCCTACCACTCTTTCATAAAAGACCGGACTCATTTCTTTTAAATCGATTAGGTGGTTAGCTGGCTCCCCAATCCAGGCCGGGGTAAGTCCAGATCTTGCACTGCATTAGTTAGGATCGGATGACTGTGGTCCAGTGTCCAAAATAGATTTAAGATCCGGAGCAGATCTTTGATTATAAGACCCCAAACTTCGGGAATCTAATCCCAAATTTCTAATAAAATACTCAACTCTAATTAAATATCATTTCAAATCCAAAACATAAAGCCCAACACTTAGATTAAGTTGGGACACTTCCGGATGGTTCTGGAATCTCAAAGTGTCCCCTACTTCTTCTCCTTTAACTCCGTTAATAACTGCTCAATTTTTATCCATTCCCTTTTGATTTTCCATTAACTCTATTCATACTTTGATATCACTCCTAGAAACTCTAACAAAATTCTGTCACCATTTTAATCGGGAGTTTTTGTAGGAGATTTTTGTCTCCCTACGATGTAATTAACTACGAGGGCTTGCGCTCGTAGGAGATTTGGAACCACACACACCTGATTTTTAAAAAAAAAATTAATTTCCAAAATTTTATTAGATTTCCTTGGGAAAAGTTAAGTAATGATCGTCATAGTTGCATTAGAAGGATTATCGTAGAATGGTCTCATTTCCCCTTGGGGAGATACACTCTTCTTCGATAAGGCTTTGGATGTGAATGCGACGATCATGTTTCTTGAATGTTGTAATTGGGTACTTAGTTGAACTATACTTTGTCCCCTCGGGGCCATATAAAGTTCTCCTTAGAACCCGATCATAACATTCAAGATGAGTTTACATAATTCTAAGTCTGAACACCGCTATGAAAGTTTATTTTCGTCCTTCGGGGTGATATACTCCTTCTAACGAGTTGATTCGATCTTAGAATTAGAACTCAACCTTAATCTTAAAATTCCCAAAGAAAACTAATTTTTTTTTTAAAACCTTTTTTCAAAATTCCACCAACAGTGACTTGGTCTCTAATGAAGTTATGCCTAATGTCTATATGCTTAGTCTTGGAGTGTTGAATTTGATTTCTAGAAATAGACATAACACTTGTATTATTATAAAAAATTAGAATAATATCAATTAAAAGCCTAAATCCATAAGTTATTATTATAACAATAGAACCTGTGCCATACATTAAGACTATATATTCTGCTTCAGTAGTAGAAAGGGCAACTGAATTCTATTTTCTACTAGACTAGGAAATTAAAGAGTTTCTAATGAATTGATAAGTTCTAGAAGTAATTTTTTGATTAACTCTATATCCTACAAAATCTAAATTAGAATATCTAATGATTTTAAAATAAGTGATGTTCCTAAGATATTAAATCCCTAAGTTTTGAGTTTCCAAAAGATATCTCAGAATTCCTTTAACTGCAGCTAAATGAGATTCTTTTGAATTAGCTTGATATCAAGCACAAAAATAAACATAAAATATGATATCATGTCATTTAGCAATTAAATAAAGTAATGATCTAATTATCCCTCTAATTTTTTTTTTATCAATAGATTTACCTACAAAATCCTTATCTAACTGAATCGAGGAACTCATTGGTGTACTTATTAGTTTAGGTTTAACCATTTCATACTTTTTAACGATATCCTTAATGTAATTGGATTAACTAATAAATGTGCCATCCTATTTCTATTTTATGCTAAAACTAAGAAAGTAACTTAAGACTCTTATCCAACTCATTTCAAATTCATCAATCATTATTTTTAAAAAATCATCACAAATAGTTTTATTAGTGGATCCAAATAACATAACATCAACATATATTTAAATAATGAGAATATTATTTCCTACTCTTTTTAAGAAGAGAGCTATATCCACACTCCCTTTAACAAATAATCATTCTAGATGGAATGTGCTTAGCCTTTCATACCATGCCTAGGTGCCTTTTTAATCCATATAATGTATTTTTCAATTTAAACACATGATTAAAAAATTGTGAATTTTCAAACCCTAAAGGTTGCTCAACATAAACATCTTCTTATATCATCCTATTATGAAAGGCACTCTTAATATTCATTTGAAATAGTTTAAATTCTTTAAAACAGGCAAAAGCTCCTTATTGCTTCAAGTCTAGCTACAAAGCCAAAAGTCTCCTCAAAATTAATTCCTTCTAATTGATTCCTTATTTATAAACACCATACCTAAATTATTCATCTTATTTTGAAAACTCACTTAGTTCTAACAACACTTTGATTTTTAGGTCTTCCTATCAACTTCCAAATATCATTTCTAACAAATTAATTCAATCTTCCTACATGGATAGAATCCAAAATTCAATAAAAAGTTATTGATTTATATTAGTGGGTTAAATTATTGAACTAAATGATGAGTAGTTCATTTATTTTTTAATTCCATGCCTAATTCTAACTCATTTTGTGAAAATTTCTATAGGATTAGCCAACATTCAAATATCCTAGAAAATTCCCCTCCTAAAATTTATGATCAAATTTTCCTAAAAGACTTTTACCATTATTATGAATGAACGCCTTACAACCAAAGACATGTAGATATGAGAGGTTGGGTTTCCTACCCTTAAGAAGCTTCTAGGGTTTCTGATTTAACTTTGATCCAATATTCACGTTATTCAAAATATAATAAGTTGTATTAACCGCTTAAGTCTAAATATATTTAGGAAGTGAATATTCAACCAATATGGCTCAAGTGGCTTCTACCAAAGTTTTGTTCTTTCATTCAACAACTCCATTCTGTTGAGGGGTCATAGTAACTGAAAAATTGTGATTCATTTCTTTCTTTTAATAGAAAACTTTAAATTTTTTATTTTTAAATTCTTTACCTTGATCAATATGAAAAGTAAGAATTTCACAACCTAACTTCCTTTGAATCCAAGTAAATTTTTTTTAAACTCGTCAAATGATTCACTCTTATGTGATAAGAATCTAATCCAAGCAAATCTTGAATAATCATTAATAATTACATACCCAAAAACTTTCTCTCCAAAACTTACAGTGCTAACATGTCCAAAAAGATCCATGTGAAGGACTTCTAAGGGTTTACTAGTACTAAGATCTTTAATTGGATGAAAAGATGACTTGAATTATTTTCCTAATTCACATTCATCACATAGGTGTTCCTTAGTGAATTCTAATTTAGGTATGCCTCTTATGAATTCCTTCTAGATAATCTTCCTAAGATTTTTCATGCTTGCATGACAAAGTCTTCTATGCCATAACAAAGATTCACCAGTAATAGGTTTTAGACAAAAAGAATTAGAAGATTTAACATACTTTAAATCAAGCATGTAAACATTGTTTTCCCTATCTCCATGTAACACATCAACTCCAATTTGGCTTACAATGCAGCTTATAGGCAACTTTTTTTTTTTTATTAAAACCCTTATCACAAAACAAACTAATACTTAACAAATTATATTTTAAGCCTTCAAATAATAAAATATTTTCTATCAAAAAATTCCTCGTATTACCAATCATATATGATCCTAGCACTCTTCTAGTTATGTTATCTTGAAGTGTCACTTTGCATCTAGTCCTGGCTTCTAATGATAAAAAATGATTTGTATCTCCACTCACATATTTTAAACATCCACTGTCCAGGTACTAAATGCTTTCACGAGAGCTTATTTGAGAGAGTTTCTCATCCGGATCGGAATGATCAAGTTTATCTGTTATTAAGCACAAATTTATAATCTCCTCATCTGCTTCTATTTTGAAGAGTCTAAAGCTGAGTTAGGCAAGAAAGCTCTTTTTATTCTTTTCTTGTCCTTTCCAACATGAATATTCTCCTCAATTTTATCCTTGTTAGGATTCGCTTTGAGATTTGGGCATTCAGCATTATATGTCCAGGCTTCCAACATTCATAATAATTAACTTTATTAAAAACTTTTGCATTCTTATTTAACTTACCTTTTTTCCAATGTTGAGGCCTTCATTATTTTCTCTTAAGGAAACTTTTTGAATTGCCTAGTCATTAGTGCAATATCTTCGTTATCCTCAGGCATTAATTGATCACTCTCTGAATCATTAACTTTTAAAGCTATATTCTTCTCTTTTTGCTTATCAACTGCATCAATCTGTCTTTGATTCACTCATTGCTCGTAATCAATCAGTAATCTAAGTAGATTATCAATAAATTATACAATCAGATCTTTAGACTCAGTTATGATAATTATCTTTGCATCATAAGTAGTATGTAAATAACGTAAGATTTTATTAACATTTTTTAATTTTAAGTTTTCTACCTAAAGCATACAATGAAGTAACAATTTGAGTAAACCTTGTATACATATAAAAAATTTACTCATTTTGCTTCATATGAAATAGTTCATAATCATGTAATAAATTTTCAACCTAGATTACTTTATCTCATTTATTCCTTCATAAGTTAAGCAAACTCTATCACAAATTTCTTTTCCAGTTTTGCAAGTTGAAACACACATATAATCCTCAGATTTCAATGAAAAAAAAAATTGTTTAAATCTTTGGCATTTTATTATGCTAATTCTATTTCATCTAATGTTCAATCTATAAATGGTGTTTCAATTCTAATGCCATCAACAAATTTATTAGGTATGGTGTAACCTTAATGTACTAATATCCACATGTGATAGTCAAGTGAATATAGAAAAAAAACATACAAGTTTTCCAAAAATCAAAAGAAATGTTATGGAATAATGGTGGTTTAGTAATTAAATATCTTTCTAGAGTATTTCAGTTTCCAAAATTATCCATTATCATTTTTCAAAAAGTACTCTAAAATTTAATTTTTGAAATCAGCTCTTATACAACTTGAAAGTTTATGTAGGTTATTAGACCTTATAGAACTATCCTAATGCTAACCAAGAGGGAGGGGGCGGGGGGTGAATTTGTTATTTTTAAAAAAAATTTGATATTTGAAAACCTTATTAGATCTTCTTAAAAGTTAAATCACTACTCCTATAACATATAGTTGGTTTATAGAAATGATTACAATAGATAATTTTAACCACAAAAATATAAGTACAATAAAATAAAAATGCGAGAAAAATTATAAGTAATAAAAAATATAAAATTTTATAGTGGTTCAGTCCAACTAGACCTACATTCACTCCATAGAGACACCTTCTTCAGGTTTTGCACTCAACATATGTGACTCTCCTTTTGCCCCCATAGTATAGCGAAGAAGCCCTTACAAACTCTTTTCCACCAACATGATGTGGTAAAGAATTATCACCTTTTACACTCTCCAAGTGATGCTAGCATACTGTCACGTCCTTTTTGATCCTCATGGTGAAGGCGGAAAACCATTGCGTCCTTTTTACCCTCTTAGCGAAAGAATAGTACTATCAAATCCTTTTTCCTTATCCTACTAATGGAAGAGTACCTTTACATCTTTTTTCACCCTCTAGCTGAAGGCAGAGTACCTTAACATCCTTTTTTACACTCCTAGTGAAGAAAGAGAACCATCACATCCTTTTTCACCCTTCTGGTGAAGTCATAGAACCGTCAAGTCCTTTTTTACCCTCTTGGTGAAGGCATAGAACATTAATCAAGTCTTGAATGTCTTCTCTCAAAAGCCTCCAAAGAAATTAAGTAAAAAGTTGAAGAAGACAATCAGATCCTTACTTTAGGCAACCTTATAAATCTCTCACAACTCCCCTTCACTTGATCTCTCTCTTTTATCAAAAAATCTCTACCAAACACTCTCCTAAAAGGTCATTCTTAAGAGAAAATTTAAGCAATGGATAATATGATAGTTTTTAGGACTCTTTATATAGAAACCACATGAAAGATAGTCCAAAAACTAAAATTTTCAAGTGAACCGACTTACATTCAAACTATACGATTATACATCATACGATATGATCAGTTTAAATAATCAAAGTTTTGTTTAGTATGAACTGGGATGAACTTAGTTTTGTACACTATCAATCATTTGTATAAATTCAAATCATATAGTATGGATAGTTTTAAAAAAAATGTATTTGTATGGTACGATCTTATACGAGCCTAATTTCATTTACTGTTAGTCATCTATATGATCTAACATCATACTATATCACACTCTCAATCTGTAATTAAATTTTCAAATGGTGTCCATCATTTCCAATCATTAGAAATCATTAGCAATAATTGGCGCACGGCGGTTGTGGTGCACCATGTATAGGACACGTGACAGATAGCAATGGATCCACTTAATCATTTAGGCAATTTGATTTATCCATCGGATCAACTACAGATTAAATGAATGATCTTATTTTTTCCACATTGCCTCTCATAGGGCAAAATGATGCACAATTAAAACTCAGAGCCTTCATATATATAGTTCTATAGATTTAGACTGTCTAATCGAATGATCAGACATCTCAGATTAACTATTTTATTTTAGTCAAATTGAACTAAATGTTCAAATGCCTATAACTTTTAATCCAAACATGAAAATTTGATTAAATTTGAAATAGAGGACAATTGTATCTTAGACTTTCAATCCCTAGAGTTTAGAAGCTCCATGCATTAAAATCATTTGGAACATATAATTTGTACTTAAAACTTCAAGTGAGGATAATTTACTAATCAATAGATATATTTCAGAGATCTTGGACTCTATAGATTTCTTGGAAAATCCTCTATACCTTTTAGAAGGCTCTAAGAGCTGGATTCAAATGTATTAGAATCAAGCTTGAGATTTTTTCTCTCTCCATTTCTCTCTCTCTCTCTCTCTCTCTCTCTCTCTCTCTTGATGGTTTGAAGGTATCTTAAATTACGTTAGGGCAGAGGAAGCTATGGGAGAGCTAGGGAGTTAGCTATGGGCCTGGGGAACCAATTTGATCAATCCTTTTCACAAGAAAATATATGGTACTTAAAGGAGAGAGAAAATATGATTAAAGGCATAGATCTTTCCACTTAAGCTAAGGAAAGGAGCCAATTTAGTAAAGCAGCTATTGATGGTAGCTACTTGAGTGTTAATTTAATCAACTTGTCCTCTCACCTAGCTCATATCTTAATTGTATCTGAAATACTGCTAGCCCAAGAAAGTTTTAATATGATAAAATCGCTGATCAAAATAATACTCAAGTCGATTAAATCTCTGGATCATTTCATGATAGAAATGATGCTCAGGTCCAGAAGTAGGAGCAGGTGCAGGTGTTGGAGCATGTCCTCCTTCTTCATCAAATTCATCTCCTTCATCACCTTGATCCCAATGGGAAAGAATATGAAATGAAGCATCAGTAAAATAGACAGGAAGATTATCTAGGGGATCATGATGATTAATATTATATTTCATTTCAAGAATATAGGAAATCAAGTATCCTAAATCCACATTCTTCCAACCTCTAGTGGAAGGAATTCTAATGTCAGTAAGGTTATGGATGTAGTTCATAATCAACTAGACTTCATCAAATGGAGTGTTTGACTAGATATAGCATGTGACTATACTAAGCAAAGGAGTTATATTGATTATATCACCAGCTTTATGAATAATAGAGGTTCTTAAAATATGCTTGATGATCTTTTCATTTTGATTCAAAGATTGACAATGGGTAAGCGTTAGATTGAAGGTATTCCCTTAAGAGTCTGATTAACTGTAGTCCAATTAAAATCTTTTTTAGAAGTCATAGAATGAGCTTTAATTCCTTAAGTTTTAAGATGCAAAGAAAAGGTGCCCAAATCCTCTTTAGTCATTTCAACACGTTGGTGAAAGACATACAAGGACATAATGGTGTTGTTTTCTCTCATTCTCAAATTGGCGAGAAAATAATAAAAGGTCTTAGAACTAAAAGTGTATAACAAAGTTAGAATTAATGAAAATTGAGTAAAGTTAAAGAGGGGCATAATTAGAAAGTTGATATCTTCTTGAAAAAGAAGAAAAGGAGTAATCTTAGCTTGAACAAACTGGGTGTAGGCTTTTTTATTTTTCCCTTGAAAGAAAATTATCATCTTGTATAGATGATGATATGTTTGTACTATACGATTACCCAAAAAATAATCAAATTTTCATCTATCCAACTAAGAAAAAAGAAATCATATTAAATATTTAGAATTTGTACCGAATGAAAGTGGTTCATATAGTACGAATGGAAAAAGAAAATTTTGATTCTTACATATCGATCAAGATTTTTTTCCAAAATAATTCAAAAAAGATACACAAAATAAAAATAATAAAGATAATAAAATGAAAATCAACCACAAAATAGAAAAAGTCAAACAAAAATAAAAAAAATAAACAAAAAAAAGAAAAACACAATAAAAAATACAAAAGAAATACACCACTAATGCAATTAATAGAATTACATTTGTTAAGCATGAATATTAATAACACATAATCTAGTTTTTAAGGTGCTGAAAGTTTCAAGAACTAGTGGTTTTGTGATAATATCTGCAAGTTGATTTTCAATTGCTACATGATGTAGCCCAATTTCTCCTTTAGTGACTTGGTCTTTAATGAAGTTATGCCTAATGTCTATATGCTCAGTCTTGGAGTGTTGAATTTGATTTCTAGAAATAGACATAACACTTGTATTATTATAAAAAATTAGAATAATATCAATTAAAAGCCTAAATCCATAAGTTATTATTATAACAATAGAACCTGTGCCATACATTAAGACTATATATTCTGCTTCAGTAGTAGAAAGGGCAACTGAATTCTATTTTCTACTAGACTAGGAAATTAAAGAGTTTCTAATGAATTGATAAGTTCTAGAAGTAATTTTTTGATTAACTCTATATCCTACAAAATCTAAATTAGAATATCTAATTATTTTAAAATAAGTGATGTTCCTAGGATATTAAATCCCTAAGTTTTGAGTTTCCAAAAGATATCTCAGAATTCCTTTAACTGCAGCTAAATGAGATTCTTTTGAATTAGCTTGATATCAAGCACAAAAATAAACATAAAATATGATATCATGTCATTTAGCAATTAAATAAAGTAATGATCTAATTATCCCTCTAATTTTTTTTTTATCAATAGATTTACCTACAAAATCCTTATCTAACTGAATCGAGGAACTCATTGGTGTACTTATTAGTTTAGGTTTAACCATTTCATACTTCTTAACGATATCCTTAATGTAATTGGATTAACTAATAAATGTGCCATCCTATTTCTATTTTATGCTAAAACTAAGAAAGTAACTTAAGACTCTTATCCAACTCATTTCAAATTCATCAATCATTTGTTGAATCTAGTAATTAGGTTGTTAAACCTAAGTAAATGTCCCAAGGCTACCAAGAGGGGGGTGAATTGGTAGTTTTAAAAATTTTATACCCTCTTAAAATTTAAAGTTGAACCGAAATGAAATTTTCTTTTAAAGTTTGTAGAAAAATGTTTTTCAACCACAGAGTTGTTAAAACAGAAATTTAAAATGCGGAAACGTAAAAGCAATAAAGTAAATGACACCAGATTTATAGTGGTTCGGTCTATAACCAGACCTACATCCACTCCTCAGAGGCACCCTCTGAGTATTGCACTAATACCACAAAGTGACTCTCCTTTAGCACCCACAGCAAGGCGGAGAAGCCTGTACAAAACCCTCTTTTCACCACTCCCCGGTGCGGCAGAGAACCGTCGTCCTTTTACACAATCCACAGTGTTGGCAGAGAACCGTCGTCCTTTCACACTCTCCTAGTGTGGGCAGAGAACCCTACGGCTGTTCACACTCTCCAAGTGTAGGCAGAGAACCTTCTTCCTTTTACACTCTCCCAGTGTAAGCAGAGAACCCACGTCTGTTCACACTTTTCAAGTGTCGGCAGAGAACCGGACCTTCTTGAATGATCTTCTCACAAGAACCTAGAAGAAAGAAAGAAAAGAGTGAAGAAATCCAATTTCACAAGTAGAGATTCTTACCTTAGCAATCCAAGTGAAGCCTTTTTGCTCCAATGGTATGAATCCTCCTTTGAATGCTCTCTTCCACTCTCCCCTTGACTATTCTCTCAATAGGCACGAAGTTCAAGTGACAAAAAGATTGGGTGGCAGTCTAATTTGAAGTATTTATACAAAAGACATGAAAAACCGCCCAAAAACTGCAAGTTTTCAATTCTGTACGCAGTGGATCGTCCGGTACGATCGTGGATCGTCCTGGACGATTTTACTTAAACGATCTGAAACGACCCAATTTGTATATGTGTACGAAATGACTTCGTACAGCTGATCGTCCTGTACGAACTAGGTTCGTCCAGTACGAACGGTTATTACAAGGTCGGTTTTAGAAACTGCTGAAAACTGTCCTAAGTCGGTTTATCGTTTGGACGAAAATATGTTCGTCTGGACGAAAATTTTCCAGAGAGCCGATCGTCCTGGACGATTATTTATTTCGTCTGGACGAAAATTTTCCAGAGCGCCCATCGCCGGGGACGATAATTTGGTTTTGTCTGGACGAAAATTTTCCAGAGAGCTGTTCGTCCGGTATGATATTTATTTTCGTCTGTACGAAAATTTTCCAGAGCGCCCATCGCCGGGGACGATATAAAAATTCGTCCTGGACGAATAGGACCTAGAAAAATTTTTTGAAGCAAGTTCCTATTCGTTCCAAATGCTCTATAGGAGATAACTGACAGATCGTCCAGTACGATATATATCGTCCTGTACGATCAGTATAGAATTTCAAGATCTCCTTAGTTTGTGTGTGAGAGATTTTATTCACTCAATTACAATCACTCCCTTTCAAAATTAATTCAAAGAAAAGACACTTCAAATAAACAAAATTTCTCATGTTGAATTTGATTTGAAGTTTTCGTAGTCTGGAGTCTGATTTTCCTGAAATGTTAGTACACACAAGAGCAAGTGCAAATCTTCGAAATTGTTAGGAGATAATTATACATCTGAACAATAATGTTTGGAATCATCAAAACTACATAAGTTGCACAAATATAAATCATTCAAATAGCAACTATTCAAACAATCTCCCCCTTTTTGATGATGGCAAAACAATTATTATTAGTATGGTTTCAAGTTAAAACATAATCTCTTATCTCCTAAACTCCCCCTGAATTTATGAGTACATTAAAATAAGGAGGCATTAAAGAACAATATTTTTGTTTTTCAAAAATTTTAACACAGAAAACACAAATCACAAAAACAAAAACAATATTTGTGTTTTTAGCAGAAAACAAAAATCACAAAACAAAAACACAAACACAAACATAAACATAATAATTTCTCCCCCTTTTTGACAGCAACAAAAAGTGAAGAAGAAAAAGACAAGAAATGTAAATAATAATATGAAATTCATTGTTAAAATTTAATCTAAATTGTGATTTGACATAGAGTATGCAATTTTAAACTAAAGATATTAGGTCAATCATAGAAATTCATAAAATTTATGAAATGATATAACATTGTAAGTAAGAAGAATTTATCAAAGACATGATTCAATTTAGACATTTTGATTATTGAAAATCATTATAAGTGAGATGTAAAAAAAATTCTATATTTCAAAGTTCAATAGAATATAAATGAACATTAGATCAACTTGGATCAAGAGATTAAACGAATTTGGAAAGAAGAGAATTACCTCATGTGGTGATTTGCACATCTTTTCAAAGTTTTGGAGCACATTTTTGTGCATTTGTCTTTGGTTGGGCTTATTTTGTGCCTCTTTTTCACTTTGCAAATTTTTGCGAATCCCTTTTGATTTTTGTACATTTGTACAATTTTCAAGATTAATTTGACCAATTCTTTCCAAAATCTATAATCTAACATTTCAAATATTTCTAGGTGCATAAATATCATTTGAGCATAGAAATACAAAATAAGATAACATCAAAATTGTAATAACAATATTAAATTTTATGTAGTCTAAATGAATAGACATGAATTTAAAAATTCTAAATACAACAAGTTATAGACAAATTATAAATTTAGAAAGTCTAGATTTTCTAATATAGATAATCTCACATTACAATCGAATTTGAGCACAATGTAGATTAAAAACAATATTAATGAAATTCATAAAGATTAGACACATTTCAAAACAAATCTAAGACAAACAAACTTTCATTGATTAAAAAAAAATTACATAAAAATATTGAACTTAAAAAAAAACATAACAACAAAACAAAAAATACAACAGACACACATAAAAAAAAACTTCTACTGTTCTGGAGGAGGAGGAGGAGGAATGCCGCCAAAGAGATTGAAGTAGGAGGCCATTAACATTACATTGGTATTTATTTCATGAACTTCATCTCTAATATTACCAATGTCATGTTGCTGCTGCGTAAGATGAGCATCAAATTGATCAAACCTTTGATCAATGTGAGTCTCTAGTCTATCAAATCTCTCAATCAGATTCTGGTAATCTGATTGAGAAGCAGAAGCTTGCACTCCTTCTTCTTCTTCTTCTGAAGCACTGCCATGTGCTTTTTCTTTTTCTTTTTCCTCCCTGAAGAGCAGTCTGAAAGATGCATCGTTGTAATAAACTGGCTCTTCATATTCCTCATCAGGATGGACTATATTGTACTTCTTCTCCAAAACATAAGTAATCAAGTGCCCTAAAGAAATATTCTTCTTCCTCTTCTGATCAGGATGTCCTATTTCTGAAAGCCCATAGATATGATCTAGGATGAGTTGGGCTTCATCGATAGGTTGTCTTTTCATGATTAAAAAAGTTAGACAAGAGAGGAGAGGGGTTATGTTTATCCTATCACCAGCTTTAGGAATAATTGAAGATCTAAGGATATGCTGGATGATTCGGGCATCTTGGGTCATACTGGCCACTCTAGCAACATGATTGTCAATTCCATTTTCTCTAATTACCCTATTGATTTCATACCAATGGAAGACGTTTTCTGACATTAGGGTGTGGGCTCTATATCCTTCAGTCCTTAAGTTTAAAAATGCACCAAGGTCGTGCTTGGTGATCTCAACTTTTTTCTTAAAAACAAAAGAACTAATGATAGAGTGGTCAGGATTGAAACTCATGTTGGCTAGGAAGTAATGGTAGGTTTGCTTATTGTAGAGGTGGACAAGAGAGAGAATGAAATGAAATTGGGTTGAGGCGAAGAGGTGTAATACCCGAAATTTCAACTCCGTTTGGATAAGAATGCGAGACGGAGTGATTTTTGCAGAAGCAAAACGAGGAAAAGATTCCTCATTTGCTTTGGAAAGGAAGTTGTCTGGAGCATTCCTGTTGGGTTTCTTCACCAAAACTTTTTGTCTTTTGCTAGAGGAGGCCATAGTTGATTTGATGTAGAAAGGGATTGAAAAAGATGTTTGAAAGTGTGATTGTCAAGTTTGAAAGCCCTCATATTTAAAGAAAAACGATATGTTCGTCCTGGACAAAAAATTATCGTTCGTCTGGACGAAGTAATTTCGTACAGACGATCTAATTCGTCCAAAATGTAACGGCTTTTCGTATTCAACACAACTTACGATGCGTCCCTTCGTACAGGCTTTTTGACTTGACCGATCGTACATACGAAAATATTTCGTACAGACGATCAAAAAGCGTTTCGTTTTAATGACTCTTGAAAACCGTCCCCTACAATGAATCGACACATGTTCGTTCATACGAAAAAAATTTCGTACAGACGAAATTCGTATAAAAAACTGTCTTATCCACTCAACCGCTGCATTCAATCGTCCCGACGTTTGAGAGAGAGAAAAAAAAATTCGTACTGGACGATCACAGATCGTACAGACGATCCAATAAAAAACTGCTCTCAAAATGGTTTAAATTCGCGCAAACTGTTTCTTAACACATCGTCCCGTACGAAAAATTTCGTCCTGGACGATTTCCAAAAAAAAAAATTTGATTTTTAAATTTTTAATTTAACAAAAACAACAAAAATAATCAACAACACAGAAAACATAAGACAAAAAAAAAAAAAAAAAAAAACATAAATTCAAAAACAATTCATATAAAAACACAAAATTCACAAAATCACAAAAACAAAACACAACAAGTATCAATGTTGCAAAGACATTTTGGTTAAGCATTCAAATCAATAACACCAAGCCTTGTTCTTAAAGTACTGAAGGTATCAAAGGCTAAAGGTTTTGTAAAAATGTCTGCAAGTTGATTTTCAGTTGAAACATGTATAAGTTCAATTTCTCCTTTGGATACATGATCCCTTATGAAATGATGCCTTATATCAATGTGTTTGGTTCTAGAATGTTGAATAGGATTTTTGGAAATGCAAATAGCACTAGTATTGTCACAATAAATTGGAATAGTGCCTATAGTTAATCCTAAGTCAATCAACTGTTGTTTTAACCAAAGTACTTGTGCCACACAACTTCCTAATGCAATGTATTCTGCTTCTGCAGTAGATAGTGCCACTGAATTTTGTTTTCTACTAGACCATGAAACTAATGAATTTCCAATGAATTGACATGTTCCAGAGGTGCTTTTCCTATCCACTCTACAGCCTGCAAAGTCAGAATCTGAGTAACCAATAATTTCAAATGAAGAGCTAAACTTAGGATACCAAATTCCTAAGTTTTGAGTTCCTAGTAGATATCTTAAAATCCTTTTCACTGCTGTCAAATGTGATTCTTTTGGATCTGATTGAAATCTAGCACATAAGCAAACACTAAACATAATATCTGGTCGGCTAGCAGTCAAGTAAAGTAAAGATCCAATTATCCCTCTAAATTTCTTTTGATCAACAGATTTTCCCTTAAGGTCTTTATCTAACTGAACTGAGGAACTCATTGGTGTACTAACAGGTTTAGCATTGTCCATTTCATATTTTTTGAGGATGTCCTTAATATATTTGGTTTGACTAAGAAAAGTACCTTCCTCAAGTTGCTTAATGCTAAATCCTAGAAAGTAATTTAAATCTCCCATTAGACTCATTTCAAATTCACTACTCATTGTTTTAGAAAAATCATCACAAAGATGTTTATTTGAAGATCCAAAGATGATGTCATCCACATAAATTTGAACAATAAGTATATCCTTTCCAATTTTCCTTAAAAAAAGAGTTGTATCCACACTTCCTTTTTCAAAAGATCTTTCAAGTAGGAAGGTGCTTAACCTCTCATACCAAGCCCTAGGTGCCTGTTTCAATCCATATAATGCCTTTTTTAATTTGAAAACATGATTTGGAAATTTAGAGTTTTCAAAACCTGGAGGTTGTTCTACAAAAACATCTTCTTCAATTACTCCATTTAAAAAGGCACTTTTGACATCCATTTGAAACAATTTAAAACCTTTAAAACAGGCAAAGGCTAGTAAAACCCTAATTGCTTCAAGTCTAGCTACAGGGGCAAAAGTTTCCTCAAAATCAATTCCTTCAATTTGGTTATACCCCTTAGCTACTAATCTAGCCTTATTTCTAATGACTACTCCTGAGTCATTCATTTTATTCTTGAACACCCACTTGGTTCCAACAACACTTTGATCTTTTGGCCTTGTAGTTAGTTCCCAAACTTTATTTCTTACAAATTGATTCAACTCTTCTTGCATGGCCAATATCCAAAATTCATCTGAAAGTGCTTGATCAATGTTAGTGGGTTCAACAGTTGAAATAAAGGCTGAATGATTGACTTCCTTGTTTAATCCACGCCTAGTTCTAACACCCTCACTTGGTTCACCTATGATTAATTCCTTTGGGTGGTTTTTAGAAAATCTCAAATCTCTAGGCAAAGGGTCTTCTCTTTCTAAATTTTCTTCCACATTTTCTTCCAAATTTAATCTATCAATATTTTGGGAGTTTTCTTCAATTTCTTCTTCAACAACTTTTGGCTCTTCCAAGTTTCCATTTTCATCAAAAACAACATGTGTGGTTTCTTCAATGACTAAAGTTCTTTTGTTGAATACTCTATAAGATTTTCCAACACTTGAATATCCAACAAAAATTCCTTCATCTGATTTTGGATCAAATTTTCCTAAGGCTGATTTTCCATTATTATGTATGAACACCTTGCAACCAAATACATGCAAATGAGACAAATTTGGTGTTCTTCCTTTTAGCAACTCATAAGGTGTTTTATTCAAATTAGATCTCACATTCACCCTATTCAGAACATAGCATGCAGTGCTAACCGCCTCAGCCCAAAAATACCTAGGAAGAGAGTATTCTGCTAACATTGCTCGGGCGGCTTCTATTAATGTTCTGTTCTTTCTTTCAACTACTCCATTTTGTTGAGGAGTTCTAGGTGCAGAAAAATTGTGATCAATCCCCTTTTCTTTACAGAAATCTTCAAATCTTTCATTTTCAAATTCACCTCCATGATCACTTTGTATAGAAATTATTTCACATCCTAGTTTTCTTTGTATCCAAGTTGAAAAATTTCTGAATTCCTCAAATGATTCACTCTTATGAAAAAGAAATTTAACCCAGGTGAATCTTGAAAAATCATCTACTATAACAAATCCATATACCTTTCCTCCTAGACTAACAGTGCTTACTGGTCCAAAAAGATCCATGTGTAGAATTTCTAAAGGTTTACTTGTCCTAAGATCTTTAATGGACTTAAATGAGGACCTCACTTGTTTTCCTAATTGACATGCATCACACAGATGGTCCTTAGTAAAGTCTAGTTTAGGTATTCCTCTCACCAAATTCTTTTGGGTAATTTTTCTAAGATTTTTCATACTAGAATGACAAAGTCTCCTATGCCAAAGCCACGATTCATCAGAAACAGTTTTCAAACAAAAAGCAGTAGGAGATTGAATACAATTTAAATCTAGCATGTAAACATTGTTCACCCTTTTTCCATTTAAAACAATTTTTCCATTTAGGCTAATTATGCAGCTAGTAGGTAAAAATTTTACATTATAGCCCTTATCACATAGCTGACTTATGCTAAGCAAATTATGTTTCAAGCCTTCAACTAATAAAACATTATCTATGAAAAAGTTTTTCAAGTTTCCAATCATACCTGATCCAACCACTTTCTTTGTGGTATTATCTCCAAGTGTAACCTTGCCTCCACTCCTGGCTTCCAGCGTTATGAACTGAGCAGTATCTCCAGTCATGTGCTTAGAACATCCGCTGTCCAGGTACCATATACTCTCACGAGGTCTTGTGTGAGAGTATACCTGCAAAATTCTCAAATGTTAGACTTGGGAACCCAAACTAGTTTGGGTTCACCTTTATGAAATTTATAATCAGATGCATGTGTGATATGTCTAGGTTTATGCATCTTAGTTCTCCACACCAAATTAGGTTTCATCTTTAAAGTGCAGGTGTGAGATATATGTCCCAAAAATCCACAATTGTTACATTTAACATTAGGAAAAATATTCCTATGTTTTCTCTCATATGATTGTCTTCTAAGGGATTTCATGAATTTAGGATAATACTTAGGATTTGTAAAATCTTCATGTTTAGGGGGGTTCCTATTATCCTCGAGAGCACTTATACTAAGTTTATAAAATGAATTCATTTCTTCCAAGATTCGATTTGTATAATTGACTCTATATGTCTTGTGCTCAGATTCATCCTTAAATTTCTCAAATTCTTTTTCAAGTTCAGCATAGGATAATTTTAAATTCTCATAATTTTTATTCAAGTCATCATATTCATCAAGTAGTTTCATGTGGTTGCTATCAATTAAAGCATGATCTTTCCTAAGGATTTCGTGTTCCTTATTAAGCTCTTCCAATTCTAAAACTAAACTAGCATGCATCTTTTTAGTTTTCCTATATGCATCATGCATGTGTTCAGAAACTTCAAACAATTCATTATAAGTTAAATCACATACCTCTTCTTGATCTGATTGTTCAGCTTTATCTGCCATCAAGCAAAGGTTGGTGACTTCTTCTTCTTTTTCAGTCTCAGATGAGTCTGAAGCTGAGTCCGCCCAAAAAGCCTTTTGAAACTTCTTCTTGCCCTTCTTTACCATTGGTTTCTCCTCTACCTTCTCCTTGCTAGGAGTGGCTTTGAGTTTTGGACAATCAGTCTTTATATGACCTGGTTTCCTGCATTCATAACAAATCACTTCATTAGAAACCTTACCATTTCTATTATACTTACCTCTATTCCATTGCTGGCGTCTCTTCTGCTTCCTCTTTAAAAAGCTTTTGAATTGTCTAGTCATCAGTGCTATATCATCTTCATCCTCAGGTTGTGAGTGTTCACTTTCTGACTCTTCCACATTTAGTGCAATATTCTTGTCCTTTCTTGGTTCACCTGCATCAATCTTTCTTTGACTTACTCCTTGCTCGTAAGCAATGAGTGAACCAAGAAGATTGTCAATAGAATAAATGTTCAGATCTTTTGACTCTGTAATTGCAGTAATTTTAGCATCGTATGCAGTAGGTAAACAACGAAGAATCTTATTAACCATTTCAGCATTAGTTAATTCCCTACCAAGTGCATGCAAAGAGGTGACAATTTGAGTGAATCTTGTGTACATGTCAGATATAGATTCATTAGGTTTCATGCGAAATAGTTCGTAGTCATGTAACAAGATATTGAGCCTTGATTTCTTAGCCTCATTTGTCCCTTCATAAGTAATACAAAGTCTATCCCATATGTCTTTTCCGCTTTTACAAGTAGAAACTCGCATGTAGTCTTCAGATTTTAAAGCACAAAAGAAACTATTTAAACATTTTGCATTTAATTGTGCTAAGTCACGTTCTTCTATAGTCCAATCTGCATAGGGTGTATCTACCCTAATTCCATCAACTAATCTAGTTGGTTTTGTGTAACCTTCCTGGACTAACATCCAAATGCGATAATCAAGTGACTGTAAGAAAGTAGACATGCGTGTTTTCCAAAAATCAAAAGGAATATTGTCAAACAGTGGAGGTCTAGTGATAGAGTAACCCTCAGGTGTGTTTCGGTTTCCAAATGTAGCCATCTACGTTAATCAAAAAGTAGTTCAAACTTATGATTTTGAAACAATGCTCTGATACCACTTGTTGAATCTAGTAATTAGGTTGTTAAACCTAAGTAAATGTCCCAAGGCTACCAAGAGGGGGGTGAATTGGTAGTTTTAAAAATTTTATACCCTCTTAAAATTTAAAGTTGAACCGAAATGAAATTTTCTTTTAAAGTTTGTAGAAAAATGTTTTTCAACCACAGAGTTGTTAAAACAGAAATTTAAAATGCGGAAACGTAAAAGCAATAAAGTAAATGACACCAGATTTATAGTGGTTCGGTCTATAACCAGACCTACATCCACTCCTCAGAGGCACCCTCTGAGTATTGCACTAATACCACAAAGTGACTCTCCTTTAGCACCCACAGCAAGGCGGAGAAGCCTGTACAAAACCCTCTTTTCACCACTCCCCGGTGCGGCAGAGAACCGTCGTCCTTTTACACAATCCACAGTGTTGGCAGAGAACCATCGTCCTTTCACACTCTCCTAGTGTGGGCAGAGAACCCTACGGCTGTTCACACTCTCCAAGTGTAGGCAGAGAACCTTCTTCCTTTTACACTCTCCTAGTGTAGGCAGAGAACCCACGTCTGTTCACACTTTTCAAGTGTCGGCAGAGAACCGGACCTTCTTGAATGATCTTCTCACAAGAACCTAGAAGAAAGAAAGAAAAGAGTGAAGAAATCCAATTTCACAAGTAGAGATTCTTACCTTAGCAATCCAAGTGAAGCCTTCTTGCTCCAATGGTAGGAATCCTCCTTTGAATGCTCTCTTCCACTCTCCCCTTGACTATTCTCTCAATAGGCACGAAGTTCAAGTGACAAAAAGATTGGGTGGCAGTCTAATTTGAAGTATTTATACAAAAGACATGAAAAACCGCCCAAAAACTACAAGTTTTCAATTCTGTACGCAGTGGATCGTCCGGTACGATCGTGGATCGTCCTGGACGATTTTACTTAAATGATCTGAAACGACCCAATTTGTATATGTGTACGAAATGACTTCGTACAGCTGATCGTCCTGTACGAACTAGGTTCGTCCAGTACAAACGGTTATTACAAGGTCGGTTCTAGAAACTGCTGAAAACTGTCCTAAGTCGGTTTATCGTTTGGACGAAAATATGTTCGTCTGGACGAAAATTTTCCAGAGAGCCGATCGTCCTGGACGATTATTTATTTCGTCTGGACGAAAATTTTCCAGAGCGCCCATCGCCGGGGACGATAATTTGGTTTCGTCTGGACGAAAATTTTCCAGAGCTGTTCGTCCGGTACGATATTTATTTTCGTCTGTACGAAAATTTTCCAGAGCGCCCATCGCCGGGGACGATATAAAAATTCGTCTTGGACGAATAGGACTTAGAAAAATTTTTTGAAGCAAGTTCCTATTAGTTCCAAATGCTCTATAGGAGATAACTGACAGATCGTCCAGTACGATATATATCGTCCTGTACGATCAGTATAGAATTTCAAGATCTCCTTAGTTTGTGTGTGAGAGATTTTATTCACTCAATTACAATCACTCCCTTTCAAAATTAATTCAAAGAAAAGACACTTCAAATAAACAAAATTTCTCATGTTGAATTTGATTTGAAGTTTTCGTAGTCTGGAGTCTGATTTTCCTGAAATGTTAGTACACACAAGAGCAAGTGCAAATCTTCGAAATTGTTAGGAGATAATTATACATCTGAACAATAATGTTTGGAATCATCAAAACTACATAAGTTGCACAAATATAAATCATTCAAATAGCAACTATTCAAATATCATTATTTTTAAAAAATCATCACAAATAGTTTTATTAGTGGATCCAAATAACATAACATCAACATATATTTAAATAATGAGAATATTATTTCCTACTCTTTTTAAGAAGAGAGCTATATCCACACTCCCTTTAACAAATAATCATTCTAGATGGAATGTGCTTAGCCTTTCATACCATGCCTAGGTGCCTTTTTAATCCATATAATGTATTTTTCAATTTAAACACAAGATTAAAAAATTGTGAATTTTCAAACCCTAAAGGTTGCTCAACATAAACATCTTCTTATATCATCCTATTATGAAAGGCACTCTTAATATTCATTTGAAATAGTTTAAATTCTTTAAAACAGGCAAAAGCTCCTTATTGCTTCAAGTCTAGCTACAAAGCCAAAAGTCTCCTAAAAATTAATTCCTTCTAATTGATTCCTTATTTATAAACACCATACCTAAATTATTCATCTTATTTTAAAAACCCACTTAGTTCTAACAACACTTTGATTTTTAGGTCTTCCTATCAACTTCCAAATATCATTTCTAACAAATTAATTCAATCTTCCTACATGGATAGAATCCAAAATTCAATAAAACGTTATTGATTTATATTAGTGGGTTAAATTATTGAACTAAATGATGATTAAATCATTTATTTGTTAAGTCCATGCCTAATTCTAACTCATTTTGTGAAAAATTCTATAGGATTAGCCAACATTCAAATATCCTAGAAAATTCCCCTCCTAAAATTTATGATCAAATTTTCCTAAAAGACTTTTACCATTATTATGAATGAACGCCTTACAACCATAGACATGTAGATATGAGAGGTTGGGTTTCCTACCCTTAAGAAGCTTCTAGGGTTTCTGATTCAACTTTGATCCAATATTCACGCTATTCAAAATATAATAAGTTGTATTCCGCTTAAGTCTAAATATATTTAGGAATTGAATATTCAACCAATATGGCTCAAGTGGCTTCTACCAAAGTTTTGTTCTTTCATTCAACAACTCCATTATGTTGAGGGGTCATAGTAACTGAAAAATTGTGATTTATTTCTTTCTTTTAATAGAAAACTTTAAATTTTTTATTTTTAAATTCTTTACCTTGATCAATATGAAATGTAAGAATTTCACAACCTAACTTTTTTTGAATCCAAGTAAATTTTTTTTTAAACTCGTCAAATGATTCACTCTTATGTGATAAGAATCTAATCCAAGCAAATCTTGAATAATCATTAATAATTACATACCCAACAACTTTCTCTTCAAAACTTACAGTGCTAACATGTCCAAAAAGATCCATGTGAAGGACTTCTAAGGGTTTACTAGTACTAAGATCTTTAATTGGATGAAAAGATGACTTGAATTATTTTCCTAATTCACATTCATCACATAGGTGTTCCTTAGTGAATTCTAATTTAGGTATGCCTCTTATGAATTCCTTCTAGATAATCTTCCTAAGATTTTTCATGCTTGCATGACAAAGTCTTCTATGCCATAACAAAGATTCACCAGTAATAGGTTTATGACAAAAAGAATTAGAAGATTTAACATACTTTAAATCAAGCATGTAAACATTGTTTTCCCTATCTCCATGTAACACATCAACTCCAATTTGGCTTACAATGCAGCTTATAGGCAACTTTTTTTTTTTATTAAAACCCTTATCAGAAAACAAACTAATACTTAACAAATTATATTTTAAGCCTTCAAATAATAAAAATTTTTCTATCAAAAAATTCCTCGTATTACCAATCATATATGATCCTAGCACTCTTCTAGTTATGTTATCTTGAAGTGTCACTTTGCATCTAGTCCTGGCTTCTAATGATAAAAAATGATTTGTATCTCCACTCACATATTTTAAACATCCACTGTCCAGGTACTAAATGCTTTCATGAGAGCTTATTTGAGAGAGTTTCTCATCCGGATCGGAATGATCAAGTTTATCTGTCATTAAGCACAAATTTATAATCTCCTCATCTGCTTCTATTTTGAAGAGTCTAAAGCTGAGTTAGGCAAGAAAGCTCTTTTTATTCTTTTCTTGTCCTTCCCAACATGAATATTCTCCTCAATTTTATCCTTGTTAGGATTCGCTTTGAGATTTGGGCATTCAGCATTATATGTCCAGGCTTCCAACATTCATAATAATTAACTTCATTAAAAACTTTTGCATTCTTATTTAACTTACCTTTTTTCCAATGTTGAGGCCTTCAATATTTTCTCTTAAGGAAACTTTTTGAATTGCCTAGTCATTAGTGCAATATCTTCTTTATCCTCAGGCATTAATTGATCACTCTCTGAATCATTAACTTTTAAAGCTATATTCTTCTCTTTTTGCTTATCAACTGCATCAATCTGTCTTTGATTCACTCATTGCTCGTAATCAATCAGTAATCTAAGTAGATTATCAATAAATTATACATTCAGATCTTTTGACTCAGTTATGATAATTATCTTTGCATCATAAGTAGTATGTAAATAACGTAAGATTTTATTAACATTTTTTTAATTTTAAGTTTTCTACCTAAAGCATACAATGAAGTAACAATTTGAGTAAACCTTGTATACATATAAAAAATTTACTCATTTTGCTTCATATGAAATAGTTCATAATCATGTAATAAATATTCAACCTAGATTACTTTATCTCATTTATTCCTTCATAAGTTAAGCAAACTCTATCCCAAATTTCTTTTCCAGTTTTGCAAGTTAAAACACACATATAATCCTCAGATTTCAATGAAAAAATTTTTTTTTAAATCTTTGGCATTTTATTATGCTAATTCTATTTCATCTAATGTTCAATCTATAAATGGTGTTTCAATTCTAATGCCATCAACAAATTTATTAGGTATGGTGTAACCTTAATGTACTAATATCCACATGTGATAGTCAAGTGAATATAGAAAAAAAACATACAAGTTTTCCAAAAATCAAAAGAAATGTTATGGAATAATGGTGGTTTAGTAATTAAATATCTTTCTAGAGTATTTCAGTTTCCAAAATTATCCATGATCATTTTTCAAAAAGTACTCTAAAATTTAATTTTTGAAATCAGCTCTTATACAACTTGAAAGTTTATGTAGGTTATTAGACCTTATAGAACTATCCTAATGCTAACCAAGAGGGAGGGGTCGGGGGGTGAATTTGTTATTTTTAAAAAAAAATTGATATTTGAAAACCTTATTAGATCTTCTTAAAAGTTAAATCACTACTCCTATAACATATAGTTGGTTTATAGAAATGATTACAATAGATAATTTTAACCACAAAATTATAAGTACAATAAAATAAAAATGCGAGAAAAATTATAAGTAATAAAAAAATATAAAATTTTATAGTGGTTCAGTCCAACTAGACCTACATTCACTCCATAGAGACACCTTCTTCAGGTTTTGCACTCAACATATGTGACTCTCCTTTTGCCCCCATAGTATAGCGAAGAAGCCCTTACAAACTCTTTTCCACCAACATGATGTTGTAAAGAATTATCACCTTTTACACTCTCCAAGTGATGCTAGCATACTGTCACGTCCTTTTTGATCCTCATGGTGAAGGCGGAAAACCATTGCGTCCTTTTTACCCTCTTAGCGAAAGAATAGTACTATCAAATCTTTTTTCCTTTTCCTACTAATGGAAGAGTACCTTTACATCTTTTTTCACCCTCTAGCTGAAGGCAGAGTACCTTAACATCCTTTTTTACACTCCTAGTGAAGAAAGAGAACCATCACATCCTTTTTCACCCTCCTGGTGAAGTCATAGAACCGTCAAGTCCTTTTTTACCCTCTTGGTGAAGGCATAGAACATTAATCAAGTCTTGAATGTCTTCTCTCAAAAGCCTCCAAAGAAATTAAGTAAAAAGTTGAAGAAGACAACCAGATCCTTACTTTAGGCAACCTTATAAATCTCTCACAACTCCCCTTCACTTGATCTCTCTCTTTTATCAAAAAATCTCTACCAAACACTCTCCTAAAAGGTCATTCTTAAGAGAAAATTTAAGCAATGGATAATATGATAGTTTTTAGGACTCTTTATATAGAAACCACATGAAGGATAGTCCAAAAACTAAAATTTTCAAGTGAACCGACTTACCTTCAAACTATACGATTATAGATCATACGATATGATCAGTTTAAATAATCAAAGTTTTGTTTAGTATGAACTGGGATGAACTTAGTTTTGTACACTATCAATCATTTGTATAAATTCAAATCATATAGTATGGATAGTTTTAAAAAAAATGTATTTGTATGGTACGATCTTATACGAGCCTAATTTCATTTACTGTTAGTCATCTATATGATCTAACATCATACTATATCACACTCTCAATCTGTAATTAAATTTTCAAATGGTGTCCATCATTTCCAATCATTAGAAATCATTAGCAATAATTGGCGCACGGCGGTTGTGGTGCACCATGTACAGGACACGTGACAGATAGCAATGGATCCACTTAATCATTTAGGCAATTTGATTTATCCATCGGATCAACTACAGATTAAATGAATGATCTTATTTTTTCCACATTGCCTCTCATAGGGCAAAATGATGCACAATTAAAACTCAGAGCCTTCATATATGTAGTTCTATAGATTTAGACCATCTAATCGAATGATCAGACATCTCAGATTAACAATTTTATTTTAGTCAAATTGAACTAAATGTTCAAATGCCTATAACTTTTAATCCAAACATGAAAATTTGATTAAATTTGAAATAGAGGACAATTGTATCTTAGACTTTCAATCCCTAGAGTTTAGAAGCTCCATGCATTAAAATCATTTGGAACATATAATTTGTACTTAAAACTTCAAGTGAGGATAATTTACTAATCAATAGATATATTTCAGAGATCTTGGACTCTATAGATTTCTTGGAAAATCCTCTATACCTTTTAGAAGGCTCTAAGAGCTGGATTCAAATGTATTAGAATCAAGCTTGAGATTTTTTCTCTCTCCATTTCTCTCTCTCTCTCTCTCTCTCTCTCTCTCTCTCTCTCTCTCTCTCTTGATGGTTTGAAGGTATCTTAAATTACGTTAGGGCAGAGGAAGCTATGGGAGAGCTAGGGAGTTAGCTATGGGCCTGGGGAACCAATTTGATCAATCCTTTTCACAAGAAAATATATGGTACTTATAGGAGAGAGAAAATATGATTAAAAGCATAGATCTTTCCACTTAAGCTAAGGAAAGGAGCCAATTTAGTCAAGGATTAAACAATGAGATCTAAGAAAGGTTTATTAATACAGTTTCTATTTGCATGTTTTACATTCTTGCAACTTGTAAAGTTTTGATGATTCAAAATATTATTGTTTTAAAGTTTCGTTTTTTCCTAACACTTTTTAGAAGAATTATTTTTTCTCTTGTGTGGACTAACATTTTAGGATAATCGAATTCTAGACTAATGAAGACTTCAAATTAAAATTTAGCATGAGATAATTTGTAAATTGAAGCTTGTACTTTTCATTGAATTGAGTGTGAGAGGGAGTGATTGTAATTAAGTAACATAACACACACACACACACTTGGGGAGATCTTTAAAAAATCATACTGATCGTACGGGATGAACCAGATTCGTACGGGATGATCAAGTCAGTTATCCTCTCAGAAGAGTAATGGAACGAACAGGAAGTGAGAAAATTTTTCTAAGTCCTGATCATCCAGACGAATTTTTCTATTCGTCCTAGGACTAAATGCTCAATAGAAAATTTTTGTTCAGATGAAATCCTATTTGTGCAAGGAACAAATGTTCTCTAGAAAATTTTCATCCAGAAAAATTTGTATTCATCCCAGGATGAAATGCTCTCTAAAAAATTTAAATTCATATGAAATCCTATATTCGGCCCAGGACGAAATGATCTCTGTAAAAATTTTGTCTAGATAAACTCCAATTCGTCCCAGGACGAAATGCTCTCTGGAAAATTTCCTTTCAAACGAGCTCCTATTCGGCCCAGGATGAAATGCTCTCTGTAAAAATTTCATCCAGACAACTCCTATTCATCCCAGGATGAAAATCCTCTATGTTTTCAAATTTTAATAACGTCCTGCAGTTTGTCGAAATTGACCCATGGTATAACCGTTCATACCGGATGAACTTAGTTCATACATGATGATAATCGGGTACGAAGTCAGTTCGTACCAATATACATTGGGTTCGTATGCAACTGATTTAAGTAAATTCATCCAGATGATCCACGATTGTACAGGATGATCCACTATGTACAGACTTGAAAATCAGCAGTTTTTGGACAGTTTTTTGTGTCTTTCCTATATAAAGACTAATTAAAGCTGCCTCTTAATCTTTTTGTCTACTGATCTTCATGCCAACTAAAGGGAGACTCAAGGAGAGAGTGCTTGAAGGAGGATTCTTACTACTGGAGCATGAAGGATTCACATGGTACTCAAATGTAAGAATCTCTACTTGTTGTTTATGATCACTTCACTCTTTTCTTTCATCCTTCTTGATTTCTTGTGAAAAGATCTGTCAAGGAGATCCGATTCTCTACCGACACTTGGAGAGTGTGAACAGACGAAGGGTTCTCTGTCTACACTTAAAGAGTGTGAAAGGATGAAGGGTTCTATTCCTACACTGAGAGAGTGTGAAAGGATGAAGGATTCGCTGTCAACACTAGGAAGAGTGTAAGAGGACGATGGTTCTCTGCCGCACCGGATAGTGGTGGAAGAGAGTTTTGTAAAGGCTTCTTCGCCTTGCTATGGGTGCAAAAGGAGAGTCATTAGTGGTATTAGTGCAATACTCAGAGGGTGTCTCCGGGGAGTGGATGTAGGTCGTTTCTGACCGAACCACTATAAATCTTGTGTCTTTTTATTTTCCGCAGCCTTTTGTTTTACTGTTTAACTTGTGGTTGAAAAACCTTTTCTACAAAATTCATTAAAGTATATTTTCGGTATAAAATTTTAAAAGAGGGTAAAATTTTAATTACCAATTCACCCCCCTCTTGGTTAGCTGCTGGGACATAAGCTTAGGTTTAACAACCTAATTCTTATTGAATAAGTTTCAACAAGTGATATCAGAGCTTTGTTTCAAAATACTAAGTTTAGAAAACTTTTTATTAACGTAGATGGCTACATTTGGAAACCAAAATACACCTGAGGGTTATTCTATAACTAGACCTCCATTGCTCGATAATATTCCTTTTAATTTTTGGAAAACACGTATGTCTTCATTTTTACGGTCACTTGATTACCGTATGTGGATATTAGTTCAGGAAGGGTATACAAAACCAACTAGACTAGTTGATGGAGTTAGAGTTGAAACACCTTTGTGAACTGGATAGTAGAAGAATGTGACTTAGCATAACTAAATGCCAAATGCTTGAATAGTTTCTTTTATGCTCTTAAATCAAAAGATTACATCTGGGTTTCTACTTCCAAAAGTGGAAAGGATATATGGGATAGACTTTATATACCTTATGAATGGACTAATGAGGTTAAGAAATTTAGACTTAATATCTTGTTGCATAATTATGAACTGTTTCGCATGAAATGAAATGAATCCATTTCTGATATGTACACAAGATTCACACAAATAGTCACTTCTTTATATGCTTTGGGTAGGGAACTAACGAATGCTGAAATGGTTAACAAGATACTTCATTATTTGCATACTGCTTATGATATTAAAATTATTGCAATTACAGATTCTAAAGGTCTAAAAATTTACTCAATTGATAATCTTCTTGGATTGCTAATTGCTTATGAGCAAGGAGTTAGCCAAAGAAAGATTGATGCAGGTGAACCACAAAGGGAGAAAAATATAGCACTAAAAGTGGAGGAATCTGAGAGTGAACACTCACAACCTAAGGATGAAGACGATATCATTTTAATGATTACACAATTCAGAAGCTTTCTGAAGAGGAAGCAGAAGATACGCCAGCAATGGAATAGAGATAAATTTAATAGGAATATCAAGGTTTCAAATGTTATTTTTTGCTATGAGTACAGGAAACCTGAACATATTAAGACAGACTGCCCAAAACCCAAAGACACTCCTAGCAAGGAGAAGGTAGAGGAGAAACCAATTGTGAAGAAGGGCAAGAAGAAATTCTAAAGAGCTTTCTAGGTGGACTCTGCTTCGGACTCGTCAAAGATGGAAAAGAAAGTTGAATTCACTAATCTATGCTTAATGGCTGATAATCTTGATCAGTCAGATAAAGAAGAGGTATGTGACTTAACTTACGATGAACTTTTTAAAGTTTCTGAACACATGCATACTAGTATAAGCTTAGAATTTCAAGAACTACAAAAGCAACATGATCCTTAGGAAAGATAATGCTTTAATTGATGACAACCACATAAAATTACTTGATAAATTTGATAACTTGAATAAAAATCATGAAATGTTAAAGACAACCTTTGTAGAACTTCAAATTCAAATCAAGAATAATAAGGATGAATTAGAGAGCAAAATATATATAATCAATTATACAAATAGAATTTTGGAAGATATGAATTCATTTTATAAATTAAAGATAAAAGCTCTCGAGGATAATAGAATACCCCCTAAACTTTAAGATTTCACTAATCCTATTTTGTATCCTAAATTTATGCAATCCCTAAATAGACAAACGAATAGTAGAAGACTTAGGAATCCTTTTCCAAAAGTCAAATGTAATAATTATGAATTGATTGGACACATAGCTCACACCTGTACTTTGAAGAAGAAAACTTATTTGGTGTGGAAACCTAAGATGCATAAACCTAGACATATCATACATACATCTCTTTATAAATTTCCAAAAGGAGAACCCAAATTTATTTGGGTTCCCAAGTCTAACATTTGATAATAATGCAGGGTCGCTCTCACACAAGACCTCGTGAGAGCATATAGTACCTGGACAACGCATATGACCGGAGATAACACCACAAGAAAGGTGGTTGGGTTAGGTATAATTGGAAATCTTAAGAAATTTTACATTGAAAATGTGTTATTGGTAGAAGGCTTAAAGTATAATTTGTTAAGTATAAGCCAGCTATGTGACAAAGGATATTTTGTAAAATATTTTTCTACTAACTGAATATTAAGCCTAAATGAAAATGATGTTTTGAATGGTATAAGGGTAAACAATGTGTAAATGATAGATTTGAATTGCATTCAAACTCCTACTTCTTTTGTTTAAAAATTATTTTTGATGAGTCATGGCTTTGGCATAGGAGACTTTGTCACTCTACATGAAAAATCTTTGGAGGATTACCCAAAAGAACCTAGTGAGAGGTATACCAAAACTAGACTTTACTAAGGACCACCTTTGTGATGCATGTCAATTAGGAAAATAGATGAAGTCTCTTTTCAGTCCAATAAGGATCTTATAACTAGTAAACCATTAGAGATTTTACATATGGATCTTTTTGGACCAGTTGGAATTGTAAGTCTTCAAGGGAAGGTATACAAATTTGTGATTGTGGATGATTATTCAAGATTCACATGGGTTAGATTTCTATTTTGTAAGAGTGAATCATTTAAGGAATTTAGAAACTTTTTGACTTTGATTCAAAGAAAGCTAGGATGTGAAATTATGACTATACAAAGTAATCATGGAGGAGAATTTGAAAATGAAATATTTGAGGATTTTTCTAAGGAGAAAGGAATTGATCACAATTTTTCTGCACCTAAAACCCCTCAGCAGAATGAGATAGTAGAAAGGAAAAGTAGAACATTAATAAAAGCAGCCCGAACAATGTTGGCAGAATACTCACTTCCTAAATATTTTTGGGCTGAGGAAGTTAGCACTACATGTTATATTCTGAATAGGGTGAATGTGAGATCTAAATTAAATAAAACACTCTATGAGTTGCTAAAAAGAAGAACACCTAATTTATCACATTTGCATGTTTTTGGTTGCAAGGTGTTTATTCATAACAATGAAAAATTTACCTTAGGAAAATTTGATCCAAAATCAGATGAAGGTATTTTTATAGGATACTCGAGTGTTAGAAAATCTTATAGAGTATTCAACAAAAAAACTTTGGTAATTGAGGAGACCACACATGTTATATTTGATAAATCTAGAATTTTAGAAGAGCCAAATGTTGTAGAAGATGAAATTGAGATTAACTCCCAAAAGATTGATAAAATAAATTTTGAAGAAAATTTGGAAGAAAATTTGGAAGAAAACTTGGAGATAGAAAACCCTTTGCCTACAGATTTAAGATTTTCTAAAAACCACCCAAATGAATTAAAAATTGGTGAACCTAGGGAGGGTGTAAGGATTAGGCGTGGATTAAACAAAGAAGTCAATCATTCAGCCTTTATTTCAACCATAGAACCCACAAATATTGATCAAGCACTTTCAGATGAATTTTGGATTTTGGCTATGCAAGAAGTGATAAATCAATTTATAAGAAATAAAGTTTGGGAATTAATTACAAGGCCAAAAGATCAAAGTGTAGTTGGAACTAAGTGAGTATTCAAAAATAAAATAAATGACTTAAGAGTAGTCATTAGAAATAAGACTAGATTAGTTCCTAAGGGATATAATCAGATTGAAGGGATTGATTTTGAGGAGACTTTTTCCCCTGAAACTAGACTTGAAGCAATTAGGATTTTGTTAGCCTTTGCATGTTTTAGAGGATTTAAACTGTATCAAATGGATGTAAAAAATACCTTTTTAAATGGGATAATTCAAGAGAATGTTTTTGTAGAACAACCTCCAGGTTTTGAAAATTCTAAATACCCAAATCATATTTTCAAATTGAAAAAGGTATTATATGGATTGAAACAGACACCTAAAGCTTGGTGTAAGAGATTAAGCACCTTCCTACTTGATAGATCATTTGAAAAATGAAATGTGGATACAACTCTCTTTTTGAAGAAATTTGGAAAGGATATACTCATCGTACAAATTTATGTGGATGATATCATCTTTGGTTCTTCAAATAAAAATCTTTGTGTTGATTTTTCTAAAATAATGAGTAGTGAATTTGAGATTAATCTAATGGGAGATTTAAGTTACTTTCGAGGCTTTAGTATTAAACAAATTGAGGAGGGTACATTTCTTAGTCAATCAAAGTATGTTAAGGACATCCTCAAAAAGTATGAAATTGACAATGCTAAACTTGTTAGTACACCTACGAGTTCCTCAGTTTAGTTAGATAAACACTCTAAGGGAAAATTTGTTGATTAAAAAAAAATTTAGAGGGATAATTGGATCTTTGCTTTACTTGACAGCTAGCTGGCCCGATATCATATTTAGCGTTTGTTTATGTGCTAGATTTCAATCAGTTCTAAAAAAAATCACATTTGACAGCAGTAAAAAGGAATTTAAGATATCTATTAGGAACTCAAAACTTAAGAATTTGGTATCCTAAGTTTAGCTCTTCTTTTGAAATAATTGGTTATTCAGATTTTGACTTTGCAGGTTGTAGGTTGGATAGAAAGAACACTTCTGGAACATGTCAGTTTATTGGAAAATCTTTAGTCTCTTGGTCCAGTAGAAAACAAAATTCAGTAGCCCTATATATTGTTGAAGCTGAATACATTGCATTAGAAAGTTATGTGGCACAAGTACTTTGGTTGAAATAACAGTTAATTGATTTAGGATTAACTATTGGCACTATTTTAATTTATTGTGATAACACTAGTGCTATTTGCATTTCTAAAAAAAATATTCAACATTCAAGAACCAAATATATAGACATCAGGCATCATTTCATAAGGGATCATGTATCCAAAGGAGAAATTCAACTCACTCATGTTTCTACAGAAAATCAACTTGCAGACATTTTTACAAAACCTTCAAATTTTGATACTTTCTGTGCATTAAGAATAAGGCTTGGTGTGATCAATTTGAATGCTTAATTAAAATGTTTTTGCAACATTGATATGTGTTTTTAGTTAATATTTTGTGTGTATTTAGGAGTGTGTTATTTTCTGTATTTATGATTTTATGATTTTATGTATTTTTATATTGTGTTTTTAATGTGTTTGTATTTTAGTTTTGATTGAGTGTATGTTTTTGAAAAATTATGTGAAAATCATCCAGGATGAAATTATTTTTGTACGTGACAAACTGTGTTGTGTGTTAACTGTCTGATTTGAACCATCTGCGTACAGTTTTTCAATTTTAATTTTCACTTCGTCTGTACGATTGTCTTGATCGTCTGGACGAAATTTTCAAATATCTGTACGATTGATTGACAGTTAAACGGATATGGTCATTTTTAATATTATTTTTGTACGTACGAACCTTTGGTTTGTCCGGACAAATGCTTGGCGAATCGATATGGGGGATGGTTTCAACTGCCATTAAAATGATCTTAAATTTCTGATCGTCTAGGATGAACACCTGTTCATCTGTATGGTTGTTTGGTCAAAAGTCTATACGAAAGGATGCTTTGTAAGTTGTGTGATTACGAAAAGCCGTTTCATTTTGGACTCATTCATTTGCCCATACAAAATTTTTTCGTATGGGAAGGACTGAATTTCGTACAGGACGACAATAATTTCATCTGTATAAACAGTCGTATTTCATTAAATTGACCGACAATGAACTCAACAGTTACACTAACACATCCCTTTCAAAACCCTTTCTTCTTTTAGATCTTATTCATGGAAAGTTCAAGCAAACGTCAAAAGGTTCTAGCCAAGGGTCCACACAGAAATTCTAGCGATAACTTTCTGTCCAAGGCCAATAAAGAATCATTTCCTAGATTTACGTCTGCTATGATCACCCCTTCTAGAGTTCTTATTTAAGAACAACTGATCTTTCAGGTAATGAACTTGTTTGCTTCAACTCAATTTGGTCTCATTCTCACAAAAATCCACCTTTACAAAAAAGAGACCTTTTATTATTTCCTAGCAAACATGTCCTTTAATTCTGATCATTCTATCATAAGGTCATATGTTTTTAAGAAGAAAGTTGAAATCACCAAGGCTGACCTAGGAATCTTTTTGAACATAAGGACTGAAGGGATTAGAGCCCATACCTTAACCACTACTTCTGATTTTGACTGGACTGAAATTAATGAAGTGATTAGAGGAATTATATTTAAGGAGCATAAGCCTAAAGTGTCCTCTCTTGTTCGCAATGCACGTATCATCCAGCATGTTCTTCGAACTTCCATAATTCATAAAGCTGGTGATAGAGTGAACATTACTCCTCTTCTTTCAACAGTAACCTACTTGATTATGACTGACCAACCTATAGATGAAGCCCAACTAATCCTTGACTATCTTTATGGACTTTATGAAATTGGTCATGTCGCCCATAAAAGAAAGAAGAACATTGACTTAGAACATCTTGTTGCCTACATTTTGGAGAAGAAGTATGAATTGGTTCATCCAGTTCAAGATTTTAAAAAACCTCTCAACTACAATGATGGATCTTTTAGAGCAATTTTCAATAAAGTGAACCACGTAAAACACATGTTATTAGTGACTCAGAGGAGGAACCAGAACCTGCACCTGCACCTACTTCTGTTAGTGAATCAAATTACCAAGATTTGGTTCAGAGGTTTAATCATTTAGAGTCTCATTTTGATCAAAGATTTGATCAAATTGAAACTCACTTACAGCAGCAGGATGTTCAGTACAATCAATACATGGGATATATGCAAGAACAGATAAATGATATAAGTTCAAATATCCTCATGATAAGAATTTATTTTAATTTCTTAAGTATTGTACCTCCTCCTCCCCCTCCAAATCATGGCCCATCAGAGTGACTCTTGTACTTTGTTATGGTTTTGTTTAGTTGATGTGATTGTAATGTGGTAGTTTGTGATGTATTTTTCTTTTTGTTATGTGTTTATTTCATTTGATATTTTAGTATTTAAGTTTTTATGTAGTATTGATATCATTTCTTAGATTATAATATTCATTAAAATGATATCAGTATAAGTTATCTTGTTTTATTTTTAATCTTGTTTTAAAATGTGTGTTAGCCTATATGAAAATCCCTAAAAGTTTTGATCCTACAAGTGCTATAATTTAAACTGCAACTCAAAATTAAATTCATTAGAAAATCTAATTTTTCTAAATTTAAGTTTTTCTTATAACTTGATATAATTAAGATTTTCAATTTCATATATCTTATTAGACTACATTAATGTTTAATATTATTATTGCAATTGTGATGTTTTCTTATTTTGTATTTCACTTATCAATAAATATTGATGCACTTAGAAAAATTTTAAATTTTTTATTATTGATTTTGAAAAGATCAAGATTACTCTTGAAAAATGTACAAATGTATAAAAATAAAAAAGAATGCGCAATGGTTCGCAATTTGAAAAAGAGTCATAAAATAAGCCCACAAGTAAAAAGATGCGCAAAGCGTCACATGTGGTAGTTATTTCTTTCCATAATCTTTTAATCTCTTAATTCAAATTGATCTTCTGTACATTTATATTTCTTATTGAAATTTGAAATATACAAATTTTATATTCATCATCTATGCAATGACTTTCTTTATCTTAGTGTCTAAATTGATTCATGTTTTTGATATATATACTTTTTATTATCAATGTTATATCTCTTCTTAAATTCTATGAATCTTTCTTATTTACCTAATGATTTCATTTTATTTTTAATATTTATTTCAATCACTTTCAAGGATCAACTACCAAAGGATTTTCATATGACTGCTTACATTTCTGTTCTTTTTCTTCTTCTCTTTTTGCTGTTGTCAAAAAGGGGGAGAAAATATTGTTCATATTGTATATGTGTACTTGTTTTGTATCATAGTTTTTTTAATGTTATCATATTATTTTTGGTATCTTCGTATTATTTTTCATATCTTCGTATCATATCTATTTGTATTTAAAAAAAAAAAAGATAAAAGATAAAATTGTTGTGCAATGCCTCCTTATTTTCATATGTTCATCAATTCAAGGAGAGTTTAGGAGATTCTTAGAATTTGAAATTTATGCAAACAATAATTGTTTTGACATCATTAAAAAGGGGGAGATTATTAAGAGAGTTGCTATTTGCATGTTTTACATTCTTGCAACTTGTAAAGTATTGATGATTCCAAATATTATTATTTTAAAGTTTTGTTTTCTCCTAACACTATTTAGAAAAATTGTTTTTGCTAATGTGTGGATTAACATTTCAGGATAATCGAATTCCAAACTAATGAAGACTTCAAATAAAAATTCAAGATGAGATAATTTGTAAATTGAAGCTTATACTTTTCACTGTATCGTGTGTGTGAGGGAGTGATTGTAATAAAGTAACTTAGCACACACACACTTGGGGAGATCTTTAAAAAATCATACTGATCGCACGGGACAATCAAGATAATTATCCCATTGGAAGAGAAATGGAATGAACAGAAAGTCAGAAAATTTTTTAAGTCCTAATTGTCCAAATGAATTTTTCTATTCATCCTAGGACGAAATGCTCTCTGGAAAATTTTTATTCAAACGAAATCATGTTCGTACAAGGACGATGTTCTCTTGAAAATTTTTGTCCAAATAAATTTCTATTTTTCCCAGGATGAAATGCTCTCTGAAAAATTTTTATTAAGACAAAATCCTATATTCGGCTTAGGACGAAACGCTCTCTGTAAAAATTTTGTCAAGACAAACTCCGATTTGTCCCAGGACTCCAAAAAATTTTCGTTTAGACGAGCTCCTATTCAGCCCAGGACAAAATGCTCTCTATAAAAATTTTTTATACAAGAAATGCTATTCGTCCTAGGACAAAAATGCTCTATCTTTTCAAATTTTGATAACGTCCTGCAGTTTATCCAAACTTACCCATGGTATAACTGTTCGTACCCGACAAACTTAGTTCATATGGGATGATAATCGGGTATGAAGTCAGTTCCTACCAATATATATTGGGTTCATATGCAACTGATTTAAGTAAATTCGTCAAGGAGTATCCACGATCATAGGGGACGATCCACTATGTACAGACTTGAAAATCAATAGTTTTTTGATAGTTTTTTGACAGTTTTTTGTGTCTTTCCTATATAAAGACCAATTAAAGCTGCCTCTTAATCTTTTTGTCTACTGATCTTCATGCCAACTGATGGGAGACTCAATGAGAGAGTGTTTGAAGGAGGATTCTTACTACTAGAGCATGAATCACCCACTTGGTACTCAAAGGTAAGAATCTCTACTTGTGGTTTATGATTACTTCACTCTTTTCTCTTATCCTTCTAGGTTTCTTGTGAGAAGATATGTTAAGGAGATCTGGTTCTCTACCGACACTTGAAGAGTGTGAGCAGATGAAGGGTTCTCTGCTTACACTTAGAGTGTGTGAAAGGATGAAGGGTTCTCTGCCTACAACGGGAGAGTGTGAAAGGACAAAGGGTTCTCTGCCAACACTGGGAAGAGTGTAAAAGGACGATGGTTCTCTATCGCACTGGGTAGTGGTGGAAGAGAGTTTTGTAAATGCTTCTCCACCTTGCTATCAGTACAAAAGCAGAGTCATTAGTGGTATTAGTGCAATACTCAGAGGGTGCCTCCAAGGAGTGGATATAGGACGTGTTTGACCGAACCATTATAAATCTTGTGTCTTTTTATTTTTTGCTTCCTTTTATTTTATTGTTTAACTTGTGGTTGTAAATTCATTAAAGTAAATTTTCGGTATAAATTTTTAAAAGAGGGTAAATTTTTAATTACCAACTCACCCCCCTCTTGGTTAGCCGCTGGGACATAAGCTTAGGTTTAACAATGTTGTGGATCAATGGTTTATGATTTTGATGATAACAAACATTCTTATTTCTGTACGACTGCCTTATGTACTAACATTTCATGTCTACACGATTAGATTGCAATTTAGAACCAGCTCAAAATTGAGTAGACTAGGTCTGAGTTATTTTGTACTCTTTTTCCTTTCTTGAGTCTATTGTATGTTGTGTGGCACCAGATGATTTGTAAACTTGGAAGATGTTCTATTATTCTGTAAAGATTTCTTTTTTTGGTAACATTGTTTGGGATGATATTTATATCATCCTGGACGATCTGTCCAAAAATAGAAACCCTAATTAGGGCCTCCTCATTAAGGCAGCCATCATTAGCTGATCGTCCTGGACGATACCTGTATCAGCCAGGATGATAGTCTCAATTCAGAAAGAATCAGCCGCCATAATTAGTTTAGGTATTCTTTGTTTTAGGAAATCGGCCAGGATGATATTCCTATCATCCAGGATGATCTAACTCAATTATGCCTAAATTGATCAGGTATCTTTGGAAAGCATTAATGGTTGATTAATATGATCACATCATCTGGGACGATCGTAGAATCGGCCAGGACGATGTTTTGGATTATTTACATCAGACAGCTCGAATTGAGAGCGATGCTCTGGACGATTGAAATCAATTTTAAACTAATCGGCCTAGACGATCGTGATATCGGCCAGGACGATGTAACCAATTTTCTTTTGATCATCCCAAATCATCTCGGGCTGATGAGCTAAATTTGTATTGATCGGCCAGGACGATATAACTATCATTCTGGACGATAATGTCGGCAACTTGCATTAATGAGCTTGTTTTGAGCTTTTCTATTTAAGCTTTATCAAGGCACTTTTGTAAGTGTCTTTGGCAGCCATTGTAGCTTCGCTCTTTTGGGGGAAACTTGAAGAGAGAACTTGAAAGGGAGTGAGGAAAGAGTGGAGTTCGAGAGAGGGAGAAGATCCTGTTAGGAGGGACTCAAGGGAGTGTGGAGGGGGTTCCACACGGTTTCTCCGGCAAGCTCACAGCTGAATACCATCAGATTCAAGGCTTGTCTCGAGGAAAGTTCCCCAAAGGAGAAGATCTCTTTGGTGTCAAAGGACCCGACTACTCCGCTGCATCGGGGAAGGTGGAAGTGATTTTGTAAGGGCTTCTTCCCCTAGATTTAGGGGCTAAAGGAGAGACACTTACTTTAGTGCAATACTTAGAGGGTGCCTCCAAGGAGTGGATGTAGGTCAAGGTTTGACCGAACCACTATAAATCTGGTGTGTTCTTTCTTATTACTGCTTCCGCATTATTTTCTTCCGCACTTGATTTCTGTGGTGATTTTAGTTTGAGTTTTATCTTTGGTTTTAAAGTTATCCAATTCACCTCTCTCTTTGTTAGCCTTGGGCCAGTTCATAAGGTCTTAACATCCCTAACAAACTTTCAAACAACCCAATTCTTATTGAAGAGGTTTCAACAAGGTTCTAGATAGCTTAAAAGCATAAGGTTAGTTATCGAGGGAGTTATGAGTGAACTAATGATTGGAGAGAGATAGTTATAGAGAACCATGCTACATTAGTAGTTGAGGTGGCATGAGTTTGACATTAGTTGTAGTAGGAATATGCTATAACATATTCAATCCAATGGTTGGGTCCAATTTGGGATGGATCCTGATTGGGCCCAAGCAAATGGTTTTGGGTGGCTTATTTTAACTCAAATGGTTGAACCAGGTCAAACAATGGATTGGGCCTCATGGAAAATGTGCATTGGGTCAATAAACACCTATTACAGTAATTTAGGGAATTTAATTTTATAAGGGTTTGGTTTTGACTCACAAAAACCCCTGTTGGTCTACTTGGTTCAAACCAAATGACTAAACTAGGTGGGCCAAAAGGGCTCAAACCTTTTGGATTACTCATGTGGATCCAATGAGCTAACCCCCCAGATTTGGTTCAATGGTGTGCTCAAAATTATGAGTTTTAAAATTTTTAAGTGTATAGGGCATATTTTGGTCAACAGTTATTGATTAGGTCAACAAGGTTTGACCTGAGGTTAATGCTAGGTCCAACTCATTCTAAATGATATTTTAGACATCCTGGAAATTTTCCTAAGATTTGGTAGGGTCATTTAGTTCAAAATGCATGTTTAAGGGCTAAAAGAGCCCTTTGTTCAACAAGAGTTAAACAAGGGTTAGAACATGGTTCAATGATTTTTAGGGTTTATCAGAGGTGGTCCCATGGTTTGGTTGGGTCTCCATGCATGTAATGTGATTTAAAAGGTTAAAAGTGCAATTTGGTCAACCTAGCTTTACTTGGTCAACCAAGGTAGACTAAGGCTTAAGATTTGGTTCAATAAACTCTAAATCATATTTTGGACATGATGAAGGAGGTTGCATGGCTTTGTTTGATTGAGCCATATTGAGATTTAAGGAAATTTTAATTTTGTTGATCTAGGTTTTAGGGTTTTGTGGCAAACATGGAAAACATTATCAACCAAGGTTCAATGCTAGTTTAATGCATCATGCTAGTGATGATGAAATTGATCAATAAGTTTGGAGAGGTTTCTTAGGTCAAGAATCACAATATACCATATTTAGTAGTAACTATGGTAAATATTTGGAGGTTTTACAACATATGAAATACTTTAAGTTTTAGGGGTTAAGGATATTGAAATGCATTCAAACTAATATGGTTACCCTAGGTAACTGAAATGGTTCTGCTCGGGAGTCTAGAAAGTGAGCCCCTTTACTACATATAAAAGTAATGAAGAGCCATAGAAACAAAATAAGGGCACAGCTTTTTGTAGGTTTGGAACCCAGCCCGTTGGACTCACTACACCACAAAAGGGAAGGAGATACCCAAATGCAGTCTTCAAACACACTCATACCAAAGCCATTTCTTTCCAATTCAATATGCCTCCCTTTCTTATGGAGAATATTATGAAATCTAGACGAGATCAATACTTACTCTTATAAAATGTTGTCGGGTGGAGATTCATCTGAACAGCTTTCTTGGGCCTAGGCCTAGTCTTTATGCACACACACCCAAGGAGCTAGACAAAACAACCTATTTGTTATTGAACATATCGCCTTTATATGACTAGTCAATATGCAAGTGATAAATCATAAATTTATGGTCACTTGGTAAGGTTTTAAGGTAATGAAATTGTCTCCAAAAATAGGTTGTGAACCAAGGGATTTAGAGTTTTGTCCTAACTATGGATTTTGGAGTTTTGAATTGTCTATGAGTTTAGTCACAATATTAGATTTAGATTTGATTCACTCAATGATTCAAAGGATTTAGATTTTGAAATGCTCAAATAATTGAAAATCATTGATGATCTTTAGTGATTAAACATGTTATCAACTATCCCTAAGGATTATTAACTAATGAATTTAATGTTTGATTTAGATTTAGCTTTCAAATTGATCAATTAAAGTTAATGATTAAGGAAAATTTAGCTTTGTAATGATCAAATTACTGATAATGTTTTTGGTGATTTTTAAGTGGTAGATTAGATGATCAAATGACAGTAAGGGGTGATTATCAAATGATAGTTTTATGTGTTAATGATCAAGGTACAATGTCAATGCATAATATAGAGTTTGACTTAGGACTATTGGTATGGTTCAATGATTGATGTTTGGAGATTGATGTTTGATATACGAAAAAATGACCTTATTCAAAAATGAGGTCAACAGGGGTCAGAGTATGTTATGTTTTTTTTTTTTTTTTTTTTTTGTATCATTATAATTTTATTCAAGTGTATATATTAGTGTATGTGTTAGTTTTGTTGTATTTTACATAGTGTTGAGTTTTTTGCGTGTTTGTTTGTTTTGTATTATAATTTACATTTTATTTTTATTTAATTTGTTCTTTATTATCACTATATTTTATTATTTGTGTTTTGAAATATGTTATGTACTTATCCTTATGGAACTATCCTTGATCATTACACAAAATATTAGAAATTTTTTCACATTGCAATGTATGATTCATACATCATATTGTATGATACATATAGGTTCATATCGTTAAAACCCAATAATTATCAAATAAACTATTTGGTATGATTAATTATTACTGATTGTAATGTATGAATTACTCATCGCATTGTATGATACGTCTGTTCTAATAGTCATACCATCATGTCCTCAGGCCAATAAAAAAATATACATTATATAAAAGATCCATGATTGTACTATATAATTTGACCTTTGATTATATGTTCCTTATGAAACATTTTGTTCTTATTCAGTCAAATAGTGTGAACCTTTGATCTACTCTATGCATCACCTGATGCTATATAAGGAGGAGCTAGTGTAACTTTCACACTCACACAAATAACTTCCTTCCTCTTTCTAGCTTTTACATTCTACTTCCTACTCTTAAGGCACACAAGTGTTGTAGATTGGCTCAAAATCCAAGACTTGATAATTATTTCTAGGGAAAAGAATATTAGGCCACCTTTAAATGCTATAGGGAAGCCACCATCACAAATTTGAAAGAGGTGAACTAGGACTACTTATCCTACCTTTTTGGTGCCACATTACTTCAATTTCTTATCTTCCCAGCCTATTCCTTTTCACACCTATCTACTTTTATATTTTTTGAAAAACTTCAAATCACTTCTGACCATAGTACCATGCAATCTTTTATTTATCGACACTAAGTAATCATCACTGATACTGACTTGCACATGCACCTTCTCCTTTTTAATGCTAGTGAATAACCTCATTAAGTTGCCTAATCATCATATTATAATTAGACCACAGTAAACATGATAATTAGGAACTCTCCCCTAAATCAACATCAAACCCTAGTTAGCACTATGATTCTAAATATATATGTAAACCAACACGTCATTTGATACAACATTATGGCTAATGATAGTGACCATATGAATATCACCCCTTTGCTCTATAATTACCTAATTTAGAATGACCAACACACATTTTAATGTTGCAAATATGATTATTATGTATATAGAAAATTTGAATTTATGAAGAACCCTAGGGCTCACCAAAAATAAAACTTAGCCCAACGACACTTCATTTTCTATGTCCTGGAAGAAAAATACTACTTTACCTATCCTGCACCACCAAACCACCAGCCCAACTTTTGAAAGTTTGTTAGGGATGTTAAGCCCTTGTAAACTAGCCCAAGGCTAACCAAGAGGGGGGTGAATTGGTATTTTAAAAAATTATCAATCAAAAACACAATCTAAAATCAAACCAATAATCACCACGAGAAAATCAAAGTATGAAACTTTAATGCGAAAAAATAGTAAGAAAGCACACACAAAAATTTATATTGGTTCGGTAAACTTAACCTATGTCAACTCCTAGGAGGCACCCTTTGAGTATTGCACTAAACTTTAGTGACTCTCCTTTAGCTCCTACAGCTAGACAGAGAAGCCCTTACAAAGTCACTTCCATTAAACCCAGTGTGATAGAGTAGCCGGGTCCTTTGACACCAAAGAGATCATCTTCTTCTCAAAACTTCCCTCAAGATGAACCTTGAATCTGATGGTACTAAGGTGCAAGCTTTCAAGAAACCCCCTCCACACTCCCTTGAAACCACCTCCAAGGATCTTCTCCCTCTCTCAAACTCCACCCTTTCCTCTCTCCCTTTAAAGTTCTCTCTTCAAGTTTTCTCCAAAAGAATGAAGCTTCAATGGCTGCCAAAGACACTTACCAAGTGTCTTTACAAAGTTTAAATAGAAGGCTTTGAAAAACCCTAAAAATAATCTTAGCGTAAAAATTATCCAAGATGATCGGAGGATTGTCCCGTACGATATGCCTTATAAAGAGGGCACTAAAAACCCCAAAAAATTAATTTCGGTGCAAAATATTGTCCAGGATGATCGCAGGATCATCCTGTATGATGTGATTAAAAAGAGGGCTTCAGAAAACCCTAAAAACTCAATTTTAGCCCCAAATATCATCCCGTACGATCGCAGTATCGTCTAGGACGATGTGTAGAATTTGACCTGATAGTCCAGGAAGATCACCTGGATGATATGACAAAATTTGAATATATCTTTCAGGATGATATTGTGGATCATCCTATATGATTAGAAGAAAAATTACTATAAGAAAAATTATGGTATTTCATCTTGGACGATTTAGTAAAATTAAGAATGACAGCAAATATCGTCCAGGATGATATATAGATCATCCAGGATGATATGATTAAAAAATTTAACCATAATTAGTCTCCTAATCACGTGATCAATTTAGGCATGATTGGTATTGATCGTCCATGATATTCTAGATCATTCAGGAAGATTAGAATAAAAATTAAATCTTAAATCCTTGCCTAAATTATTATTGATGGCTATTTTTCAAGATCATAAAGGATCATCCTAGATAATCTAAAATCTTCCAGTACGATTAATTCAAAACTTAAACTTCTAGTTTTGACTAGATCTCACTCCTCTGAGTGTGTATATGCATGGTCATTAAGTAAGAAAACTCCCTTACTGGACTTGACTCAAGAAATCAAAATTATATCAAGGAATATTACAGACCCTTTACAGCATAACCTTATTCAATTCAATCTTGAGCTCTGATTCTTTGTTTGACGTTGCATGGTATCCCTGAAATATTAGTATACACACAAAAAATTTAGAATAAAATATACTATGAGATATAAAGATATTTATTATCATCAAAAATATTAAACTCATAAGCTCGAGTTGCAACAACTTCTTCATCAATAACTCCTTCCACATCATCTATAGTGATCTCCATTGACAACACCTATTGAAGCTATTCTCAGCACTAATGAGGGAGTAGAGGTAGAGAGCCCCAGCCTACAAAACACCAGCCTTCATAGTACATCTACCTCTTCCTAACTCATGAATTGAATGCTTTGATTGACTAGATATAAGATTAGACCTCCACATTCAAAATTCTACAACACACTAAGAGCAGTAGAGTCATAGTATGAGGCAAATTACATATGGTTCAAGGACAAGTTCTCCACCATTGACTATTACTTCTAACCACCTCCACCACCACCTAATGAGGGGCCTTTCGATGAGTAGCATATATTTTTGTGTGTGTTATCTCTTTGGGTTATTCTTTCTCATATTTAGTCTTTATATCGTTTTGTACTCTTGTTAGCTTTCTATAGTTTGTTGCACTTTTTTATTTTTAGTCTTTCTTTTTGTGATGTCAAACGGGAGAGTAATGTCAAGTTAGTTGTATTGTTTGACTTTTTATTTGTGTTTTTATTATCTAAGTATTTATTTTGTTGAATTTTTACAAAGTGTTAACAAATTAAAAAGTAAAAAAAAAAACCATAAATAAAAAAATTGATATTTTTTGAGTTATTTTTAAAGATTTTATTTAGTGAGGGGAAGAACTAAGTAAGAATTTAAATATCAACTTGTAAATGTAAATTCCATCCAACTATTTACCTTCATAAAAATAGAGGATATTGTTCCAGAAGCTTGATCAATTATTTTGATGATTATAAATATTATTGATTTGATTATTTACTAGTCTCTGCTTTATATATATTGATTTTTTTTCTACTAATCATTTCAGGTACAACATACACTTAGTTAAATAAAAGAAGCATACTCAAGACAGTGCAATATTAAGATCTGGTCAATTTGTAAAAATTAAAATAAGTCATTATTTTTTCTTTTTTGGAATCATTTATGTAATTAGGTATATGGTGGCAAGATAACTGAATACACTCTCATAAGAGTATATGAAAAATAAAATGCTTGAATTATCTCTTAAATCGTACAGTACAATAATAATCATACTATATGATCTACTAATTTAGAAATTAATTGAAATATTTAATTATATAAAAAAATAAAATTAAACTAATCATATTATAGGACATTTAATTGTATAGGATTATAAGCTATTTTATAAACCCCAATATTTTTATCTTTGTTACTAAAATTAAGAAAATTTGTAAATTGAACTAATCATACTTTATTATTATTAATGAATGTTACCAAATTTTATCCTATAGATTAAGTATCATGATTAAATCCTAATTAATTATTATACCTTATGTTCTAAATCATACGATTTCATTTACTTGAGAGATCACTAGTCAAACCATGGTCCATCTCCAATGATGCTTAATCTGATATAATTGATCATATTGTATCAGTGAATATCATAAAGGGTGATCTATGACTGGAATAAAACTAATCGGTTTGTATGTTCCTAGTATCATACTATACGATCAAAACTATAAAAATAAAAATAAAAATTTTCTTGAAATAGCCCACTTTAATTATTTCACAAAAAACCTAAGGTGTTGTGTTAAGTAATCAAAGACTTTTTTTCTTGGGAGAGAGAGCTTTAGAGATGAAGAAATGTCTCTTTCTTATATTAAAATTCAAATATCTTGAGTTTGAGGGAGAGTTTTCTTAAGGGAGTAAAAGAGTGTGACAGAGTCACATAGCTTTTTATTTCAGACTGCTTCTTAATTGGGTCATCCATGTTATGGTTAGCAAGCTCTTGGAGATGAGAAAGTTTTTGGGCAACTAGTCGAGGAGGCTAGGGAAGCGAAATCTCCATGGTGTATGGAGCAGAAAGAAGGAGCAACATCTCTACCATACAATGAGTAGACGGAGGGAGAGAAATCTTAGTAATGTAAGGAGTAGGAGGGATTGTCATGCGAGGAGCAGAAGGAGGTAGGGGGTGACATCTCCACCATATCGAGAGGATGAAGAAGGGAGACTTTGTAGGGATAAAAGAATATGTAAAGATCTTTCTCCACCAGGTAAAGAAGATGGGTTTCTCCACCTGGCTGTGTGCTAAAGGAACGTGTTGTAATGGAATACCCAAAAAGGATGACCTTTGGGGAGTGGACGTAGGTCGATTTTGATTGAACCATTAAAAATATCAACTTTACATTCTTTTAGTTTCTTGTGTTTATTTTAACATTGCACATTTTTGAGATTTTGTGATTGTTAAATCTTTTGTTAAACTCTTGCATAAACTTTCAAAAACACAAAAAAAAAAAGTCTAAAGTTTAAAAAGTAAAAAAAAAAAAAAATTATTATGCTTTAAGTATTTTTATTTTCTTAATCTTTTGCACAATACATTGATTTTAAAGAAAAAAAAATTAAAATACCATGCAATTTATTTCTTTTAAACAGTTGCCAAATAAAACTGTAATTGAGATCTAATCGACCGTTGCTACATCATCACCTTGCCAATTATCGTAGTTGCCAAGCCAACAATCACCACCATCACCACATGGATTAACTTATTCAATAGTTAATAAAAATAAAATCAACAAAATTTTTAAGATATTAAACATGTTTTATATCATATAAAAATTAAAAAATAATATTAATAAAAAAAAAGTTTAGCTTCCCCTACGTTAAATAAAAATTTAGCACTAAAAAATAATTAAATTAAAAAAAATTATCATGACTAGATAACAAATACACCTAATCAAATCAAGCCAATAACACGTATCAAAATAACAAAATACATAATCTAGAGTAGACAAATTCCAATAACATGCTATCAAATGACTTTGATGTACATATAATATGAAAATTGATAAATCATAAAATTTCATAAAATTAGCGTGAATCTAGATGCAATTTTCGTGTTAGAAAGTTTCTAAATTAGGTTCAGGGTCACCCAACCTTTAATTTCATCAAATGTATTGTTGAATTTATCTTCCCAATAAGGCAAACTTAGGTTTCGTTTTGGACGATTTTCTTACTGCTTCTTAAAGTAGTTTTTTAGTAAAAAAATTTTAATTTTTGCATTAAAAAGTTGTTTTAAGAAGTAGTAAGAAAGCAGCCTTAAACGAAGCATTATTGAAATGAAATATGGTATGATATGAGTCTTAATCTCAATCGAAACACTCTGGAGTGTGATTGAATACCACGACACATTAATTAAATAACTAAATAATATCTAAATATTGCATGCTTATAATCAATTTGTGCTTCCATCAAAACAAATCTATTAAACCTCAGACGATTCAATTACGAGTTAATTAAACTTTTTTGTCTCAATTCTCCTCTTTTAAGATATAGAAACTGAACATATCACAAAAAATATCGTAAAAACATCAATTACTTTAAGACTCTTTCTACAATGGATTTCATCCACCGTAGTTCATATTTAATATATTAGAGGAATCATTTAACTTAGTCAAATCCGTAATTTTACCATTTTTTTAGTTTTCCACTTGAAAACTCTGCATCTTTCGCAATTTTATTTTACTTGTGTGTATATTAGATCTCTATACAATACTAAAATTTTAAAGTCTCTTAATCTTTTATGGTGAACATCCTATCACATAATTAGAATATTTTAATATATGTAATACAAATTGTGCTGAATTATGGGATTTGGCTGAATAAGCGTGGCGGCATACTAACGGGACGGGTCAGGTTGACCCGATCCCGAAACGGGTCAAGTTCGATTCTGAAATCTAACCCGTTCTAAAAAATGGGTTGGGTTGAATAGTATCAGGTAAGTTCCACCGATCAATTCCGGGTTGTAGCCGAACCAAACCTTTGAGCCGATTTTAACAGCCCTGAATACAATGTTTAATAAAATAATAAAATATTTAAAAAATTACATGTAATGAGAATTAGTACTATCAAGAAATGTTCAAAAAAAAATTTCTCCACACACAATTTATTATTTTATACATACATTGTTAATTCTATAAAATATTTATGATGAAATCTCCAATGAAATAATAAAATAATAAATTGTTTTTAAAATATTCTTTATTTTGTGTCATATATTTTCTTTATCATATAATAAAACTTTCTTCTTACGAGTTAATTTTGAAAGCTCGCACTAATAATACTCTTCACTAGGGGTATCAATTTTTGAAACGACTCAAAACCCGACAAGGACCCGACTCGAAAAAATTTGATTTTTGGGTCAACCCATTTGTCAAACGGGTTGGGTTTGGGTTTGTATTTACGACCCATTTGAAAAGTAGATCAGATTCGGGTTTACTTGGAAACCCGTAGGTCGACCCGATTTCACCCGTGAAATTCAATTTCCCGCCTCACCCATCTGTTGGCTTATCGTGTCGCCATCTGCGGTCTACCGCGTCAAGCATCCACTTCGTCGCGTCGCTCCATCGCGTCGTCGTCTGATGTCAAGCGTCCGCTGAGCTCCTATCGCATCGCCATATGTGGCTCGTTGCTCCGGTTGTCCGGAAGGCCGCTCCATAGGCATGCGTCTGCTCCGTCGCACCGGCAGGCAACCACTGCATGGTATAGGCTCTCCGGGCTCCACCTTCCCGACCAGTCACTGCGGGCCTCACCGCTATCGCCCTCAAGGCATCAATCCGTCGGCCTCGCCGGTCATCGCCCTGCCTCACCACCTAGTTGTTTAGCTAATCAAGTTTACCGGTCACCGCCTCACCACACGCACATGAACACACACTTATTTCACAAGCGTGCTCGACGGCCTCAGTTCGCAAGTGCGTCATGGGTTTGCGGGTCTGGTCTGGTCGACCCGTAACCCGCACAGGTCGGGTCCGGGTTTGATTTCCTAACCCGTTTGTGAAAACGGGTCGGGTTATGGTCAACCCATTTTGACCTGGGTCAATCCGGGTTCGACCAAAAATCGATCTACTGACCGTTTTGACAACCCTGCCCTTCACACCTTCTTGACCATAAGCAGCGGTCTCCCCACCGCTAAGCCGATTTCTTGGCTTATTTTTCTTTACTTCGATTGAGAATAACTTTTTATTTTTTTTTTTAAATTTTTTTTAATACAAAAATTTTTTAAACTAAACTAAAAATTCTGTGCTGCAAAATTTTTAAATAAATAATAAGAAAGTTATCCAAAATGATGCTCTTGGATGATTTTCTTACTACTTTGTAAATCTTCTTTTTTTGTACAAAATTCTTTTGAAAGTGAAGAAAAAATAATGATCTAAAATTGTTTCCAATAAAGTCTAAGGCTTCGTTTGCGACAGCTTTCTTACAGCTTCTTAAAGAGACTTTTTAGTAAAAAAATGTAATTTTGTACTAAAAAGCCGCTTTAATAAGCAGTAAGAAAGCTGTCATAAATGAAGCCTAAAATTTTATTTGACACACCTTTCTTATTGCTTTGTAGTATAAAAATTTATAATTACATAAAAAAAGTTAAACTAAAAAGTTATTTTAGAAAGCTATCTCAAATGAAGGCTAAGGCTTCATTTGACATAGTTTTCTTATTATTTTATAAAACCGCTTTTTAGTATAAAAATTTTATAATCAACTACGTAAAAAATAAAAAATCTGTAACTTTAAAAGTCAGTTTTCTAAAGTTCCAAAGCGGACATCTTTCTGTATACAAAACTAATAAAAATATAAACAATAATTTGCTGAAAGTTAGGCAAACTTATAATAATTTTCGAAGATAAAAATATGTATATATTCTATGATTTAAATACATGAAACAAAAATTAGATCAAAAGGGTAAAGTCAACATAAAGTGTATTTTTTTATTGAAAGATAAGGATACAAAAAATAACTCAAAATGACAGAATCCATTGGCCCAAAAGTAGTGGAAAAGATTATATAAAGCTTTTTAGCACATGATGTCTATTAATGAAGAACAGTTCTTTTTAATTGTTTGATTTTGGAAAGATTAACGGGTTCACGTGTCGATGTTTGCGCATTACTATAAAGGGAATATGGGAGCAGTGCCAATTGATTAAGGGGCTGTTTGGTTGCCTGAATTAGGAGGGTAAAGTAAAACAAATGCATGTATTTAATAATTTTAGCTGTTTGGTTAATTTTGAGCGTAACAAAAGAAAATCGTCCGATGCATTAGTCGTGTAAAAGGGAGGCTGTTTTGCGGGAATAAGAAACCCGCTCGATACGAGCGGGTTATAAATTCGCTAGACGAAGTTATGCTTGGCGTCGTTGCTGTTCGGCTTCATTGTTTCACAGGTGGCGTAAGATTGCACGAGAGGCTTCTTCTGCTCCTTCGTGCTTCTTCGAGCGACGACGTTTCCTAAAGCCTGTCCGATTGGTTGCGCCATTTTCATCGGAAGTAAGGACGGGAGCTCGAGTTCGCATAATCCTTGCTGTCTGGCTTCATTGCTTCGCAGGTGGCGTAAGATTGCACGAGAGGCTTCTTCGACTCCTTGGTTCTTCTCATACTTCGCTTGAGGACGATCCTAAAGCTTGTCCGATTGGAAGTTTGGCCATTTCCATCGGAAGTCAGGACGGTAGCTCGATTTTGCATCATCGTCCCTGTTCGCCTTCATTGCTTCGCACGAGCTGTAAGTAGATTCAAAATATGGATTTGGCCCGTGCTCGAAATCGAAAAGGATTTAGCCGTAGTGTCTGATGCCAACCCTAATACTAATTACAATGTTAACATCCTTAGTCCTCGTCCGTGGCTAATCGGCAAAAATGTATTCATCTTAGAGTCCTCTGTGGTCTTCGGGAGATTATCTTTTTTCTCTGGGAATGAGCTTCAATCTCCTTGTGTTGTGCAATTGGACCTTCTCCCTAGTTCTTCTTTACGGCTGTCCGAGCAATGTGTGTGTGTGTTTTTTTTTTTTTTTTGTGGAAGCTTGTCGCTCTCCCTCTGGATGGCACATTTTAGTGTGCAACCAGGCAGAGCGCTTCGGCTTACCTCTGTGACGGCTTGCTCTGCGCCTATTTTCCCTTTTCTCATAACCCTTTTTTTTCAAACTGCGCTGTATTTTTTGGGCTTCTGGTTGTCATGCATGAAGGAGGAGGCGCTGGAAATGATGCAAGAGAACCAGCTTTAACTTAAATCGGTGACGAGAAGTGTGGCAGAGTTAGCTCTGTTAGGGTTTGCTGTTTTTTCGCCCTAACTTGTCTTTCGCCGCTTCCCGGCAGGGGGACCTCTCCCCATGTCCGAATCTGATTTTCCTCCGCTCCCTTCTTCTTCCACCACTACAACCCTTCCCATCTCCACTATTCTCCTCACCATGGACGAGGGCTTATTCTTGCTCAAATTTTCTAGTCCTGAAAATTATGAGCTTGCTTGGTGTGAAAGCTGTTTTCCTTCCAGGTTCGTCCGGACAAAGGTGGATCGCCCGGGACGATCGATACAGGAAGTTCATCCCAGGACGAAATGAGGTTCGTCCGTAAGAAATTTTTCCAGAGAGCAACTCGTCCAGGTACGATAACTATTTCGTCTGAACGAATTTTGTCCAGAGGGAAAATCATCTCGAGACGATTTTGGATCGTCCGGGACGATCTGGTTGGATATATATGGAAATGAGATCTTTTTGAAGAGAGAGAGAAAAGCCCATGAGAGAGAAAACCGAAGAAAAAAGAAGAAAGTGATTTTTGGGCGACTTCTGTCTATTTCCATCCGTAGCTGCAGTTGAGAAAGTTGACCTACTCAAGGTAAGACACATTCCGCCTTTCTCAATTTTCAGAAACGAGAATTTTGACGACTTTTCTATTTTGAATTTTGTTTCCGTTAGCGAATAATTGATTCTGTTTTGCACTTATGAACTTTTTACCACGTAACTTTTGCTATGTTTCTGAGATGATATTTGTACACGTTTTGAGTATTTTCTGAAAATGTTTACCGGGTATTTTGAATTCGGCGGTGTTTTAGTTGATCTACAATTTATCTGGATGTTGAAAAATGTTGCTTCAGTACAATGAAAGTCTTAGAATGATGTGGTAATTTGTTAAATTTCTGAATCTGTGAATTTTGTGTAAATTTTATATACTACCGTTATGATGCTGACGATTTTCTAACGAAATCTGATTTTTTGAATTTAATGTTCTGATGTGATGTGCTATCAGAAGGGAGTTATAAGGGGCCAGAATCCTTTGAGATTCTGTCTGTGTTAGGAAAATCTGAAAAATCTGAAAGTAAGTTATGTTCTAAAAATTTTGTATATCTGTTCTATTCTGGTGTTATAAGCACAAAGGGAGACATAAGGGGTCAGAATATGAGATTCTGTCAGTGTTAGGGAAGGGAGGCAAAAGGGGCCAGAATCCGTCGAGATTCTTTCAGGGTCAGGGATATGTGATATGTGAAATGTGATATCTGAAATGTGTTTTTATCTGATTTGAATTCTGATTTGTATGATCTGATCTGTTCTGTGATTTGAAAGTTTTATAAGTTTTATCAGATCTGTTCTGCACTCTGATTTGAATTCATGTATCTGTGATTTGATTTCTATTTGATCAAGTATTTATTCTGTATGTTATACGATTTCTTTACAGCGATTTGAATAAGTGCTTCTGATGTATTTTCTGAAGTGAATTTCTGGAGATTTTGATTGGTGAGTGTAATCTTGCTGAGCTGTTAGCTCATCCTTATTTTTTGCATGTTTTTCAGGTCTGGGAAAGGGAAGGAAGTCTTTGATTAGCCGTTCAGTGTTCGATCAGTGATTAGGCATTTTTGTACTTTTGATTTTTTGTACAGTCATGGCTTTTCTGTTCTATTTTTTCTGTCTGTAGCCATGCACTATATTGTATATGATTATTTTGATGAAAGAAAGAAGAAAATAGTGGATGTATTTTCTATAAATGTATTTTAAGTTTATAGAAGCTCTGTGTTTCTGTCTGTTTGATATCTGAAAGAAAGCTCTGAAACAAATTCCAAAACTAGATCCTAAATTTTCAATTATTGTCGCGGCCTGACGGAAAGGTACTCATTCCGGTCGGGTTGGGTCGTGACAAAACTTTAGTGGTATCATAGCAATGATTATGGAATTTGGATTGTAAGATAGAGCTATAGGAATTGATCTGTAAGTCTGTTAGGGGTAGTTTTGGTTTGTCTGGATTTTTTTATGTTGTTTTTGTGCATAGTTTTCTGTGTGATTATGGATCTGCCAGACCCAGATATAACTGATGGGCAGAGTACTAGTCATGCAGCTCCTGTGAACAGTACTGCCCAGTGGTTTGTTCTGATACAGTTTCTCAGTTTGCTACATTGGTATCTTAGATGATGAGCGAGACACAAAATAGAGCCTCTACTGTTAGATCTGAAGATGTAGATAGACATCTACAGATATTTCTAAGATTGAAACCTCTAAGGTTTGAGGGCACTGTTGAGCCCAGAGCAGCTGAGGAATGGTTAAGAAGGTTGGAAAAGACATTTAATTGTATGCAGTGTCCTTCGGACATGAAGGTACTGTAAGCTGTTTTTCTGTTAGATGGTGAGGCTGAGCGCTGGTGGATGGGCCAGCAGGGGGAAAGTTCCAAGATAAATTGAACTCTATGATTACTTGGGAAGAATTTTCTGAGGTATTTCGATCTTGGTTTGTACCTCCTTCTGCAAGATAGCAAATGCAAGAGACATTTTTGAGATTGGTTTAAGGGAGCAGGAAAGTTATGCAGTATGAGACAGAGTTTACTGCTTTAGCACGATATGCTCCGCAGTTGGTGAGTACTTCTACTAAGAAGTGTTATAGATTTCTGTGGAGACTACGAGATAGTCTGAGACAGACCCTGGTACCATTTCATTTTTTTGATTTTTCTGAGCTTGTGGAGAGAGCTCGTATGATAGAGAACAATCTGATGACTACTCAGCAGTGGTGGACTACTAGTAGGAAGAGATTCAGTGGTGATGCTTTTGGCAGTGGTTATTCTAGAAAGAAGAGATTTATTTCTTGCGACCCCAAGAGGAGTGGACAGTCTGTGTCCACTATAGTTTCTAGTAGTGGCAGTACTACTAGTTCTGGATCAGTCAATGGGGTACCTATGTGCCAGACTTGTGGAAGAAGACATTTTGGCCAGTGCTATCGGATAACTGGTCAGTGATTCAGATGTGGTCATCCAGGACATCGAATTGCAGAATATCCACAAGATGGATTTGATCGACGATCTGAGTCCAGATCTAATAGTTTTGTTAGACCAACAGAAAGGTCGAGGACAGTTCCTCCACGTACTATTTCTGAAGGATCATCTAGTAGAGCTGGTGGTTTAAGTTCTGTGGTGAGAAGACCACCTAGTGGTGATCCGAGGGAGTCTGGTAGTTCTGTAGCTCTAGCTCCAGTTCAGCCATGTGTGTATAGTTTGAATCAGCAAGAGGCTCGGGATGCTTCGGATGTGGTGACATGTACGGTTTATATTTCTAATCATCCCTATCATGTTTTATTTGATTCTGGAGCCAGTCACGCATTTTTTATCTGAGCATTGTTTTGATGCTTTGCATTTGGATTCTGTGACATTACCAGTTTCTCTTTCTGTTCTTTTGCCGACTGGGAATAATTTGATTGCTCAGAAGTTTTGTTTTTGTGAGATTGATATTTCTGGCAAGAAGTGGAAATCGTGTTTGATTTTGTTGCTGATTTCTTTGTATGACTTGATTTTGGGTATGGATTGGCTGAGTTTGTATGAGTCTCAGATTGACTGTTTGAAGAAACAAGTGAGTTTGTTTTTGTATGGAGAAAGATGTGTATTCCAAGGGTTAAGAGGAGTTTTATCTTGTCTGATCTCTGTGTTAGAAGTCAGAAGATTAGGGTTGTATGGTGTTTTTGGCCTCAGTACGGGATATGAATATAGATGCGGGTTCTATTTCTGATCCCTGTTGTACGAGAGTTTTCAGATGTATTTTCGGAGGAGTTTGATTAGTTGGCTGGATCTTCTATGTTCTCAAAGATTGATTTGAGATCTGGGTACTATCAGGTGAAGTTAAAGGAAGATGATGTGATGAAGAAAGTTTTCAGTGCTCGATACGGGCACTATGAGTTTTTGGTTATGCCTTTTGGGGTAACCAATGCACCTGCTGTTTTTATGGATATGATGAACCGAGTGTTCAAAGAGTATCTAGATCAATTTGTGATTATCTTCATAGACGATATGCTAGTATATTCTGCTTCTGAGGAAGATCATGCCAGACATTTGAGGATTGTGTTGGAGACATTGAGGCAGCATCAGTTGTATACTAAATTCTCCAAATATGAATTCTGGTTGAAGAGCATTTCTTTTCTGGGGCATGTAGTGAGCGGCGAAGGTATTTTTGTTGATCCTCAGAAAATTCAGGCAGTTGCTAATTGGCCAAGGCTTACTACGGTATTTGAGGTACGTGGTTTCTTAGGCATGGATAGCTATTATAGAAAATTTATGAAAGGATTTCTCAGATTTATGCACCTCTGATAAGACTGACTCAAAAGTCAGTAGCTTTTGTTTGGACACCAGAGTGTGAAGCTAGTTTTCAGAGATTAAAGGATTGTTTAACTTTAGCTCCAGTGTTAGCACTTTCGTTAGGTACGGAAGAATTTCAAGTGTTCAGCGATGCTTCACTGAAAGGTTTGGGCTGTGTTCTGATGCAGCATGGTTAGGTAATTTATTATGCCTCAAGACAGTTGAACCCACATGAAAAGAATTACCCGACACATGATTTAGAATTGGCTGCAGTTGTATTTGCTTTGAAGATTTGGCGTCACTACTTGTATGGTGTCAGGTGTAAGATCTTTACAGATCATAAGAGCTTGAAGTACATTTTTACTTAGAAGGATCTAAATTTGAGGCAAAGACGATGGCTTGAATTGATGAATAATTATGATCTGACGATTCAGTATCAGTCTGGTAAGGCTAATGTGGTAGAAAATGCTCTGAGCAGGAAGTCTTCTAGATTATTAGTGACCAGGCGGTCTTTTGTAGTCATTGCTTATCCCTGAGTGGAAGTGGGAGGAGGTAACGATGAATTTTGCTATGGGTTTTCCTTGATCGAGGCAAAGACATGATGCTATTTGGGTGATTATTGATCGCCTGACGAAGTCTGCATATTTTCTTCCGATCAGATAGACGGATCTGGTGGATAAGTTAGCTCAGGTATATGTGAAAGAAATTGTCATATTGCATGGTGTGCCAAAAGTGATTGTATCTGATCGAAATGGAAGGTTTACTTCCAGACTATGGAAGGGTATTCAACAAGGCTTGGGTACGAAGTTGCATTTCAGTACTGCTTTTCATCCACAAACTTATGGACAGTCTGAGAGGACAATTCCAGTATTGGGAGATCTTGTGAGGTTATGTGTTCTGGATTTTGGAGGCAGTTGGGAAGATCATATTCCTTTGGAGGTTATGGCACCTTATGAAGCTTTGTACGGCAGAAAATGTAGAACACCTTTGACTCTGACTGAGGTGAGAGATAGATAAAAAATGGGTTCAACTTTTGTGGATGAAACTGTTTTGAAAATCAATATGTTTAAAGAAAGATTGAAAGCTGCACAAGATCGACAACAGAATTATTACAATTAGAAGCACAGGTTTGTTGAATTTCAAATTGGTGACTTTGTGTATGTCAAAGTTAGTCCGATGAAAGGTGTTAGTCGATTTGGAAGAACGAGCAAGCTCAGTCCAAGGTATGTCGGACCTTTTAAAATTCTCGAAAGGATTGGAAATTCTGATTATAGTTTGTTATTGCCTGATCAATTGTCTGATACACATATTATTTTATACGTATCTTCTTTGAGAAAGTGGATATCTGATTCTGAAAAGAAACTGTCTGTTGATGATGTGGAGATTCAGGAGAATCTGCAATACAAGGAAGAACGAGAAAAGATTTTGACTTTCGACATTCGTAAGTTAAGAAGTAAACAGATTCCGATGGTTCAAGTTCAGTGGAAACACAGAACAGCATGAGAGGAGACTTGGGAGAAGGAGTCGGATATGAGACAGTAATATCCGCATCTTTTCTGACTCAGTTGTGTTTTAGAAATGTCGATGATGACATTTTTCTGAAGTTGGGGAGATTATGAAAGCTGTTTTCCTTCCAGGTTCGTCCAGACGAAGGTGGATCATCCGGGACGATCGGTACAGGTTTGGGGGACAGAGAAGTTTGTCCCATGACAAAATGAGGTTCATCCGTACGAAATTTTTCCAGAGAGCAACTCGTCAAGGTACGATAACTACTTCGTATGAACGAATTTTGTCTAGATGCAAATCGTCCCAGGATAATTTTGGATCGTCCGGGAAGATCTGGTTGGATATATATGGAAATGAGATCTTTTTAAAGAGAGGGAAAAGCCCAGGAGAGATAAAATTGAAGGAAAAAGAAGAAAAAGTTATTTTTGGGCGACTTCTATCCGTTTCTGTCCGTAGCTGCAGTTGAGAAAGTTGACCGACTCAAGGTAAGACACATTCCGCCTTTCTCAATTTTCAGAAACGAGGATTTTGGCGACTTTTCTGTTTCGAATTTTGTTTCCGTTAGCGAATAATTGATTCCGTTTGAGTATTTTTTGGAAATGGTTTATCGGGTATTTTGAATTCGGCGGTGTTTTAGTTGAACTACAATTTATCTGGATGTTGAAAAATGTTTTTTCAGCACAATGAAAGTCTTAAAATGATGTTTTACACTATTTGTGATAATTTGGTAAATTTCTGAATCTGTGAATTTTGTGTAAATTCCGTATACTGCCGTTATGCCGCTGATAATTTTCTGATGAAATTTGATTTTCTGAATTGAATGTTATGATGTGATGTGCTATCATAAGGGAGTTATAAGGGGCCAGAATCCTTTTTGATTATGTCTGTGTCAGAGAAATCTGAGAAATTTGAAAATAAGTTATGTTCTGAAAATTATGTATATATGTTCTATTCTGGTGCTATAAGCTTAAATGGAAATATAAGGGGTCAGAATCTGAGATTCTGTCAGTGTCAGGGAAGGGAGGCATAAGGGGTCAGAATCCGTTGAGATTCTGTCTGGGTCAGGGATATGTGATATGTGAAATGTGATATCTGAAATGTGTTTTTATCTAATTTGAATTCTAATTTGTACAATCTGATCTGTTCTGTGATTTAAAAGTTTTATAAGTTTTATCAGATCTGTTCTTCACTCTGATTTGAAATTCATGTATCTGTGATTTGATTTCTATTTGATCAAGTATATGTTCTATCTGTTATACGATTTCTATACGGTTATTTGAATAACTGCTTCTGATGTGTTTTCTGAAGTGAAATTCGGAAGATTTTGATTGGTGAGTATAGTATTGCTGAGCTGTTAGCTCATCCTTATTTTTTGCGTGGTTTTCAGGTTCTGGGAAAGGTAATGAAGTCTTGGATTAACCGTTCAGTGTCAGATCAGTGATTAGGCATTTTTGTAATTTTGGTTTTTTATACTGTCATGACTTTTTTGTTCTATTATTTATGTTTGTAGCCATGCACTGTATTGTATATGATTATTTTGATTAAAAAAAGAAGAAAATAGTGGATGTATTTCTATATATGTATTTGAAGTTTATAGTAGCTCTGTGTTTCTGTCTGTTTGATATTTGGAAGAAAGTTCTGAAAGAAATTCCAAAACTAGATCCTGGATTTTCAATTATTGTTGCGGCCCTACGCGAAGGGACTCATTTCGGTCGGGTTGGGTTGTGACACTTGGACTGAAGGTCCATGGTTCTTTTTTGGCAAACCGTTCATTTTGCAAAAATGGACTCTTGAATTCGTCCCAAAGCGTGAGGAATATTCTTCCATCCCTCTTTGGATTAAAATTTTGAACCTGCTGCTCTCTCTGTGGACGCCGGAAGGTATTTCTAAACTAGCTAGTTGTATTGGTATTCCTATTGTTGTTGATGCCCTTACTACGGCCAAGACTCGTTTGACTTTTGCGAGAGTGTGTTCAAATCATCAGCAATTCCCAATTGCCTAATGAAATTTATTATAGTGTGGATGGAAAATCATCTCCACTAAGAGTTCAATACGACTGGAAACCTGAACGTTGTTCACAATGCGGCTCAATCATGCATCCCCCAACCCTCTGCCCTAAAGACCCAATTTTGAAGCCTCAAACCGCCACCAAGCCAAGAGGAAGGAGTACTAGCCGCAAACCACGCCTCACTCCTCCTCCCAGACTTTTAATCCCTAAGCCTCCCCCTCTACCCAAGACGAATCAATCAATACAATCTCACCTCTATTATCCAATCTGCCTCAGACCCAAAACCTAGGAATTGGAACACTCATACCAAACCTAAACTCACCATCTGGAGATATCCAAGACATCACAGAGATCATTCTTCAGTCAAAAGAGCCCACCTTTATAAGCATAAAAAATAAATTTGATGCTTTGAATGATCAGGAAAATATTGAGGAGACGCATCCTTCTACCTTGCTCCACATTCACCCTTCCACCAATGCTTCCCTTATCACAACAGATGTCACCAAGCCTAACCATAATAGCCTAGCACAAACATCCCCCCGCAATCACCAACCCAACATCCCCAACTCATCCAACGAGCCTTCCACCTCTAGCTCTAACTCCACCAAATTTCAACAATCAACTAACCGAAATCAAAAACAAACTAGAGGAAAGAAAGCCAAAAAGACCTCTACCCCCAACTCAAAATCCCAATGATTCTTCCCAACATAGCAGACTGGAACATTAGCGAGTCTAACGACCCGGACAAAGTATTGAGCTGTAAATAATTAGCCCATGCCAATAACATTGACATTTTCTTCATCCTTGAAGCTAAAATCACCCACACCAACTACAATAACCATTGGTTCCAAGCCAACCAAAATATTTTACCTAAAGAAGCCTCTTGTGACAACTTCATGTATTCCAGTCCTGGTCGTATTTGGGTTAAGTGGAATGAGGAGACTATTAATTTCATCCCCCAATACATGTCTAGCCAATTTATACATGGTATTATCACTGTTGACTCTACTACTATTTGTGTTATTACTGCTGTCGATGCTAGTAATTCTCACACTGAAAGACAGTCTTTGTGGAAGAACATTCAAGACATTGCTGGTTCTATTAATACCTCCTGTGCAATCATTGGTGATTTTAATTGCTGTCATAATTTGAATGAAAAAGTTGGGGGTACAACTCTTTCTTATCCTAAACTTGGAGATTTTAACAGCATGGTGTTTAATACTGGAATGCAAGATCTCTCTTCTATTGGACATTTCTTCACTAAGCATAACCAACAATAGTACAATCCTATCCACATTAAATTAGACCGTGTTCTGGTTAATGCTGATTGGCTAATCACCTTTCCCAACACTTTCTATAGAGTTTATGATTCTGATTACTCTGATCATTCACCGTTAATATTGTTGAATCCTACTGATATCAAAAGAGGGCATAGATTTATGTTCAAAAACTATTGCGTCAAATATCTGAAATTCTGGAGTTGCCTTATGGATGTTTTTTCCCTTCCCAACAACAGTAGTCCCTTAAGCTCTTTCAACTTCAAGCTTAAGACTCTTAAGAACATCATGAAGATTAAATCTTGGTCTAATGCCAACTCCAAAATGTGCGACTAGAAAATATAAAGGATAAAATGGACACACATTTTCAATGCACGTCTCAAGTATTTTATGAATTTATTTAAATATAATTGCTTTTACTTCAAATTTTTATTTATTAAAAAAAGATTAAAAAATTTAATTTTAATTTCCTCTCAACAACCACAAATCAATTGTTTGTACTCAATACCTCATTCCACTAACATTCATATTTTTATTTCTCTCTAGTTGGTTGTGAATATGGTTTCAAAACAACGCATGAAATCATCTCAATATATAGTTATGAAACCCGTTAAGTAAAAGAATCTAAGCTCTTAAACATTGAGGTGATTTTTAGTGTAATTATTGAAATTTCATTAATAATTTTAATTCACTGATAAGTGTGCTTATCCTGGAGATATCCTGTGATAGTTGACATTCTGAAAAGTTACACAAACATGACAAAACTATATGACCTTTAGGCCAAAGTGAAAAATATCTCGATTGTTACAAATAGTATCATAATAATTCATCAGCCTCAAGATAGGAACTAAGTGTCATACAAGACAAAGTGCTACTCCATGGGAGTCATCTCTTGAACAGTGAGGCCTATAGGCCAAAGAGGATAATATATTGATAGTTAAAAGTGTGGGATATTATAATATCGACGTTCTACACCATCACGACATCAGTGTTTCAAAACATTCCCAACATCGAAGTCTGATACAATCTTGCATTGACACCTGACACCAACAATTTCTACATCCATTCATGCCCCCGCACCATCTCAAGACCTCATATATGTGATCAGAAATCTCAATATCGATGACTAACATTGTCTCAACATCATTGTTTTATTCCTATTACACAACATAATTAATGCCAGACTCATAATAATATTGTCCCTCTTGATGCCCAACATGATATTTTTATCTAACTCTCAACAATTTAATATTAATCATTTTAAATATAAATCTTAATTAAATAACATTATTTCGCCAATTCTTTTAATATTCTACTTATTCAATTTCTTTACACTATTTTAAAGAAAAAATTATAATATCGTATGCCACCTGTGTTTGTATCCTATATTTTAATAATTAGCATATCTAGTGTCTTTGTTGTGTAATACTTATGTTGCCATGCCCTTATGAGGCATCATAGCTAAATAATTAATAAATAGAAGTATTAATAATGTTAATCACACAGTTAAAAAATTAGTGGTCCACGTTATTTAATCCAGTTTGAGCTCAACAAGATAAATGTCATGTGAGCCGAGCTCGATGAACTAATGAACCAAATTTGAACCAATCTCAATTCGACTAGTTAGCACGCGAGCTGGCTCCTTTAATAAGTATTATGATAAAGTATAAATAAATATTTATTAGAATTCAACTGTTCAAAATTATTAAAATATTCATAATTTATATCTTAATTTCTTATATCAAGTGAATATTTATTATTTATCCTCTAACTTCACACTCTTTTTATATTTTTCTGATAAAACTTGCGTGAATCATACTCAATTTCTTTCTGTCGTTATAATATTAACTCTTCTTCTTCTTCTTCTTCTCCTCCTCCTCCTCTGTTTGGTTTATATCTTTAACATAATACCAGAGGTTTTGGGCAAAGCTCTCTTCCATTCATTTGATATTGTTTTCACACGTACATCATCAAAATGGATGAGATTTCTTGTGGATGATTACTTGGCTTGGCCTTTGCAAATCCAGTAGCTATTTCTGGTGAATGGTTTAGATGGTTATGCATCCTGTCTGGACAAATAAATTTGTCTAAGATTGATCCAGTTTAGCTTAACCCCAACATCAAAATTTGGATGATGGTTAATCAAAGTTTTGCTTCTGCCTTATATGCCACTATCTCAACATATATTCTTTCATGTGTTTTGATTCTTGCCACTATCTCAACATATATGATTTCATGTGCTATGATTCTTGGTTCCAATTTTGAAATTTGGTCTATTATGGAGAAGCATTTATAATCCACAAATCAATCAAATTATATAGTGGACAAATGAGCTATACAATGTCTATATTGAATCGACCAATGTCATAATCTTTTTCCAAAGCAAAAATAAAGTGAAAAACATAACAAAGTGCTAATTGTTTGATCATTATACACACTCTAAATAGAATTCATCAAGTTATCGAAGTATCAATATTTTCTTCGATGCCGAACACATCAATATTAATCTTAATGACCTTTATGATTTACTCACTATATACTTTAAAGGGAATTCAATCCTCTAGCTCCAATCTTGAAAGTTAAATATGTTGAAAAAGAAGTTTTTTGCTTGCTTTTTTAGTATCTTGAAGATCATACTTTCTCCCCTACACTGTAATCCATTTTTTTATTCTCAAGCTAAGAACAACAAATGGGACCTAGATTTATGGCACCTTATTTCATCTTACATTAAAATAAAAAATAAGGTGAAAAACATCACCTTACAAAGAAAAAATAAGGTGAAAAACATCACAAAGTGCTAATTGTTTGATCATTATACACACCTAAATAGAATTCATCAAGTTATCGAAGTATCAAGATGTTCTTCGATGCCGAACACACCAATATTAATCTAAATGACCTTTATGATTTACTCACTATATACTTTCAAGGGAATACAATCCTCTAGCTCCAATCTTGAAAGTTAAATATGTGGAAAAAGAAGTTTTTTGCTTTGCTTTTTTAGTATCTTGATGATCATACTTTCTCCCCTACACTGTAAGCCATTTTTTTATTCTCAAGCTAAGAACCACAAATGGGACCTAGATTATGGCACCTTATTTCATCTTACATTAAAATCATTTTAGTTATAGCAATCCACCCCATAATGGGGATCTAATCAAGTTTTGCCTTGTGATGGCCAAGCATTACCAATTTCTCACACTAGCCATGTTCTTCTTATGCTTGCATGTAAGATTTCCCTATGTAATCTTCTTCATATATTAAGATATTTTAAGGTGCTTTATATTTACATTATCTAAATATTTTCTATTTTAACTCACAAGATTCCCCCCTCTCTCACTCTCCTTACTTTTCTTACTTATAAAACACAACAAACTAAATATATAGTAGCCATGCTTCATGCACACAAGGCCAACCATATTTGTTCCATGATGATTCTACATCCATGAAGCACACGTTTAGCTGAATGGAGACCTATAAAACAAAATAATTCATAAAGAAGAATGAATAAGTATAAAACTAGTCTATTTGCTAAATGCTACACATAGTAGAAAGGAAAATATATTTTAGAAACCATCTTCCAAGTAGCCAAAATGGTTACCATTAAAATTCCTTTTAGCTCTTTCTTCCAACCAAAATTGAATCCTCATTCAATTGGAGAAAAATAATATGTTTCTAATTGGTCACATATTTAAAGAAGTCTATATGAATTGGCCACCGAGCAACACCCATGCATGTAGACAACCCAATTAGATAAGTAAGCATCTTGACAATGATGCATAAAAATTTTTTAATCACTATATTTCTTTGGGTTTGCAAAATCCAAATTTAACTACTCATTCTTTATAAATTTGAATAGTGTTTTACCTATTTATATCGATGTCAACATCATCAACAGACAATCAGCATTTATTATTAATTCATTTAAATCATTTTGCATTGTCAATTTAAGCTCACTAATTTGGGCAATGTGAAAAACTTCTTGTATCTTGAAAGTGTCCCAATTCAATCAAATCATATTTCTCTCTCAATGATAGTAGATAATTTAATTGTGGGAAGATTTGAGAGTTTTTGCTACGAAACAAATAAAACTCCCATTAATCTTATCATCAAATGTAAACTATAAGATGGGGAACCATTGCATGAAATTTTATAGCATAGTCACGGTGTGGTATATCTCACTGTCTGTAACCCCAATATGGTCTATTTTATACAATAGCTTAGCAAATTATTATCTAAACCTCCGATGCAACATTTGATAACAGTCTATCATCTATTCTGCAACTATAAATCCAAGTTGAGGTAAGGTATATTTTTCATAGCTTTTATTTCCTTACATCTAAAAGGTTTTCTGATTCAAGGTGTCACATATAGATACAAGGAGATCTATCATTAGCCACTGCATTTTGCTATGATATTCATTAATTTTCTAGAAGGAAAAGACCTAAAATATCATGTTTATATATTCATTAAAGCAAAATAAAGACTTTGTTTAAAGAAAAATAAAGACTTAATATACCAATTATTAGTGAATTAGTTTGGTTCACTCAATTGCTATATGACTTCCAAATTAACACCTCTTCTTCCACACTTTTCTTCTACAACAAACAAGTGACCATCTACATAAGAACAAATCCAATATTTTACCAGCACATTGATGTAAATTGTCACTTCTTATAGGGAAAAGTAATATATGGCTTCATCAACCTTATGCCCATTAGATTAGCATTATATATCATTAATTTTGACCTCAATTTCAACTGAGATCATTCAAAACATAAATCCCTAAATGCATCATCTTGTCTTGGATCTAATGACTAGTCTTGAAGCCCTGGATCTGGCCATTAATTTCCAACATTCTTGAATTAAAGCCAAACACCTCTAAAAATGTTTAGAACCCTACTACATTCAACCTATCTAGTGGGATACATCTTGCATCACATTGGCCATTTGATATCAAACCTTGCATGTACATGTATAAGATTTCTAGACATTAAACTAATATATCCTGACTTCCTAAGCTAGATGCGACCCACTTTAACTTGATTGAGCTAGCCAAAGGTAGCTCAGTTTATCAAACCTCTGTATTGAATTATTATAAACATCATTTCTTTATTAAACTTCACCAAATTAAATTGAACAAAGCTCCTCATGATTTGCACATTTTTTGTCCACTTACCCTAGTCAAATTTTGACCTAGTCAACCTAGCCTAATATTGGCCAAACTAGTCTAAATTGGGTCAAACCAATGCATATGATTAATTAGACATCTAGCATTTCCCAAGCATGGTTTAATTGACCTCCTAAACGTATTTAAACCATAGTCTAATCACTCCATGGTGAGTTGACTTAGTCAACCCATAGGGTGGTCAAACCAAGATTAACCCTAATCTCCCTTCAAATATTTTGAATCCTTTGAACCAAATCACTCTTACTTGACCTAAACAACCACTTGGGACTCTATATAGTCCAACCTAGGTGGCTTTGACCCATGTTGACCAATCAAATAGGTCAAAGTAATTTAAAATATATAAATGGTCAAACCTATTTAAACCACCCATATATTCAACTAAAATCCACATCATTTTCTTTGCTCAGGCTTATTATAGAACATTCTTAAAGCACTCTTAAACCAAACCCATGCTTAAGTTTAGCACAAATCATCCCTAGTGGCCCCCTCCATAAAAAATGACCTAAAGTTCTTTTCTCCCTTTTCAGACCACTTCCTATCTCAGCCTTTGTTCCCTAACCACCAAAACCATATGGAAACAATCCAGGGAGTTTGTTTAATCAACCCTAAACCTTAGATTAGCTTGCAAAACTTGGAATATGGTAGAGTAAGGAAACGCTTCATTGAGACTTCATTCCAAACCCAAAGGTCTTCCTAGCGTCATCTTATTTCATTATTCCAACTCATAGTTCCCTTTACATTTTCCCATTAATTTCCTATTATTTGGAGGTTGTAAAGCCAAAAACTAGGGCTAGTTGATATCTTCTCCTCCCAAAGCATTCCAACTTTCAATACAAGCCTTTTGCAATCTCCCACCTTCAAAAAACGCTAATGTCCATGTGCTAAGGACCAAAAAACGATCCAAAACTCCCTCCAATATTCATCCTTTAAAAATAAATCTTTAACCCTAATCAAAGACATAGGGTTTGATTTGCCGTGAGATTTAACGGTGGTAGGCCATGTTGACATGGTTTAGTGTCTGACTTTCTCTAGACCACGAAGCTAGTAGTGCATCACTGTATGTGAAGTACCAACTTAGTCAACACATCTAGTTTATATGTATTTAAATTAAACTTAAATGGAGATTAAATGGCTAGAACCTCTATAAATCACTACAAATCACCCACTAAGCCAAATATTACATATAAGGGCTCGATGGAGTCAAAATTTGAAACAATTTAATATAAATTTTGATAAGTATTGTGTAAGTAATTTCAATTTATATGTCTCCTAATTTTTATTAAATTATTCATTTATATTTAACCAATTAGCATGAATATTATATGGAGTGAACTATAGAATGTTATAGACATTCTATAATTTTCCTTAGCTCAATTGATGCACCCACTCGATCCAATTGAACTTTCAATTAATTGGGTTAGAATTTGACACAAATGTTTAAAAATTGATTACAAGCAATCCATAAATCATTAGGACTTTATTTTTTTTATTGATTGTTTACTTTCATGTAAGGGTTAGAGACATTTGATTTCAAGCTTTGATAAACTGTAGAGACACCTAGGGAATTAATTTAAGTTTGCATATAGCTAAATTAGAAAAATTCTAAAAAATTCATTTTAACTCTAATAAGGATGAAACTAAAACCTTGCACACATAGAGACTTTGAAAACTCCAATAATTAATTTCACATTAATTAGGTTTCATTAGATGGATCAAATCACAAACTTTAATTATAGCCTCTATTATGGGGCTGAAATTTCCAAAATTCATATTAAATTATGTAAATATCCTAAAAATTTATAAAATAAATTTGATTACAACCTTAATCAAATATAAAATAAACTAAAAAATAAAATCCTATCCAGTTTAAATTAAAATAAACAAAATACAGGTTAATCCTTTATTAAAATTTAATTAATAAAGTCATATAAAAAATATTTTCAATCTAATTGACCCCAAATTTTTAGTGATTGGCCTTTAGGTTAATCTTACTCTATGGCTTCAATCATTTGATCATTTTAGATTAGTTGATCAATCAATGGCATATGCATAGTTCCTTCTTCAAGGAACCAATTTAATAAATTAAATAAATTTAAATAAATAAAATTTAAAAAAAATCAACAATAATTAAATTAAAGAATAAAATATTAAATTAAATCATATTATTTAATCTAAATAAATAAAAATAAATTAATTAAAAAATTATATAAAATTTTAAAAGTAATTAAAATTTAAATAAAATAAATAAAAAATTAAAGAAAATAAAAATAAATTAAATTAAATTTCTATTAACATAAATGATGAATTCATTAATAAATTCCTAGTCAAATCCAAGGCCTTTCTATATATGCTCAATTAATATGACAGGGCACAAATGCATTAATTTTATAGGGCTAGGATTTGTTTATTGAATACTCTGAAGCAATTTGAATTCTTTAATTAGCATATTCTTTAAATCAATGACTAATAAAATATAAAATAAAAATTAAAAGACTCTATGCAGTTGATTTGATCCCTTATGGAGAATCAAGTGCTTTACACTTATGAGCCTATAACCTTTTGATTAAGATCTTCATCAAGCTTTGATGAAATAATTAATAAGGTTTTTTTAAAATTAAATAAATAAGGTATTCAAATAAAATGAAGGATTCTATACAATCATTTTATCTTATATAGAGGAATGAATGAATGAAAATTATGAGCCTTAATATTTGATGATTATTAATTCCATACTTCACTTAGGTTTATTATTTATAATGATTTTTTATAACTTAGAATTAAACAATTTCAATATTTAAATAAAATCCTCCTAAAATTAAATAAAATATTAAAACTTAAATACAAATTAAAATATTCATTGGCCTATATTAAAAAAAAATCAAATGTAGATAACTTAAATATAAAACTTGACAAGACCGATCCAAAATCACATAGCTTTTGTACATATTTTAGGTGATTTGCTAAGAAAATTGACTCTAGCCTAGGCTATGCTAGTGGTTTATTTTTGTGTGATGCAAATACGTTTTCTTGTAGGGTATTCTTTGCATGTTAATTTACTTTGTATTCTCTTGATTTCATACTCGTACATGTTATACACATTTCTGCATAGTGTACTATACTTTAGTAGTTTGCATATTTAGCTTGCATTTCTTTGTTTTAAAGTAAATTTTCTTTTCTAGTAAAGAGTCAAAGTAGAATATACCAAGGCTCAAATGTTATAGTATAGAGTCAAATATAAATATTAAGGTCTAGATTATGTAAAGTATGCATAGATTATTAGACCTACGCAATTGACCTAGGGCTAACTAAGAGGAGGGTGAATTAGTAATTAAAAAAATCCTCTTAAAATTTTTGTATAGAAAACCAAATTTTAAGTATTACTCAACTTAATTTTTATTCAAATATGATTTTTAACCACAACAATAAAATGACAAAAAATAAAAATGTGGAAAATAAAATGACATAAAGATTTATAGTGGTTCGGTCAAACATGACCTACATCCACCCCCTGAAGACTCCCTCTTCAGGTATTGCACTATTACCAAAGTGACTCTACTTTTACCCCACAACAAGGCAGAGAATCCTTTATAATTTCTTTCTTTCACCAATCCCCAATGCGACAGAGAACTGTTGTCCTTTCACACCCTCTAAGTGTCGGTAGAGAACCTTCGTCTGTTCACACCCTCCAAGTATCAGCAGAGAACCATCGTCTGTTCACACCCTCCAAGTATTGGTAGAGTACTGGATCTTCTTCAAATATCTTCTCTCGAGCAACTAGAAAGAAGAAATGAAGAGTAGTAACCAAAAATCAAAAGAGATTCTCACCTTTGAGTAACATTGTGATCCCTTCACACTCCACTTACAAGAACTATTTCTCAAACACTCTCCCACAAACACTCTTTCACTTAAATTTGAAAAATCATGAAGAACAACATTTTCACGTTAGTCTCAATGGACATTTTATATGAAAGACACAAAAAACATTTAGAAAACTAATTATTTTCATTTTGAGCGTGTACGATCGTACGATACGATCATACTTCATACATACAAATAGTTCAAAAACTGTTGTGTATGAACCTGTATGAAATGTTTTTATAAAGTTAATCATCCAGCATAAACTAAGTTTGTACTGTATGAACTAAAAAAATGATTTTCTAATTCATCGGGATGAAAAGGTTCCCCATATTTTAATGTTCTGGATGTCGTCTGTACGAATAGGGCATAATATTGTATGATCCATTTAAAAACATTTGGCACTCATCGGGATGAAAAGAGACCCATCAAATTTGTAATCTAGACATCGTCTATATGAAAGGGACAATATATTGTATGATCCGTTCAGAAAAATTTGGCATTTGTCGGGATGAAAAGGGTCACGTCCAATTCATACTCTGGACATCGTCAGTATGAATAAGGAATCGTACAGTACGATCATTCAAGAAAAATAATTGAATTCATCAGGATGAGAAGGGACCCGTCCAATTTGTACTATGGCATTGTCTTTATGAAGAACCCTTTGTATAATACAACCAATACTTAAAAAAGTTTTCTTCCTACAGTTTGTTTTTTAAATAACTACTCGTAGGGAAAAATAATTGAACAAATTATCCCATACGAAATGATTTCATATAGTATGATCAGTTTAAATATTTAAATTTTAAACACTCCCCTAGTGTGTGTATATAGTTACTCAATTAGAATTACACTCTCTCAGACTCAATAAAATGAAAACTATATGCTCCATTCACAATGAACCCTAATCTAATCTAATTTGAAGTTTTCAAAAATGTGGAGTATGATTTTTCTGAAATGTTAGTACACACAAACAACTAAAGTAGTTCATCTAAAATATATTAGGAGAAACTATAATTAAAAATAATAATATTTGGAATTATAAAAAATATACATATTACAAGAATCTCAACTATCAGAAAACTAAGTTACAACAATCTCAACAATCTCCTCCTTTTTTATGATGACAAAATAATTATTGTTTTTGTTAACATCTATACCCTAAATTTTTCCTTAACTCCACCTTAAAGAATGAACAGGTGAATATATGGAGATTCTATGAAGAGCACAAAAAAAATTAATTAATTTTAATTATTATTATTATTATTTTAAAATATAAAAACTAACAACCAAATCCTAAAACATAAACACAAATATTAAACAACAAAATCAAAAAATACAAACACAAACCCAAACACAAAACACAAATAATATCATTACTCCTCTTTTGTCAACAACAAAAAGGAAAGAATAAAATTGAAATGAAAGATGTCAAATGAAAAACCAAAAAATTTGATCTTGAAATTGATTGAAATAGTTGCAATAACAAAGTTAATTATATAAGATAAAAAAGAAAGATTAAAAAAAAATTAAATTATAGAATAACTTAGATAAGAAAAATTTATCAAAGACATGATGCATTCTAGATAATTAGATAAGGAGGATTATTATCAAAGTGATGAAATGAAATTATTTAATTTAAATTTTTAATATAGGTTATAATTAAAAATTAGATTGATTTGAATTAAAAATTAGACTATACAGGAAAAAATTAAATAATTCAATTAGTGATATTGCACATCTTTTCAATTATTTGTGGCACACTTTGTGCATATTTTTCTATTTGGACTAATTTTGTGCATCTTTTCATTTTGCGAACCATTGTGCATTCTTTTGAATTTTGTATACTCTTTATTTTTTTTATATATACCTCTTTTCTTATTTATTCTTACCAAATCAATATTCTAAAAAATCAAATTTTTCTAATAATAAAAATAATTATATTAAAAAAAGTAAAAAAATAATAAGATATCAAAATTGTAATAAAAATATTGAAATTTTTTTGTCTAAAAATAACATGAGATTGATAATCTTAAATTAATTGAGTTATAAGTTAATTTAAATTTTTGAAACCTTAGATTTCATATTAAAATTATTTTTGTACAACAACAATAACAACAACATCAAGCCTTTATCCTACTACGTGGGGTCGGCTACATGAATCCTTTTCCTCCATTGTGTCATACTAAAAGTCAAATTATCATTTAAATCTAATAAAAAAAGGTCATTCCTAATATTTTTTAACCAAGTCTTTTTAGGTCTACCCCTACCTTTCTTAACATAAGTCAAATCTAATACCTCTACTCTCCTAACCAGGTCATCGGAAGGCCGCCGTTTTATGTGACCAAACCATCTAAGGCGACTCTCTCTAATCTTATCTTCTACTGGAGCTACTCCAACCTTTCCACGTGTATGCTCATTTCGTATCCTATCTCTAAGGGTAAAACCACTCATCCACCTGAGCATCCTCATCTCTACCACACTTAACTTAGTATTATGCTTCTCTTTTAATGGCTAACATTCGGCACTATAAAGCATTGCAGACCTCCATAATTGAAATTAATTTTGTAATACAACTTAATTTATAACACAATTTTAGATCAATTACAAAAGGTTTTTCATATATTCAAACTCACATTTCAAAATAAGAACAAAATTAAATTCTCAAAATATGACAGCTTTTATTAATATCAATTAAAATTATGAATACAATCAGAGCATTGATATCAATAACATAACATTTAAACATCAAAACAAATATCATCACAACACTAAAGAAAGTAATACAATAGATACATAAAAAATACATCATCACATCACGAACACAAAGTCATCACAAGTAAAGGACTAGCAGAGGAAATGACAAGTACATTTAATACTCTAAAGTATCCTTATCTAGAGGAGGAGGCTGGTTGAAGACTAAGAAATAGCTATTCATCATAGCTATATTTGTGTTCCCCGAGTAAAATTGACCTCAGATCCTTCCCATATCTTCTTAGTATCTTACTTCCTACTTGTTTAGATGAGTCTGAATTTGATTAAAAAGGAGTCTCTAATCAATCAAATCTTTAGACCATTGCCTGAAAATAATTTTGATCAAGTCCTTCAACAAGTGTAGGTGCTCCCCCTTCTCCCTCAGTATCCTAACTTAAAACCTTGTTTCTCCCAAATAGAGATAAAAAAGAAGCATCGGTGAAGAAGATTGGCATTTTAGTGGGAGGATCAGGATAAATAATGTTGTATTTCTTTTCTAAAATGTATGTCACTAAGTGTCCTAAAAAAATATTATTTTTTTTTCTTATGATGAGGAAGCCCAATTTTAGAAAGGTTATGAATGTAATCTAAGATGAGTTGGGACTCATCAATAGGTTATTCAGTCATGATTAAATATGTAACAGTGGATAGAAGATGAGTCATATTTATCTGATCACCAGTCTTAGGAATGATTGAAGTTCTTAAGACATGCTAGATGACCCTGGCATTTTGGTTCAATGTATAGACTCTAGCTAAGTGGAAAACTTGGGTTACACCTCTAAAAGTTTTATTGATCTCACCACCAATCATAATCAAATTTAGAGGTCAACGTGTGTGCTCTAGTCCCATGAGTCTTTAAGTGAAGAAAAGTTTCTAGATCTTCCTTAGTGATTTTTACATGCTATTTTTTGACAAAAGAGATTATCTTAATTTCATCCTCACTGAACCTCATGTTTGCTAGAAAATAGTGAAAAGTCTCTCTATGGTAAGCATAGATCAAGCTTAAAATGAAAGTGAACTAGGTAGAGACATGATTGAAAAATGAATTTCATCTTGAATGAGGAGTCTTGAAGGAGTGATTTTGGTGGCTATATACTTATAGAAAGAATACTCATTATCTCTAAATAAGAAGTGTTCTTCCACACCCCTGAAATATGATCCCTTAGTACCTCGAGAGCGCTTGCTAGAACTTGCCATTCTTAAGTAGGTGCATCTATATGGATTCAAGAAGGATTTGAAAGTGAATGGAAATGATTTCAATAGCCCTCCTATTTAAGGATAAATGACCCATCATACAGTAAGAAAATGGCTTCGTATGTAAGATCTTAAGATCATAGGGACTTAAAAAATTTTGTATGGATAAATGATAACGTTCAAAAAGAAACGGTTGTTCATAAACACATAATATATGAGGCATCCTTTCGTACAAACTTTTTGACAATACGATCATAAAGACAAAAAAGTGTTCATCTGAGACAATCAGTTATTTAAGATCATTTTAATGACGGTTAGGTTCGTCCCCCATAGAAACTAATACATAGATCGTACAAATGAAATACAATTGTGTACGTACGATCAGTTATAAAAACTGACTCTAACCACATAATCATCCATATGTGTATAGACGAAACTGTACATATATATGATACATATAATGACCTTATTGTACAGTATGAACATTTTTAAAGATCTAAATTTTTTGTGTTAAACTCCAAGACCAATCAAAGATATGCTACAAAATTCATATAGTACAAAAATATTTCATACAATACGAACAAAAAACTTAGAAAATGAAAACCAAACAAAAATTTCTCAAAAATTGATTATCCTTACACAAGTGATAAATCTAAAAAAAATTGGAAAACTCACAAGATAAAAATAAAAAATAAAAAAATAAAAATCAAACACACATAACAAACATATAAAGTTTGTAGAAAATTTTATCTAAGTATTAAGATCAATCACACCTAACCTTGTTCTTAACGTGCTAAACATACCAAAGGCTAATGGTTATGTAAAATATCTGCAAGTTGTTTTTAGTATAAACATAATTCAATTCAATTTCTCCTTTGGCTACATGTTCCCTTATGAAAAAATATCTTATGTCTATATATTTAGTTCTAGAATGTTAAATAAGATTCTTTGAAATACAAATGGTACTAGTGTTATCACAATAAATTATAACTGTGTCAATTATAAATCCTAAATCAATCAATTATTATTTTAACCAAAGAACTTGTGCCACACAGCTTCTTAATGCAATATATTCAACTTCAGCAGTAGATAAAGCTATATAATTTTGTTTTCTACTGGACTAAAAAACTAATAAATTTTTTATAAATTGATAAGTTTTATATGTACTCTTTCGATCAATCCTACAACTTGCAAAATCTGAATCAAAAAATTCACATATTTTAAATGAAGAGCTTTAATTATGATACCAAATTCTTAAGTTTTGAGTTCCCAAAAGATATCTTAAAATCTTTTTTATTACTTTCAAATATGATTCTTTTGGATCAAATTGAAACCTGGCATACAAACAAACACTAAATATTATATCCGGTATGGTAGTAGTTAGATAAAGTAATGATCTAATTATACATCTAAATTTCTTTTGATCAACAAATTTTCCCTTTGGGTCCTTATCCAAAAGAACGGAGGAAATCATTGGTGTACTTATTAGTTTATCATTGTCTATTTTATACTTCTTTAGGATATCCTTAACATATTTTGACTGGCTAAGAAAAGTTCCCTCTTTAATTTGCTTAATATTAAAACCAAGAAAATAACTTAGATCTCTCATTAAGCTCATCTCAAATACACTACACATTCTTTTAGAAAAAATATCACAAAGATTTTTATTTGTAGATCCAAAAATGATATCATCAACAAATATTTGAACAATGAGTATATTATCTCTTACTTTCTTCAAAAAGAGAGTGGTGTCCACACTTCCTTATACAAAATATCTCTATAATTAAAAAGTGTTTAACCTCTCAAACTAAGTCCTAGATGCCTGTTTTAATCCATACAATTTATTTTTTTAATTTCTACACAAAATTAGAAAATTTAGAACTTTCAAAATCTGGAGGTTGTTCAATATAAACATCCTCTTATATCTCCCCATTTAAAAAGACACTTTCAACATTCATTTGAAATAATTTAAAGCCTCTAAAATAGGCAAAGGCTAATAAAACTCTAATTGCTTCAAGTCTTTCTACAGGGGCAAAGTCTCTTCAAAATCAATTCCTTCAATTTAATAATATCCCTTAGCTACCAATCTAGTCATGTTTCTATCCACAACTTCTAAATCATTCATTTTTTTTTAAATACTCACTTAGTTCTATCTACACATTGATCATTTGACCTTTCAATCAATTCCCAAACATCATTCCTTATAAATCAATTTAACTCTTCTTGCATGGACAAAATCCAAAATTTATCTAAAAGTGTTTGATTATAATTTGTGGGTTCAATCACAAAAATAAAGGCAGAATGGTTAAACTCTTTGCTAAGTCCATGCATAATCCTAACATCCTCACTAGGTTCACCTAAAATTAATCCCTTAAGGTGTTTTTAGAAAATTTTAATTATCTAGGCAAAGGGTTTTCTTTCTTCAAATTTTTTTCCAAATTTATCTTTTTAATCCTTTGGGAGTTATTTTCTAATGATCCTCTTCCAAATTTGGCTCTTCTAAAATTTCAAATTCATCAAATACAACATGTGTAGTCTCCTCAACTACCAAAGTTCTTTTGTTAAAAACTTTATAAGATTTTTTAATACTAGAGTATTCAAGAAAAATTCTATCTTTTGATTTTGGATCAAATTTTCCTAAAGGAAGATCTTCCATTATTATGTATGAACACCTTAAATCCAAAAACATACAAATGTGATAAATTAGGTGTTCTAGTCTTAAGAAGCTCATAGGGTGTTTTATTCAGTTTTGATCTAATATTCATCCTATTCAAAATATAACATACTATACTAATAGCTTCAACCTAAAAATATTTTGTTAGTGAATATTTTGCTAACATGGCTCTAATGACTTTAATTAATATACTATTCTTTCTTTCAACTATCCCATTATGCTAAGTGGTCCTAGCTACAAAAAAATTATAATCAATTCCATGTTCTTTACAAAAATTCTCATTTTTTTTTATTTTCAAATTAACCTTCATGATCACTTTGAATTATTATAATTTTAAACCCTAGTTTCCTCTAAATCTAAGTTAAAAATCTTTAAAATTCTCAAATGATTCACTCTTATGAAATAAAAATTTAACCCATATAAATATGGAGAAATCATCAATAATCACAAATTTGTATACCTTCCCTCCTAAACTTACAGTGCTGACTGATCCAAAAAGATCCATATGAATTATTTCCAAAGGTTTGCTAGTTTTAAGATCCTTAGTGGAATGAAATGAGGACTTCACCTATTTTCCTAGTTGACATGCATCACAAAGGTGATCCTTAGTAAAGTCTAGTTTTGGTATACCTCTAACAAGTTCTATTTGGGTAATTTTTCTAAGGTTTTTCATGCTAGGGTTATAATGTCTCTTATGCTACAACCATGATTCATCAGAAATTATTTTTAAACAAAAAGCATTAGGATATGTAATACTATTTAAGTTTAGCATATAACATTATTTACCTTGATTCCATGTAATACATTATTTCCATTTTAGCTTAATATGTAGCTAGTGAGAAAAACATTAACGCTATAACCATTGTCATATAGCTAGCTAATACTTAATAAATTATTCTTTAAGACTTCTACAAACAACACATTTTCAATGAAAAATGTTCAAGTTACCGATCATACCTATGTCTACCACATTCCTATTGGTATTATCTCCCACTGTAACCTTGCCTCCATTCCTAGCTTCCAACGTTATGAATTATGCAGTGTCTCTAGTCATATACTTTGAGCAACTATTGTCAAAGTACCAAATGCTCTCACAAGATCTTGTATGAGAGCGTCTCTACAAAATAATCAAATATTAATCTTGGGAACCCAAATAAGTTTTGGTTATCGTCTTGGCTATTTTAAACTAGATGCGTATATGATATGACTTATTTTATGCATCTTAGGTCTCCACACTAAAAGAGTTTTACTATTTAAAGTATAAGTGTGCGAAATATGCCCACTCATCCCGCAAGTAAAACACTTAACTCCAGGAAAAAGATTTTTTAATCTCCGATAATAAATCTGTCTCTTCCTAGGTTTTAAGATTTTTACCTTTAAAATAGGATCAATAAATTCTTCAAGTGTAGGGGTGTCCTATTTTCCTCAAGAGATTTTACGTTTCACTTTAAGAAATGCATTTATATCTTCTAAGACATAAATATCATATTTCAAATAGTGCTCCCTATTTTCAGAATCATCCATAAAATATTTAAATTCTTTTATTTTAATTAAGTAAAGGATGATTTTAGTAAATCATTTTACTTATTCAAATCATCAAATACATCTAGTAAGGTCATGTGGTTGTTGTCAATCTGTGTGTGATCTTTCTTAGGGATTTCATGCTCTTTTTATAACTCTTGTAATTCTAAGTTCAATGTAGCATGCATTTTCTTGAGTTTTCTATATGTAATATGAATTCTTTCAGAAACATTAAGTAATTTATCATATGTTAAGTCACATATCTCTTCTTGATCTGACTGATCAAGATTATCAGCCATTAAACACAAGTTGGAGACTTCTTCTTCCTATTTTATTTCTAACGAAGCCAAAATTGAGTCCACCCAAAAAGCTCTTTAAAATCTATTCTTGTACTTTCTCACATTCGCTTTCTCCTCTACCTTCTCATTACTATGAGTGACTTTAAAATTAGGGCAATCCATTTTTATAAGTCTAGGTTTCCTGCATTCAGAACAAATGATATCATTAAAAACTTTAACATTTTTGTAGAACTTACATTTATTCCACTGCTGGCATCTTATTTGCTTCCTTTTATAAAAACTCCTGAATTGCTTTGTCATCAAGGAAATGTCATCCGCATCCTTAGGTTGTGACTGATCACTCTCCAAGTCATCCACTTTCAGTGCTCTGTTCTTCTCATTTCGCAGTTCTCCTCCATCAATCTTCCTTTGAGTCACTCCTTGCTCATAAGCAATTAGTGATCCAAGAAGATTATTAATAGAATAAACATTTAAATCCTTTGACTCTATAATAGCAATTATTTTAGCATCATAAGTCATAGGAAAATAATGAAGTACTTTATTAACCATTTCAACAATCATTAGTTCCCTACCTAAAGCATACAAAGATGTGACTATTTGTGTGAATTTTGTGTACATGTTAGAAATAGATTCATTAGGTTTCATGCGAAAAAATTCATAATCATGTAACTAGATATTTAATCTAGATTGCTTCATTCATTAGTCTCTTCGTATGTAATACAAAGCTTATCCCAAATGTTCTTTCCATTTTTGTAAGTAGAAACCCACATGTAATATTCATACTTAAGTGGACAAAATAAACTATTTAAACATTTTGCATTTAATTATGCTAAGTCGCATTCTTCTACAATCCAGTCAATAAAAGGTGTTTCAACTCTAATGCCATCTACAAGTCTATTTGGCCTAGTATATCCTTCCTGAACTAAAATCCACATGTGATAGTCAAGCGATTGAAGAAAAGCAGACATACATATTTTCCAAAAATTGAAAGGGATATTATCAAATAACGGAGGTTTAGTGATCGAATACCCTTCAGGTGTATTACGATTTCCAAAAGTAGCCATTATCATTTTAATAAAGTAATTTAAACTTTATGTTTTAAAATCAAGCTCTGATACCACTTGCAAAGTCTATATAAGTTGTTTGACCTACGCAATTATCTTAAGGCTAACCAAGAGAGGGGGTGAATTAGTAATTTAAAAAAATCCTCTTAAAATTTTTTTTAGAAAACCAAATTTTAAGAATTACTCAACTTAATTTTTATTGAAATAAGCTTTCAACAACAACAATAAAATTATAGAATATAAAAATGCGGAAAATAAAATGACATAAAGATTTATAGTGGTTCGGTCAAACACGACCTACATCCACTCCTTGAAGACTCGCTCTTCAGCTTTTGCACTATTACCAAATTGACTCTCCTTTTTTTCTCACAGCAAGGCGGAGAAGCCTTTATAATTTCTCTCTTCTATCAATCCCCGATGCAACAGAGAACTTTCATCCTTTCAAACCCTCCAAGTATCGACAAAGAACTGACATCTACTCACACCCACCAAGTGTCGGTAGAGAATCATCATCTAGTTACACCCTCCATATGTCAGCAGAGTACTAGATCTTTTTCAAATATCTTCTCTCAAGCTATAAGAAAGAAGAAAAGAATACTAGTAACCAAAAACCAAAAGAGATTCTCACCTTTGAGTAACCTTTTAATCCCTTCACACTCCACTTGGAAGAACTCTCTCTCAAACACTCTCTTACAAATACTCTTTCACTTGCTCTTGAAAAATCACAAAGAATAATATTTTCATGTCAGTTTCAATGGACCTTTTATAAGAAAGACATAAAAATCCATCTAGAAAACTAAAAATTTCTATTTTTAGCATGTATAATTATATAGTACGATCGTACTTTGTACGTATAAATAATTTAAAAACTACTGCGTATGAACCTATATGAAATATTTTTGTACATGTTAATCATCTAGAATGAATTATAAGAAAGTTTTTTTTTAATTCATCAGGACGAAAAGGGTCCCCATAATTTCATACTCTGGATGTCGTCTGTATGAATGGGGTATCATACAGTAAACCATTTGAAAATATTTGGAATTTGTCGGGACAAAAAGAGACCCATCAAATACTTTGGATGTCATCTATATGAAAATGACATCGTATAGTATGATCCATTCAGAAAAATTTGGTGTTCCTCGGGATGAAAAGGGACCCTCCCAATTCATACTCTTGGCATCATTTGTATGAATAATGAATTGTATAGTACGATCAGTTAAAAAAATATTTGAATTCATCAGGACGAAAAGGGACCCATCTAATTTGTACTTTGGACGTCATCTATACGAAGAACACTTCATACAGTATGATCAATAATTAGAAAAATTTTCTTCCTACAGTTCGTTTAACTACTACTATGGAAAAATAATTGAAGAAATCATCACATATGAAATGATTTCATACAGTATGATCAATTTATAAATTTTAAATTTTAAACACTACCTTAGTGCGCGTGTGTGCACATTTACTCAATTAGAATCACACTCTCTCAGACTCAATAAAATAAAAAATATATACTCCATTCATAATGAACCCTAATCTAAATTGATTTGAAGTCTTTAACAATCTAGAGTATGATTTTCTTGAAATGTTAGTACACACAAGCAAGAAAAGCAATACATCCAAAATATGTTAGGAGAAATTGTAATTAAAATAATAATATTTTGAGTCATCAAAAACATACATGTTGCAAGAATCTCAACAATCAAAAAACTAAGTTGCAACAATATCAACAGATTATAAAACTACATTAAATATTATAAAGTAAAAGAGTCGTAAAGATTCAAAAATTATCACTTATATTCACTTGTAGATTCCAAAAGGTAATGTTCTCTCTTCCTTTGAGAAACATTCTCTTTTAAAATTTTACAGAAGATCTACGAGCTAAAAGACCAGAAGACTAAAGTAAGATATCATATTTAAATCTAAATTATATATGAGTAGAAATCTAGGTTTATTATGTTAGCCTGGCCAGCTTACTCTTCAGTAGACCCTATATTATACTTATATTATTTTATTCAAATAAAACTATATTTTTTAAATTTCTTCATACATCATGCATTACTCTAGTTAGGTGTGTTCATGAAATAAAAAAAAAACTAATTATATTCTAAATTAAAACCATATTGATTTTAATTAAATAAAGTTCATCTATCTTGCATTCATAAAGCATTGATAAGAATTTAAGATTTTTTATGGCAATCCACTCCAAGAATACAATAGCCCATATTGTATATACACCTATACTATCTTCTTCTCACGGAAGGGAGGGAGTCATCTAAATTCCAAATAAATCATAAACTAAAACTAAATGTAAATCTTCTACTAAAATGGTACACCAAAAAATCTTCAAGAAGTTTTATTCATTCCCCTTTGATATTATAAGAAACTCAAGTGTTTGATTAATTTATTATAAAATTAGAAGTCTAATCTCTTCTTAATTAAGAGTATTCTCAAGACTTATCTTGAGATGTAATTCAATATAGTGGCATGCCTCAATATGGAATTAAGAACCTAGTTATAAAATAAAATAAAAAACTACATTAGTTTTCTATAAAGTAGGGTAAAAATATATGGACATAGACTATAGCTTATTCCTTGGTTAGTTTCATTTTAAAAATGTTAGGTAAATGTTACTTTGTCTTCTGAGATCAATTTATCATTTCCTATTTTATGTTTGATTATGAAAATAAATATTTAGTCTCTTTTTAATGCTATAGTGAAGAATTATACTTTCTTTCGAGGTAATATAATGTTAGCTATACATATTAGATTAAAGAAATTTAAAGCAAATAAGTGGGTTTTATAATATATTTTGTCCACAATTGACGTATTGACAAAACCTTTTTTTTTTCTCCTACTCCACTATCCTAGTTGTCATTCAAATGACTGCATGAAGATATATGCAATTCATCTTAAAGAGTACTAAAACCATTTCCTTCTTGAACTTCTCTATAATTGCATAGTACTTACTCAATTTCTTTTATTCCTTATTTTAGTTGCATTCCTTCACCCCTAACTATTTCTTAAAACCTACTTCATACTTCCTATTTTGATTACCATCCTCTTTAGTAACACATAATGCTATCCACACAAAGCTCAACATTTAGCTAATCCCCTTTTTTATTCAAGTTTATTGACCAGCAAGAGTTCTACATCCTTTTATCCAACCTTGTGGTCAAAATAAATGATGTATAAGACTAGTGATTTGGGATTTAGTGTTCCTATAATCAAATTTGTAAAATTACTGTTAATTACCCCAAAAGATATACTAACATTTGTATTGTTGACTTGAGAAAAGAAAAGGTTTATTTTCATCTTTAAATTCAACATATAGGATATGAAATTCATTCTATTCACGTTCACCTATCATTTCAAATAAAAAAAAAACTAGGAATAGCTTTAATCTATGTCCAGAAGATCTTTCCCTGACTTAGGAAACTAATATAGGATTTATTTTACATTGGGATATTAGGTTCCTATAGAGGCAAGCCCCTATAGTACATTTCATCTTAAAAGAGAAAACTTTTGACTAAAGTGGATTTTAAATTCATGTTGACTTTAAAATAGAAAAGTATTACCTTATATAATTTGAAAATACTAATCACTCCCTCAAAAATATTATTAAAATTTGCAAAAAATACATTGAAATTTTTTATACTTTTTTATAAGGAATGATAGGTGTGCAAATACTTTTGGGCTTACTATGCTACCATCTAACAACCTAATACCCAAGCAATAGTCCTAGATATAATGTATGATACAATCAACTCTATCTTAAGATGCCAAAGGAGTATATCAGACTCTAAATTAGTGGCTGAAGATGAGTAAGTTTGAATTTAGATTCAAATGGCACTAATAAGACAACTCGTTAAAAAATTTATATTTTATTTTATTTTATTATCCTAACTAAGTTTTTTAACTTCCAAATTCTCATATAAATTTTGAAAAAATAACGGTTCTATACTAAAGAAAAAGAGATAGCATCCTTGAAGCACATGACGACCCCACTACCTTGCCAGCATTGGAGATAAAAGTTTTGGCGTAACGTACATTATAGAAATAAAAATGTGTGCATGTATCCATGTATAAGTAAAGGGGTTGGTGTCTATAGTACCCAATATCTTACCGTCCGAGAACTATTATACTTGTTCTTAAAAATTTTGGAACATGTACACCGATGAAAACCTAGAGAGATTCTACCCACTAATGCATGCTACTACCCATATGATGCAATGAAAGTAAAATAGACTGTATATATAAAAATTCTTTTTTTAATTTATTTGAAAATGTACAATAGACTCAAACTCTATAGAAAAGAAAGGTGGCCAGGCTCCACTATGATAAACCTAAGTTTCTAAGTCTATCATATGTATAGAATCAAATTTATTTTCTTAAGGTTTTTGGGCTCCAAATATTTTGTGAAATTTCAAAAGAAAGTATCCTCCAAGGGATAAGATATAATCTTTTAGAGTCTCTTTAAATGTATAAGTAGCTATCTTTAAATCTTTTACAACCCAGGATGTTGTATAACTAGATCCATATACAATCTATATTTTGTATGGATGTATACATATACACCTTTCCTAGAAAGATTCTACTTTAATTATTATAAGAAATGTAAAATACATGATATCATTAGGCAATTAAAATAAAATGTGTAGGATAAGTTATTTAATAATCTAATGCTTCTAATACAATACATAAAGAGCTTAAATGCACCAATATAAATATAAATATGACATCAGAGTGTTGAAAATAAGTAAAATAAATAGGGTGCTCTCCAAGCAAATCATCCAACAAGAATTTCAAACCACCAGCTTAGCCTAGGGCTAAAGCTGGTTGTCCAAGCAAACCATCTAGGCGTGTGAAGGAGGTTGTGTGACTTAGATATATCCTATATAAGTTTAAAATTTAATATTCTTGAGTTTAAAGTGTTTGGTTATTATTATGGCCCAAAAGGGGTTATTTAGTTAAAGTTTATCTTATATGAATTTGAATTTTATTATTTAAGTTTTAGATTGTTAAGTTGATTATTTAGGTTTAAAGAATTTGTAAGTTAAGAACTCCATGTGAGGGAGCTAATAACCTATAAATCCTAAGGCATGTAATCATAATTCAATTATCCCACTATATAGGATGGATAATCACATGAAGCCTTTAAATATTAGTTGATAATTCATTAATGGATAGAAAAAGGGGCCCTCTAATCTAATACACATGCTCTCCAAATGGATTCAAACATGGTGTATAGGGTTATGGTTTACTAATGGTTTGAAGAACCCCCAATCCAATGCTTTTGTGTCTTCCTAAAAGGAGTGTACATAACATATCTGGATATTTTAGTTGTTTAAAATATATTAAGGCCTTGAAATCAATTGCTAAAATGCCCTCCGAATGAAGTCAAGTAGGAAGCATAAGGAATTAGATTAAAATTAATTTAAACCAAACAAATTATCAAATTATTTTTGTTTAAATGATATAAAATTAAATTATAACTTTCTAATTTTTTGAAATATTTGGAATTTTAATTGATTATTGAATTTTAATTAAATATTAAGAAATTAAATAAAAAATTCATTTAATTTTAATTTAAAAACTTTTGATTTTATTTTTTAATTTAAATTTATTTTGTAAATATGAGTTATATTTATAATAATATTTAATTATATACATAATTGGATTTTATTGAATTATTAAATAGCTTTTATTCACATAGAACTTGGGCCATTTAGTTTCCTAATGAAACCAACTAAAATAGTCATGAAATCAAGGACCATGGTTAGAGATAAACATTAGATTAATCCATGAAAATTTGGAATTAATTTGATTAATTTCTAATTTTAAGCAAATTATTTAATTAATATATAATTAAGGGTTAATTAATTATTAATTAAAATTTTATAAAATTTGGATTTTAATTTTATAATTCCTTGACTGCATATGATAATTAGAGTTGATTAAAATTTATTTTTTATTTTTATTAATTTTCCAAAAATAATTATGTTTTGTTGAATTTTTGTCCTTAATTATAGACTAATATTAGTTTATTTTATTTTAAGGTTAATTATTTTCAAATCAAAGTATAATAAAATCAAATCACGTATATTGTCACTAAGTTTATGAGGCTTAAGATTCACCTCTGTTGGATACTTGTAGTATTTTCTAGAATGTTTCAAAGTTTAGTGGATATAATCTTTAACTATTTTTCCTATGTGTCACTACTATTCATATAGGTTTGAATTTTGGTGTACCTAACCCTTACAACAAAACACACAAGCAACAAAAATTTTAAAAACCTAATTCAATATGCTTTAAGATAAATGAATTTTCAAAATTTTTTATCAAAATCTAACTAGAACTTTGGAAATTTTGTTTACAAATCCAACAATAATCAAGGGTCAAGAAAATTGTGGCATGTGAGGAAATACCCAAAGTATATCCTATCCAAATTTGAGCTCAATTAGATCACTGGATTGAGAGTAATTCAGGAAATTCATTTGTTAACAAAACTTGAATGTGTTCCAAATTTATTGAAATTAATTTTAAAATGAACATGGTCACGAGGTAATTCCAACAAGCCCAAAAAACATTAAATTTAGATAAGAAATGAATTTTGGAGATTTTTTTTAAGTTTTAGCGATCTTCTTGAGTTAAGGATCATACCGTACAAATTTTGATCGTGCTAGACAATGCAAATTGTACATTACAATGAAAAAATATATAGTACAATAATTTTAGATACGATTTGAGAGAAATGACATGCATTTTGAGTTGGACTCGTATGAGTGATCATACTATACAAACAATAGATCATAGAGTATGAATTGAATTATACCACATTATTTTTAATCGTTATGTATGACTTTGCATGATCTAGAATGATATCTCATCCATTTGATCAAAGAAAGAAGAGTTGAACGGTTGTGATTTCATCTTTTTATGTTAATACCCGGAAGCCCTAATTAGATGAATTTATAGAACTCAAAATAAGAGTAGATTAAATGATTTGAAACTTTAGGAATATGAAAATTTTGATAAAAGAAGGGATGGGAAGAAGTTTTTTTGCTTGAAAATGTGTTACACATTAGACACGTTTAATCTAGATCTTTGAACTAGTTTTTAGATTTTACCTCAATAGAAATGACCTCAAAGGATGGGGAATAGCTACTTCTCTTCCTTAGAGCTCTAGGGGTGACTTCTCTTCAAGAAGGAGATCTAGAGGAATACTCAAACTTTTTGTTTTATAAATGTGTGTCTTTTTCCAACTTTTCCTTATTCTATATATCTCCATCCCAACCAAAGGATGGGATTGATTGGCTCACATTATGGATGGTCTCTAAATGGACATGGGGAGTTGTAGGAAAAGGGTGGAGGCCATTGGCAATTTTTCCATGGAGGGGACCATGGAGAGCTTCATTTGGCTAAACTAAAGATTTGGACCACATTTTGAGCAGCTTATGAAGCTCCCAAAACAATATTAGGTTGACTCATATGGAGGGAAATTGAAGTTGATTTGGGTTTGATCATTTTGAAATTAGGTAGTTTAAAATCAAGTGGGTTTTCAGACAATATACTTTCTTGACCATTTTGATCAGTCAACAAGTCAAGCTAATTGGAATGGGCCTTTAGGGATATTTGACTGCTGCTTGAGCCTAGTTAGATTGGTTTGGAGCAAAGGTTATATTTTTTTCCTGAAGGGTTGAGTGTTCGTGTTTGGTTTGACCAAAGATAATGGATTGACCATTTCAAATCCATAAATTTTGACTCATAAATGGTTTGTGTGTGTTTACAACATGCAATGAAAATATCATTAGAAATTTAGAGGTTTGGTTTGAGAACATGCAATGGGTGGTCTATCCAAAGTGGTCTAGTTTAACCAAACATGGGTTCACTTGATGTCAATTAATGACTGGGTTGAGGTGATTGATCATGTCCAATTCAATATAAGTAATGTTCAAAATACTTTAGAGAAAATCCAAGGTGATTTGAAGTTCAATTGGTGGTGATTGAACTTTAGGATCAATTAGGTTAGCTTGAGCTAGCTCAACTACATCAGATGGGTCAATCGTTATTCCATTGATGGAAGATTTGATATGTGAAGCTCTTAGTGAAATTATTTGGATCATGATTAAAGTCAATGAGTAAATATAATATGCAAGGCAGTACACTGGGTCAGCTGATTGTAGTGCAAGGCTATTGGTTATCTGGATGATTGAGAGTGGTGATTATTGATTGTAGAAGGTGATTGATTGATTATAGATTGAATGATTGAACTGTAATTTATTGTAGGTATGATGTCTAATTGATGATTAATTGATTGAAGATGATTGAGATAGAGTATAGATAATGATCAATGATTAATTGAGGTATGGATGAATGTTGAGTGTAGAAATGGTTGAAGTTGATTGAAGATTAGATGGTCAAAAACAAAAACATTGGGTAATTTATGACGATCTTATACAAAAAAGAGGACAACAAACCTCAGTAGTGATTTCCTTATTGATAACCAGCTCCTTTTGAATTAAGAATGGTGTGTTTCTTTGTCAGCATTATTGTGCTCTTTAACTCACCACTAATCTCTTCTTTGAGTGCCAAGACTTTTTTTTTACCCTCGATGCCATCCATTACAAAAATAAGATTTTGCTTCTTATCATTTGGTTTCATCACTTTTAAAAGATAATAATTAGGTGATAAATAAGAACTATATGAGATATGAATTTGAACTTAAACTTGTTGCCACTATTCCTTAAAATTAAAATTATTTAATCCAAATTTCTTTCAAAAATTGCATAAATAAAAAATAAATTTTATTTAAGAGAAATATAAAAAAAGGGGGCTCCATATATCATAATACCTATCTTGTAATTTCCCATAAAAGAAGTCAATATCAAAACATCATGTTTTTATTTAGTTAGCAAGATAAAACATTTTTATTTGACTAGAACAACATCCTAACCACCCAAGCAAGATAATGATAAATGAATATAATATAATAAATATATTATGCTACCAAATAAATAGCCTAATGGAAATTTAGCCACAATACCACTTTTTTTTAAGCTCACTTTTTTTTGGTTAAAATCAAGATTTCGAGAAACATCTATGCAAATGCACGTGTCATCTTGGAAAGATATGTTTTGTGAATGATTATCTATCTTTTCTTCTATTTATTAAGCTAGGGTAACTTATTGGGCGTTCTTTAGTGCTTTTTATATTGTACTTCAATAATTAGTACTCATATCATAGTTAGCATATTTTGTTTTTTTACTTAGGAGATCATAGTTAATAAAATTGTTTTACTATCATGGCATGGTGGGATTCTACATCAAATTTTAGGCTAGAGGCCTTAGGCATCACGTCTAGTCAATAATCAAAGAGCCTCAAGCACTAGAAATATATTTCATACAATTGCATATGGGGTGGGTTAGTATATTGACTCATTATAGTTTTTATGTAAATCTCGTCTATTATTTTATGTCCTTGGGGATAAACAAATGGTCTTTACTTGTGTAATTTTATATAATCTCTTAAATTTATCTGGGTAACTGGACAAGAATAAGAAGTTTACCTCATAAAATAGAAATTGACACTTTTAATTTCTATTTGACTCCCTTGTAGGTCTTTTGCATGGGGACTTTGGCTCTCCTATAAGAAAGAAGAGTTGAACGGTTGTGATTTCATCTTTTTATGTTAATACCCGGAAGCCCTAATTAGATGAATTTATAGAACTCAAAATAAGAGTAGATTAAATGATTTGAAACTTTAGGAATATGAAAATTTTGATAAAAGAAGGGATGGGAAGAAGTTTTTTTGCTTGAAAATGTGTTACACATTAGACACGTTTAATCTAGATCTTTGAACTAGTTTTTAGATTTTACCTCAATAGAAATGACCTCAAAGGATGGGGAATAGCTACTTCTCTTCCTTAGAGCTCTAGGGGTGACTTCTCTTCAAGAAGGAGATCTAGAGGAATACTCAAACTTTTTGTTTTATAAATGTGTGTCTTTTTCCAACTTTTCCTTATTCTATATATCTCCATCCCAACCAAAGGATGGGATTGATTGGCTCACATTATGGATGGTCTCTAAATGGACATGGGGAGTTGTAGGAAAAGGGTGGAGGCCATTGGCAATTTTTCCATGGAGGGGACCATGGAGAGCTTCATTTGGCTAAACTAAAGATTTGGACCACATTTTGAGCAGCTTATGAAGCTCCCAAAACAATATTAGGTTGACTCATATGGAGGGAAATTGAAGTTGATTTGGGTTTGATCATTTTGAAATTAGGTAGTTTAAAATCAAGTGGGTTTTCAGACAATATACTTTCTTGACCATTTTGATCAGTCAACAAGTCAAGCTAATTGGAATGGGCCTTTAGGGATATTTGACTGCTGCTTGAGCCTAGTTAGATTGGTTTGGAGCAAAGGTTATATTTTTTTCCTGAAGGGTTGAGTGTTCGTGTTTGGTTTGACCAAAGATAATGGATTGACCATTTCAAATCCATAAATTTTGACTCATAAATGGTTTGTGTGTGTTTACAACATGCAATGAAAATATCATTAGAAATTTAGAGGTTTGGTTTGAGAACATGCAATGGGTGGTCTATCCAAAGTGGTCTAGTTTAACCAAACATGGGTTCACTTGATGTCAATTAATGACTGGGTTGAGGTGATTGATCATGTCCAATTCAATATAAGTAATGTTCAAAATACTTTAGAGAAAATCCAAGGTGATTTGAAGTTCAATTGGTGGTGATTGAACTTTAGGATCAATTAGGTTAGCTTGAGCTAGCTCAACTACATCAGATGGGTCAATCGTTATTCCATTGATGGAAGATTTGATATGTGAAGCTCTTAGTGAAATTATTTGGATCATGATTAAAGTCAATGAGTAAATATAATATGCAAGGCAGTACACTGGGTCAGCTGATTGTAGTGCAAGGCTATTGGTTATCTGGATGATTGAGAGTGGTGATTATTGATTGTAGAAGGTGATTGATTGATTATAGATTGAATGATTGAACTGTAATTTATTGTAGGTATGATGTCTAATTGATGATTAATTGATTGAAGATGATTGAGATAGAGTATAGATAATGATCAATGATTAATTGAGGTATGGATGAATGTTGAGTGTAGAAATGGTTGAAGTTGATTGAAGATTAGATGGTCAAAAACAAAAACATTGGGTAATTTATGACGATCTTATACAAAAAAGAGGACAACAAACCTCAGTAGTGATTTCCTTATTGATAACCAGCTCCTTTTGAATTAAGAATGGTGTGTTTCTTTGTCAGCATTATTGTGCTCTTTAACTCACCACTAATCTCTTCTTTGAGTGCCAAGACTTTTTTTTTTACCCTCGATGCCATCCATTACAAAAATAAGATTTTGCTTCTTATCATTTGGTTTCATCACTTTTAAAAGATAATAATTAGGTGATAAATAAGAACTATATGAGATATGAATTTGAACTTAAACTTGTTGCCACTATTCCTTAAAATTAAAATTATTTAATCCAAATTTCTTTCAAAAATTGCATAAATAAAAAATAAATTTTATTTAAGAGAAATATAAAAAAAGGGGGCTCCATATATCATAATACCTATCTTGTAATTTCCCATAAAAGAAGTCAATATCAAAACATCATGTTTTTATTTAGTTAGCAAGATAAAACATTTTTATTTGACTAGAACAACATCCTAACCACCCAAGCAAGATAATGATAAATGAATATAATATAATAAATATATTATGCTACCAAATAAATAGCCTAATGGAAATTTAGCCACAATACCACTTTTTTTTAAGCTCACTTTTTTTTGGTTAAAATCAAGATTTCGAGAAACATCTATGCAAATGCACGTGTCATCTTGGAAAGATATGTTTTGTGAATGATTATCTATCTTTTCTTCTATTTATTAAGCTAGGGTAACTTATTGGGCGTTCTTTAGTGCTTTTTATATTGTACTTCAATAATTAGTACTCATATCATAGTTAGCATATTTTGTTTTTTACTTAGGAGATCATAGTTAATAAAATTGTTTTACTATCATGGCATGGTGGGATTCTACATCAAATTTTAGGCTAGAGGCCTTAGGCATCACGTCTAGTCAATAATCAAAGAGCCTCAAGCACTAGAAATATATTTCATACAATTGCATATGGGGTGGGTTAGTATATTGACTCATTATAGTTTTTATGTAAATCTCGTCTATTATTTTATGTCCTTGGGGATAAACAAATGGTCTTTACTTGTGTAATTTTATATAATCTCTTAAATTTATCTGGGTAACTGGACAAGAATAAGAAGTTTACCTCATAAAATAGAAATTGACACTTTTAATTTCTATTTGACTCCCTTGTAGGTCTTTTGCATGGGGACTTTGGCTCTCCTATAAGGTAATTTTAACTTAGGTCAAGAATATATTAAACTTTATCCCAATAAGTGGAAATCTTTTATTATTTGCTCAATTTTAGAAGATTTTTGTCACTTGTTGGTGTATGAAATTGGTTGACATTAAATTTGGTGAGTTAGACCGAAGCCTAATCTTGAACATTATCTTCTTTTTTTTTAGTTCATATCAATGAATGATTTTCTCTTCATTTAAAAAGTAAATAATTTTTTGGCATGCCCTATAAGTGGTTGAGTTCTCTTATTACATATAAAAAAAATTTACGAGCTCACCAAGTGCAAAATTATAGAGTACAAGTTTCCTAAGTATGTATTTCATTATTTTACATTATTTATTTTATTCAATGAGCTAAATATTGGATACAAAAGAACTTAAGAAAAGGAAATTATTATATTGATGAAGATAAGATAAAACATAAGTATAGTAAATTCCCAAAAGGATAAAAAACCCATAATTCATTAGCACTCAAAGTAATTTGGTGGAAGACTTTCTCCCTGACATTTATGTTGTAGTATCTTTCCACTCTCCACTTCATTTATTCTTGCTTCAATGCTACTTAAGCTCTCATCTCTTAAAGTAAATCCACTACAATTTCCATCCCCTCTTCGTTTATTTCCTCCCACTTAGTAGATTCTTCCTCCTCAAAATTTATAGGAACGATAACCCTTAAACTATGTTGTTCATACTTGAGTTTCAATAGACAGTTTGTTCCATGGGAGAGTGAGAATGACTCATAACCAATAATGACATATTCTTAAATTCACACAAGTTTGAAAATAATGCCTCAACCCAATTTTGTTTGGCTACTTCCACCTTTTTTCTTAATAGCTATTAAATTTATTTAGTTGAAACTTAAAATTCCCATTTGTCTAACAGGGACATACTGAGGTAAATTCTTGAGCATTCTTATCAGGAAAATGTAGCCCATTATTAGTAATGATTGTTAGTAGTAGCCTATATCTAGAAATAATATTGAATACATAAAGTTATGAAAGATCTTGATGGTCATCCTTATTGAAGCCTTTGCTTAATTCCATTCAAAGAAGTAATCAAATATCATAAAAATAGTTTCTTTTTATTTGAGAAGGATAAATAACCTGATAAGTTCCATTCCCTAATTGGAAAATGTATAAGAACTTGTTATTATTTGGAGTATATGGTAAGGTTGAAGCTAAATTGAAACTAAATTTAGTGTTAAAAGAATTTATGTGATTATTCCTTGGAGTCTTATCTAAGAATTTACAAGATGTATCATTGTTAGATTATTATATGGGTGAGCATCATTTCTTTTGAGCAGCTTTTGTAATCGCCTAATCACACCTTTTGTACTACTTTTTCCACCTAATTCTTCTTTATATGTCTTAAATTTAATTAAGTTTTTAATCTTTTGAACAACTTGAGCAACTTTGAATTTTAACTTTCATAGATCCATTACTTTGGGTGAGACTTCTCTTTATTGATAATTAATATAGGGTTAATACAACACATTGAATGATCAACTTTGGCTTATACCACCTCTTATTCAATAATTAAAGATTTTGACCAACTCAAAGATTATCACCTTTTAATAATTCCTAACTTGAATAGTTTATTCTATTTCCTTAAAATTTGTATTATTCTAAGTACTAGAATCAGCAATCAACAATGTTAGCTTGAAGAGATATCTCTATGGGATTTCATCTCATAATTAGTACTTGACTTGGACTTCACTTACTATAATTTGCTAGTTGGAGTATAAGATCAATTTCTTAGTGCTTACTTTGATAAGAAAGTTTCATATAAAGGCCAAGGCCTCATTCTCCACATTTTTGTTAGTGACTTGAAATTCAATGTAGATTACTTAAGTTAATATGATACTATCAACCTTTTTAAGACCATACATGCTCTATCCATATATATAGCTAACCCTTAGTGCCATCACTCAATACCTTCTTCTTTGTATTAGGGAAATTCAAATCATGAGGGAGTTGATGAGTATTAAGTTACATGCTAAACTACTTAAGCATGGTGAACCTCCTCACCAATAGATCATCTATAAGTACCTCATTAATGATGAATGTCATTTTTTTTTTCATTTATTTGAGTGCATCTTTATTCAATGATACCTAAAGAATGAGTCAAGGAAGCTTGTGATTGGGATTTTTATTGGCCTTATTTTTGAATGAGCTCAATCATCTCTTCTATAGGGCACTCATAACACTTAGATTTTCCTACCTTAGTATAAAATAATTACTACTACCATCCTTCTTAAGGGATACCTAAAGACTTAACATTAGTTATCCCTTGAGTGCTTACAAACCTTTTAGGACACTTCTTAATAGCCTTAGAAAGGTAGTAAGGTCACCCAAATAAAATCATAAATTAAACCCTAATTTTCCACAAAATTACCAAAAATAAAAACAAACCCTATAATCGTGGGCACTTGTGGCTAAGTTGAATGTTGAACTGCTTATTTCTGTGGAGAAATTAACTAGTACTGCTAAATTTTTGGGTTTTAATAACACTAAGTCGAATGTTGTCAGTAAAATTTGGATTTTTTTGAAAGAATTTATTAGAGTCGATGTCATTGGTGACTTACCTAGGTTTTACATTGCAATATCGAAAGTTCTAATTTCCAGTGTTATGCATATTTTATTTATGCTGCTTCTTCTCGTTATATTAGGAGGATTTTATGGGATCAAATCTTGAATTTTCATAATGTCTGCAATCTTCCTTGGCTTGTAGGTGGTGACTTGAATATGATTTCTAACCCGACTAAGAGTATAGGGGGCTCTCTTCTTATATATCAGTCGATGGAGTATTTTAATGATATGATTATGGCTTGTAATCTCATTGATATCGATTTTTCTGGTAACAATTATACTTGGCATTATAGGCACTTGTGGCAAAGGTTGGATAGAGTTACTTTTAGTAATACTTGGCTTAACCCTTTTAACTTGACTAAGGTTGAACATCTGAGTCATACCCTTTCTGACCACTCTCCTCTGCTTATCAATATTAAGAATGATACCAAGAGTTTTTCTTCTCATTTTAGATTTTAGAATATGTGGTTGCATCATGACTCTTTTATTGATGTTGTCCAAAATAATTAGTATGCTCCTCTTTCTCCTAATGATTCTATTTCTGGTATGAAAAGAATATGGCTCAAATTAAAAAGGCTTAAGCAAGTGTTGAACTGGTGGAACCATAATATTTTTAAAGATTTATTTACCAACATTTTACTTGAGGAAGACAAGATAAATTCCATTGAGGATCTTTGTCAGTCTGATCCCTCTTAGGCTAATCTTTGCTTTTTGAATGAGGCTAAAGTGGATCTTTCTAAGCTTCAGGTTCAGGAAGAAATATTTTGGAAGCAGAAAGCGGTCATTAAGCATTTGGTAGAAGGTGATAATAACACTAAATTTTTCATGCTTTGGTGAATAAGAAACGTTTTATTAATTGTATTCATAAAATTTCTCTTGAGGATGGTTCTACTACGGAGGATAGAGATGAGATTGCTAACTTGGATGTTAAATTTTTTCATAAGCATCTTAATAAGTATTTTAATCCTATTTATATTATTAATCCTTCCTTTCTTCCTAATATTGTTTCTCAAGAGGAAAATTGTGGCTTATATAAGCCTCCTCTCCTTGAGGATATTAAAGATATATTATTTGATATGAATGCTGATTCTGTGGTTGGGCCTGACGGTTTTACTACTAAGTTTTTTCAAAAAAACTTTGTCGATAATTTTTAATGACATTCTTTTTGCTATAAATAATTTCTTTAATGGTTCTCCTATTCCTGAGTTTTTTACTTCTACTTCCATAATTCTGATTGCTAAGAACATTGTTGTGAATTCTTGGAATGAATTTAGACCCATCAATTTGTGGCCTATTTTTATAAACTTATCTCTAAAATCATGATAAATTGGTTAACTATTTTATTGCCTAAGATTATTTCTCCTTATCAAATGGGTTTTGTTAAAGGTCATGCCATTGCTGACAATATCCTTTTGGCTCAGGAATTCTGTCAGGATTTGGATATCAAGGTGAGAAGTGGTAACATGATTATGAAATTGGATATTGCTAAGGATTATGATAATATTAACTAGAGTTTTATTTATAAGATGTTGAGTCTTTTAGGTTTTGATTTTAACTTCATAAATCTCATTAAATCCTATATTGAAAGTCCTTACTTCTCTATTATTGTGAATGGTAAGAGTCATGGTTACTTTAAGGCTTCTCTTGGCCTGAGGCAAGGTGATCCCATTTCTTCGGCAATCTTTATTATTGTTGCTGATTATCTTTCTAGGGGCTTGACTGATCTTTTCTACAAATGCCCTAATCTTTATTTCAAAACCTTAGGTGGTATTCATATCTCTAATTTATGTTTTGTGGATGATTTCATTATGTTTTAGAATGCTTCTATGAATAAGATTGGTAACGTTTTGAGTTTTTTGGCCATTTTGAATCGGTTAGTGGTTTATACTTTAATAAGCATAAATGTTGCTTTATTATTTATAAGAATGTTTCTCCTGATCGGATTGTGGATATTAAGAATCTTACTATCTTTACTCAAGGTGATTTGCCTTTAAAATATCTAGGCATTCCTCTTTTTAAGGGCAGGAAGAGGTCTTTTCTTTTTTATGACTTAATTTCTATGATTCAGAATAGATTGTCTTCTTGGGATTCTAATTTTTTAAGCTTTTGTGGCTATCTCACTCTTATTAAAAGTGTTCTTTATTTTATTCCTATCTATAGTTTTCAAACTCTCTTTCCTACTAAAAATGTTTGTCTTAGAATTGATAAAATTTTGAATAAATTTGTTTGGAAAGGTACTAGTAATAACTCTAAGATTCATTGGAAGTCTTGGGGTGGTTTTTGTGGTACTCTACAAGAAGGGGGTTTAGGGTGTAAAACTATGGCTGATATGGCTTCTACTTTTTCTTTTAAGCTGTGATTTAACTTTAGGTCTAATATGAGCCTTTGGGCAAATTTCATGAGGGCTAAATATAATGGTGGGAGGCATTCTGCCATGTTTTTCTTCTCTAAAGGCCATTCTAAAGTTGGCATCATATATGTTTGGTTAAATGGAAGGTGGAGTATTCTTTAGATTGGGGTCTTGGTAATGGGAACATTTTCTTTTGTCATGATAGGTGGCTTAATGGTTATTTAATTGATTCTTTACTTAACACTTTTTCTATTTCTAAGGTAAAGGTTAATTATTTCTTTTCCTCTAATGGTTGGGATTTTGAGAAGCTGTTTGTTGTTCTCCCTGATTGCATTATTCAACTTGTTTTAAAGGTCCCTATTAATAGCTATTCGAAAGATGTATTACTTTACTCTTGTTCTAAAGATGGTTCATTCAGTATTAAGCAGGCTTGGATTTCTTTCAGAACTAAAAAGGAAATTTCTAAGCCTTTTAAAATGATTTGGCACAAAAGTATTTTTTCTATGATTTCTATTTTTATATGGAGAATTCTTCACAAGCTTATTCCTACTGATGATAATTTGAGAAATCGAGGTTTTACCCCTCCCTCTAAATGCCAATGTTGTTTCCATGTTGATAATATGCATCATGTTTTTATCTCTGGTCCCATTGCTATCAAGGTTTGGACCTTTTTTGAGGACTTGTTTCAACTTAACTTATATGATTCTTCTATTTCTATTTTTTTATTGCTTGATCTTTGGTTTGTTAAGTCTAAAGGTCATATTAAAAATGTGATTTCCTCTCTTATCTATTAGTTTCTTTGGTTAGAGAGGAATGATTCACGTTTCAATGGGGTTGTTATGAATCATCAGAGAATCATTCATAAAATTAGAGATAAAGTGACTGCTTTTTATTCTACCAATTTTCTTTCTATAAAGAATTTTAAGAATTATATTTGTACTCTTTATTTCTTTGGTATTAATTGGGAGGTGAATATGTTTCAAATCAGGACTACTTGCATTAATTGGTGTAAGCCTCTTCCTAATTACTTTAAATTGAATGTGGTTGTGCTAAACTTGGTAGCATATTTGGTTGTGGTTGTCTCATCAAAGATCATATGGGCAATTTCATTTCGGGGTTTGCTGGTCTAGGAAATGTGGGCGATAATAACTATATTTTTTCTCTGGTGTTCTTCATGGGTTAAACCTCTGTACTTCTCTTTTCCTTAGTAATAATATTTTAGAGGCTAGTCCTTATTATGATTTAAATTTTTGTCTTGATAAAGATGAGAATATGTGTGCCTCTGCCCTGTTTTACATTAGGAGAAAAATTATATAAGTGTTGAATTACATTACTTTCTCCTTTTAGAAAATTATGGAGGAGGTGAATGCTTGTGCGCAAGCTTTAGCTATCTTGGGTACTATACTTAATGGCATTAATGTTCTGTATCTTATTGAGTTACCCCTTCATGTGCAGGGTCTTGTTAGACAGGATCAAATTGGTTTACCTTATATCTCCTATTAATTTTGGTTGTTTTGCTCTTATTTGGTTGTTGAGTGTCTCCACTTTTTTCTGGGGATCTCTAAATGTTTTACTTTGTTATATTTATTCACCTATTTTTTGTAGCAGGGTGTGGTTTTATCCCTTTCTAGCCTGTGTTTTTTTTTACGGCTTCTAGGCTCCTTTCTAGTTTGTGCATGATCATCTTGTGGTTTTGCTTGTTGTGGTTTTTTTTTTTTTTTTTTTTTTTCTTCTTCTTATATTGGTTTCTTCTTTATCGGGTTGTTGATGCTGGCTGGGCTTTGGTTTTGTTGCTGGATCTTCAATCCGAGCAATCAATCTTCTTATTGATTAGAGGATTTTCTACAACCTAGGCTTTATAATGTCAGTGGGGCTTATGTTCTTATTAAATATATTTGGCATATGCAGTTTGGTCTTTTGTGGTGGTGGGTTTTTCTATCTGACAATATGACTATGTGGTTGGTTTTTCCTTGAAACTAGTTGGTTGTGGTTGCTTCTAGCCATATTTCTAAGCTTCTAAATGGTTCTGGCATATTATTTTGGTTCGTTGTTTGTACTTCCAGCATGCTACGTTCCGTTCTGTGCCGGATCACCCTTCGGGTTGGTTTTTGTCTTTCATCCAATGGAGGTCATCTTACTACTGCCATAAAAAATATTACTGGTTATATCCATGGGTTTACATTTCTTTTACTTTTTTCTATTTTAGTATTGTTTTCTGCTGCTTGGTGGGCTTTGTTTTGTTCTTGCGGGTTTTGTGTGCAGGTTTTAAGGCTTATAGAATTTTTGTTGGGAAGCAGATCACTCAAGCTCATTTTCTTTTTCTTCCCTCTTTTTGGGCGCTTGTGCTTAAGCACCGTAGAATGTACCTAGGATTTCTTATACTTTTGTGTAGTTGGGACCTTGTGCTCGTAGGTTTTTTGACTTTTTATTTTGTAGCTCTTTTGAGCAGTAGAGAGCGCGAAGTCCTATTAAGGACTTTGTACTATTTTCCTTTAATTAATGTGTAGGCCCTGTTGTGGGTCCCCCCTCCCCCCCCCACAAAAAAAAAAACAACAACAACAAACCTTATGTAACCTATGATCCTAGGATTAAACCTTAAAACCTTAGACCCATTCTTGCCCCAATCCCTTATTACAAATTTGGACCCAAGTCTTGTGATTTTTTTTATAACAAACATTGTTGGATTCTCCACTATGCTATCTCTTATTATTACTATTATTATATATTTATTTCTTGTGCACTAACATTTCATGTCCATCATACACTATGCAAAGTAATCAACTCAAGACTAGGTAAAATAGGGTTAAGTGTCTTAAGGAGTCTGTATTTATACTTTTATTTATTTCTACATTTCTTGAATCAAATATATGTATTTGATGTATATCATCCTTAGTTACTACGCACACACACAGGGGAGTGAGATTGTGAGAAATTTAGAACTGTAATATTTTGAACTAATTGTACTATACAATCCATATCATATAATATGGTTAATTTTTTAGAATATGATTATAATGGATAATTGTGTAATTAAAGCTATTTAAACAAATCATATTGTAAGATACAAATCATATAGGATAATTAGTTGAAATCAAGATCTTTGCCGCCAATCATAATTTAGGCAATATTTTAAAATTCAAAATTTATACTATTTGTACAGTATGATAGGTATCATACTGGATTATATTTTAAAATCTTGTCTAAATTTATCCTATAATTAGGGGATCAAATCAGAATTAACTGATCCAATTAGATCATATTATATGATTTGATGAATCATACTATACAAATTGATCTTTGCATGGGAATATATTTATTCGCCACCAATTGTAAGGGATGTTAATCCAATTCGATTGAACATATTATGCTGGATGATGCATTATATTAGACTTAATGATCATCTAAAATACTATGAACTGAATTTATAACACCTTTTTCTTGGTACAGTACTAACAAGATTATTTGAACTAATCATACTGTATGATTTGGGATTATACTATACGATCATTTTTTACAAAATTGAATTATTAGATTTTTGTGAAGCCATATACTTAAGCTCTCTAATTAGACTTGTTTCAAGACTTTGGTTATTGGGTTTTCTTGAGAGAGCTTGAATAAGAGTTCTTGAAGAGGTTTGGGAAGGAGAAATGAGAGTTTGTATGTGAGGGGGAAGTAGTGTGATGGGTTTTCACATAGTTTTTCTAAGCTAGCTTCTACCTTGTTTCCTTCCAGCATATTTCTTGGTTTCTTGGGTGGCTCTGGGAAAACGTTCATCAGCCTGAAGACCATCGATATTCTATACCTATTTCAAGAGGGTTAAAAAGGAGTGCTAGGTTCTCTTCCTTCACAAGATGGTGAAAATGTGGTCAAGGTTTTCTATTGCACCAGGTTGGTGAAAAGATTATAAGGGCTTCTCAACCATGCTATGAGGGATAAAGAAAAGACACTATAGTTTTAGTGCAATACTGAGGGAAGAGGACACCAAGGAGTGGATGTAGGTCACTATTTGATCGATCGAACCACTATAAAGTTCTGGTGTGCTGATTCTTATTTTTATTTTCTAAACTATTCTTTTTTATAATTTATTTTAAAAAAAAATTCATATTGAAAATTTATGGTTAATATTACATTAAATTGATTAAACTATCATCACCATTATTATAACTTTTGATTAGTCTATTAGCTTATGCATCTGGTAATAATATCGCTTACTTTTAAGTTATCAAAAACCAAAAATATTGTTTTATGATAATTGTTTTGAAAACAACCAACTCACCCCTCCTCCCACATGGTGTGCCTAGGGATAGTTCACAAAGGATTAACATCCTATTTCAAACTTTCATTTGGGTCAAGGAATGTTGATCAAAATGCCCTTTAACCTTTATCTTTAACTGTCTTGGTTCAAACTTAGACATTTGATTTAATAATATAGTTAAAATGATCTAAAATCACTCAAGGATAACCCAACTTCACCTATAACTCATGTTCAACCAATTTTTATTGTATTTAAGTGAAAAAGGTAAAATTGCCCTTAAGATGCCTAACACATGGTATTGTAAGCAAACTCTCTTATCATGCCTTAACCAAGTATCCTAGAACCCATTAAAAGATGATCCTAATTTTTTTGTTTCCAAATTTATCCCTAATTAATCATGTTTAAACCAAATACTTAAAATACATTTAATAGAATAAACCTAGTTTTCCAAGGATTAACCCATTCAAACCCAACATAATTTAATCAAATTTTGTCCATAGAATCTTAAGATCTTAGGTTAGTCTTCCTAGGTAGCCCAACCCACTTAGGTGAGCCCTAATGGGTCAAATGTATCAGCCCAAATTCAATAAGAGAGGAACATTATGAAGAGAAATTGCAAACAAATAAATTCAAACCATTAGACTGCAAATTCTTGTTATCATGTTCCTCTTGAAATAATTAAAAGAGGATTCATCCACTAATCATTATTTATTTTAAAGTTAAAGGTGAACATCTTTTATTTGATAATGGGAGCTAGAGATGGAATCAAAACTATCGATATCATTTAAATATAATAAACAATAGTGATTGCAATGTATTATTATTTTGTGCAAGCATCATTATTTCAATAATATTGTTCAAAGGCATTTGGTCTTTAATCTAATGATTATGATCAATACCACATGACATATAAAACCTCCCCCCCCCCCCCCCCCCCCCCCCAAAAAAAAAAAAAAAGCAATATTTAACATAGGCCAATCCAAATGTATGATGTGTAAAGTACATGTTCATAAGGCTAAGATTAATAAAAAAACACTTTTTAAAGATTTAATTAATTCTAAAAATAATCCAAAACTTAACAAAATCACAAAAAAGTTAATCCATAATCTAATTCTTTCATATAATACCACTATGGACTCAATAAAGAGCATAAAAATTAATTAAAAAATTTTGGTTAATCTTTTGACTATTTTATTTAATTAGTACATGGAGTTAATTATGTAATTATTCAGCTTGGTCATTTATTATAAGCCTCAAACTCATTTGGTAAGATATTTGAAATATTGTTATAAATATTAATAGGATAGGAGATACAATTATAGCTTTAAATATTATTGTTGATGATAAGATTGTTAATATTATAAGAGCTTATGCTCCCCAAGTAGGTTAGGATTTGAGTTCTAAATTAAATTTTTTGAAGGACTTAAAATAATTAATACAATAGATACCTCTTGAAGAAAGAGTTTTTATTGGAAGAGATTTAAATGGACATGTTGGTAGAGAGATAGATGATTTTAAATGCATTCATGGTGGCCATGGATTTGGAACGACGAATGAAGGTGGCAAGACCATATTGGATTTTTGTTTAGCTTATAATTTTTCAATTGCTAACACCTTATTTAAGAAAAGGAATTAGCATCTCATCACTTATAAAAATGGATATAGTACAACCCAGATTGACTATTTTCTTATTAGAAAATTAAATCTTTTAGACTGCAAAAATTGTAAAGTTATTCTTAGTGAAAATTTATGTACCCAACATAGATTATTAGTTTTGGACTTTAAGATAAAGGGGCATAAAATAAAAAATAAAGTAAAACAATTTTTTAGGATTAGATGGGAGCATTTAAAGAATATTAACAAAAATATTTTTGAGAATAAGATTTTAGATCTTAAGATTTTGTCTATGCACGAGGATGCTAATGTTATGTGGGAAAAAGTGGCTAGTGATATTAAGAATATTGCAAAAGATGTCCTTGGAGTATCAAAGGGAAAAGCTCCTAATAGTAAAAATAGTTGGTGGTGGAATCCAAATGTGCAAGAAAATATAAAAAATAAGAAGTTTTGTTAGAAAAATTGGTTTAATTTTAAAAATTCTGATAATTGGGAAATATATAACGTGGCTCGTAAGGATGCTAAGAAAGCAATATGCGATGCTAAGACATTAGCTTTTAGTGATTTATATAATAGATTAGATATTAAGGAGGGAGAAAGATATATGTATAAGTTAGCCAAACAAAGAGATATGAGTAGTAAGGATTTAAGTCAAGTGAAGTGTATTAAGTAGGAAGATCAAAAAAAAACTTTTCTTAGAAGATGATATTCAACAAAGGTGAAGGAGACATTTTGCTAAACTTTTTAATGAAGATTATGAAAATAGGATTGACTATAATGATCTTAGCACCCTAAATGAAAATAAATATTTCTATTTTTATCAGCGTATTAGTAAAACTGAAGATATAGAGGCTTTAAAGAAAATGAAGGGTGGAAAAGCTGTTGTACCTGATGATATTCCAATAGAGGTGTGGAAATGCTTAGGTGATGAAGGGATTTCTTAGCTTACTAAACTTTTTAATACTATTTTGAAGACTAAAAAGATGACAAATGAGTGGAGAATGAGTGTGTTAATTCCTATTTTTTAGAATAAAGGTGATGCACAAGATTGTGCGAATTATATAGGTATTAAGTTAATATGTCATACTTTAAAACTATGGGAGCGAGTTATGGAGCATAGGTTGTGGCGGGATACTAATATTTCTCAAAATCAATTTGGATTCATGCCGAGTAGGTCGACTATGGAAGCCATACATTTATTAAGAGGTTTGATAGAGAAATGTATAGAAAATAAGGAGGATCTACATATGATATTTATTTATTTAGAAAAAGCATATGATAAAGTTCCAAGAGAAGTGCTATAGAGAGTTCTTAAAAAGAAAGGAGTCAATAATGCTTATATTCAAATCATTAAAGATATGTATGCAGAAGCTATTACTTCTGTTCAAACACAAGGTGGATTGACCAAGTATTTCCCTATTTTGGTTGGGTTAGATCAAGGATCAGCCTTAAGCACATATCTTTTTGCTTTAGTCATGGATGTTCTCACTAGACATTTGTAAGAGGATGTACCTTAGTGTATGCTTTTTGCTGATGATATTCTTCTTGTTGATAAGACTAGAGAAGGAGTTGAAGGTAAACTTAAATTATTGAGGTCAACCTTAGAGTCTAAAGTTTTTCTCTTGAGTCGATCTAAAATGGAATATATGAAGTGTAATTTTAGTAGTAATAGACCTAGTGAGAGGATTATGACTTTGGGAGATCAAGTCATTAATAAGAGTACATGTTTTAGATATCTTGGATCTATTGTTCAGAGTGATGGTGAAATAGATGGGGATATTATCAGCAGAATTCAAGTAGGATGGTTGAAGTGGAGAAATGCATTAGGATTGTTATGTGATAGAAATGTACCCTCAAACTTAAGGGAAAATTCTATAAGATGGTAGTGAGGACTGAAATGCTTTATGGTGACAAATGTTGGCCATTAAAAGAGAAGCATAATACTAAGTTAAGTGTGGCAGAGATGAGGATGCTCAGGTGGATGAGTGGCTTTACCCTTAGAGATAGGATACGAAATGAGCATATATGTGAAAAGGTTGGAGTATCTCAAGAAGAAGATAAGATTAGATAGAGTCTCCTTAGATGGTTTGGTCACATAAAATGGCAGCCTTCCGATAACCCGGTTAAAAGAGTAGAGGTATTAGAGTTGACTTATGTTAAGAAAGGTAGGGGTAGACCTAAAAAGACTTGGCTAGAAAATATTAGGAATGACCTTTCTTTATTAGATTTAAATGATATTTTGACTTTTAACAAGACACAATGGAGAAAAAGGATTCATGTAGCTGACCCCATGTAGTGGGATAAAAGCTTGATGTTGTTGTTGTTGTTGATGGTAAATCATTGAACATAGAAAAAGCAAAGAAAAATTATATTGACATCAAAATGACTTGAGAATTTTATGGAAAGATCTTGAGGTCATTATTGACCTCTAAATTTATTTCATTAGTGTCGTAAGGCTATTTTCCTAAAAAACTTCAAAACAACAATTCTACATTACTTTAGGTTCATACAAGCGCACAAACATTTCATAATATAAAAATAATTGCAAAAGTATTTTAAAGATTTAAAACAATTTTTATGGAAGCCATATATGTTTAAAATCACGAGAAAAAATAATTATAAGTCATTTTTAACTTTTAAATTTAATATTTATATTTTCTAAGATTAAGATCAAAATAAATAACATCAATAAATCATTAAACATTTAAATCAACTTCACATCAGATCAAATTTTTAGAGATTAGACTTCAGATCAATAATGATTTAAGGACTAAATTTCATGAAGATTGGTGCTCATTTGATTGTTTAAAACCAAAACCCTAATTTGAGCCATTAGTCCCAGAGTTAATCAAAGTAAAATAACTTGACTGAACATTCACAACATCCATTTTCTCTTTCTTGTGTGTTGTTTTGCTCTAGTTATTAGGTTTCTACTATTGTTGCTCAAGTGTTCTACGTATATTTGTGTGGTTTTGTTTTATTGGATTTTTTTGTGGTTTTACTTGGTTCTTCTGCTAACCTAAGCCCTTTAGGCCTTTTTTTTTCTCCCTTTATGGCGGATGATCCATCTTCATTAAATCACTCCCCTTTGGGTAATTCACCTTTTGCTTTTGGTGGTTGGTAACAAAGGCTTCTTTGGTGCTTCTAGTAATGACCCCAACTTTGAATCTCAATCTTTTCTTAATGTCCTCATGAGCGATGATTTGTTAAAGGTTTTCCTGCTTCAATGATTTCTGAAAAAAAAAAATTGTTAAACTTGCTTATCCCTATCAATTTACGTTGGTAGCAAAGTTTTTTATTTGGAGCCCTAATCTTTATTCGATTAGTTCTTTCCTTCATAACCTCAATTTTTTTGGTGTTTTTTCTATTAGATTATTAGATGAATGGCTTGTAGCTATTCAACTGTCGAATGAATTGGAACCAGATTTTTATGAGATAATCTTATTACATTAATAACAGTCAAATGAGACTTTTGAAGTGGACTCCTTACTTTGATATTAAAAAGGAATCTCCTATTATTCCTACATATATCTTTTTCCAAAATTTGAGATTGCATTTTTTTAATCCGCATGTTCTTCACACTTTAGGATCCCTATTTGGATATCCTCTTCAATCTGATCAGACCACTACTTCTAAAGCTCAACCATTTATTTCTCGAATTTTGGTGAAATTGGACATTACCAAAAAAAACATTTGTATTTGGTGTGGCTTGGAATAGAAACTTGGGGTTATTTGCAAAAGGTTGATTTTGAAAACATTCCAATTTTTTCTCCAATTACGAAGTTCATGGAAATTCATTTAATGAATGCTTTGTGGCTCACCAAAATAAAAAAAAGGGATCAAACAAAGAAAAAATGTAGATTATTCTATTAAGAAAGATTCAATTGATAATGAGGTTCACATCCCTTTAGATGTGAACATTGATAATACGGTTGTGCAGGACAAAATAGTTACAGTACCTTCAGATAATCCTAGTATTTATGAGGAAGCTAATGATGGAATTCATTCTTTTAAAAAGAACTCACGGTGTATCCCAAAAAGGAGTGGTTTTTCAAATCACAAAAGAGGGCCTTACAAATCCTAGAAATTGTTTTTAAAGGAATTAGTCCAAAGTGAAAATAGAGAATGAGGAAGGTGATTAGGAAGTTCATAGGGAGGAAGAAGAATTTGTTCCTAATAACAATGTGCCTTTATTAGGAAATTTTGAATGAATGAATGATGTTTCTATTGTCCACTCATTCAAAACTACATGCCAATAATAAGGAAGATGTTTATACCAAACTGGGGAAGAAGAAATCTAAAAATAAAAAACTCTCTAAAGGTCAATCTTCTAGAGTTACCTGAGCTTCTCATATTTCTTCCTTTAATGGTTAACTCCACCATTTGGAATATTAGGGTTATGGGTAACCCTCCTTCTAGGAATAAGGTGAAGAACTTATGTAGAATTTATAATATTAATGTTTAGGTTTTCCTTAAACCTTTAAATTCTTCTTCCAATATTACTTCGATGCATACTAAACTTGGTTTTGATTGATCTTTTAGTAATTTCTCTAATAAATTTTGGATATTTTGGAAACATTAGATTACTTTAAATGTTATTTATGATTTTCCTCAAATTGTGCATACTAATATTAATTATCTTCAATTCTCTTGTTGTGTTTCTTTTATTTATGCTTCTTGTTCTAGAATTGATAGGCGGACTTAATGGAATCAAATTAGGTATTTTTTCTTCTAATATTTCTGAACCTTGGATGGTTGGTGGTGACATCACTAATGTTTTTGAGAGAGTTGGGGGGAAACCTCCAAATTTACATGCTATGGAAGACTTTAATGATACGTTATCAGTCTATGTTGTTTTTTTAACAAACTCGTTTTCAATTTAATCATATATAGATTAGCTTTAATTCTCCCTAATATCATATCTCCTAAGCAATGTTTTATTAGTCAAAAACTTGTGCATGATTTGGAGGCTAAATTTATTGGAGGAAATGTGATTTTTAAGATTAATATTACCAAAGCACGTGAAAATCTTAATTGGGAATTTCTTTACATTATGCTTTATTTATTTAGTTTCAATAATTTCTTTATTATGATCATTAAGAATAGTATTGAACACTTGTTTTTCTCTATTGTAATCATTGGTAGGATTCATGGTTTTTTTAAATTTTCTTATGGTATCAAGCAAGGAGATCCTCTATCCCCATCTTTGTTTATCATAGAAGTTGAATTTCTTTCAAGAGGTCAAAAAACGTTTTACAAAACAACCTACTTTACAATATCGTACTTTACAATATCATACTATTGGTGGTTTTTTGGTGTCCCATTTAAGTTTTACTGGTGATTTTATTATTTTTATGAATGGATCTAGGAAAATGATTAATTTCCTAATTAAATTTCTTGGTCAATTTCAAATGGCTAGTGGGTTAATTTTTTAATCTTCTAAAAAGTTGTTTTATCACTACTAAATCTATATCACATCTCAGAATCTCCTCTATTCAAAAAAAAATGGTTTTTAATATAAGCAAATACCACTTAAATAATTAGGAAACCCTTTTTTTAATGGTAAAAAGATATCTCATTTATTTGGGGACATTTTTCTAATATTCACAAAAAGCTTCCTACTTAGGCCTTCAATTTTCTTTGCTTTGGGGAAAGATTAGTGTTAATTAAAAGTGTTCTTTGTTTTATTCATATATATTTATTTTCACACTTTATATTCGACCGTGAATATTTGCTCTAGACTTGAAAGAATTTTTAAAAGGTAAGTCAGCTATATTATGGTCCTCTTAGGAAAGATGTTACAGTGTCCACGAGGAAGGCAAGTTGGGTTTTAAGAATTTGAGTGATGGCTCTTGGTTTTACCTATAAACTATGGTTCAATTTAAGGTCTAAAAATAGCCTTTGGTCAAAATTTATGATTTGTAAATATTTTATTGGTAAGCATCCTCTTAATTGCTTTTTGAAAAAAGGGGATTATTTCGAATGGAAAAGGCTTTGTTCTATTAAATGGGATGTTGAAAATTTCATTCAATGGCGCTTGTGGTGTTGGGACTTTTGTATTTTTTTTTTTTTTTTTGCAACACAATTAGCTGGGTCTCTCCTCTATCAATAATTTGCTCAATTATCTTACTAATAGTGCTTGTAAAGTGAGTCATTTTATTCAAGATGGGACATGGAATTTGAATTACCTTGCTGAAATAGTGCATTACTTTTTTATTAATCTCATTTTAAAAGTGCCTTTATAACTTGATCATAAAGATTGTATTTTATTTAATAAGTCTAGATGGGAGCTTTGTGTTCAAAGAGGTTTGGAATTCTATTAGGACTTTGCAACCAAAGTCTAAAATTCTCTTCCATTTGGCTAAAAACGTATTTCGGCTTCATACTCTATATTAGTGTGGAGAATTTTCTACAATTATATGCCTATTGATACTATCTTGATGAAAAAAGGCTTTTATATTAGTTCCAAATGTCAATGTTGTCATCATATTGACAATTTAAATCATGTTTTTATTAATGGCTTTGTTGCTCTCAAAGTTTAGTTATATTTTGACAATATTTTTACTTCTTAATTTATTAAGACTTATACCACTTTAATAGTATCATGCTTGATTTGGTGGTTCCTAGTAAGAGGCATATTCATAATGTGTTACCCGTCATTATTTTTTGGTTCCTTTGGAAAAATAGGAATATGGTGAAGCATGAGAACATTACTATGAAAGCCTCTACTATTATTCTCAAGATGAAGGACAAAGTGAGACAATTATATTTGGCTAAGTTGATTAATTTGGAATATTTTAACAACAGTTTTTTAATTGCTGAGCATTTAGGTATTATATTGTTACATATTCCAAGGGATCCCATTCTCTTGAAAATATGGTAGCATTCTAGGCTCTTATTACTTTCGGAACTCACTAACTTTGGTATTAACATGTGTATGCATTCTATTATTTCTATTTCTTACATTAATCATTACTCCAATGTTATTATATTTCCTTTATCTATTGACAACAATATGGATAAGTATTTTTGGCTTGATGGATCTGGTAAGATCCACAAGGCTTCCAATAGAGGTTTCAGTATCCTTTGGTTTCCTTCTTGATATTTTATAATCATTGTTCTATCTTGATATGCGTGGTTTGTTTTTGTAGTCTATCTCTCTTGCATATTCAAGGGATCGAGGTCTTTGTTTATAAAATGGGAATTTTTTGAAAGAAGAATTCACTGAAAGTAAAATTTCTTCCTTTTTAAGTGCAGTCTTCTAGCCACTCTAGAATGTTACAAGGTCAGGGAACCATCAGCTCATAAGTTTTCTTTTGACTTATTTTATAAATCAGTCGAGCATTAGCAAACAGAATGTTTCCTTTAAGGACCTTGTAATATGTTTTTTCTATTAACGTGTAGGCCCTAACGCGTGTTATCCAAACAAAAAAATAAATACATTCTACCAATATGTCACATAAGCTCAGATATCACATGAATCTTCATTCCAAATTTTGCTAGGGCTATGCCCTAGCCGCCAGCAAGCTCTCGCCGACGTGGCCTTCCACTAGCCAGATCCTATCCTCCATTTATAAAATAAAACATGCACACAACGGCTCTGCGGACATTGTTAAAATAGTTGTTATTTGCATGCCTTACATTTTTGCAACTTGTATAGTTTTGATGATTCCAAATATTATTGTTCAAATGTGTAGTTATCTCCTAACAATTTTAGAAGATTTGTATTTGCTCTTGTGTGTACTAACATTTCAGGAAAATCAGACTCCAGACTACGAAAACTTCAAATCAAATTCAACATGACATACTTTGTGATTTTGAAGCTTGTATTTTTCTTTGAATTAAATTTGAAAGGGAGCGATTGTAATTGAGTGAATAAAATCATCCACACACACATAAGGAGATCATAAAAATTTTATACTGATCGTACGGGACGATATCAAATCGTACGGGACGATCAGATAGTTATCTCCTATTGAGCACATAGAACAAATAGGAACTGGCTTGAAAAATTTTCTAAGTCCTATTCGTCCGGGATGAAATTATTATCGTCAAGGATGATCTGGTCTCGGTAAATTTTCGTCCAGACAAAATTAATTATCGTCAAAAAATGATCTGTTCTCTGTAAAAATTTCATCCAGACGAAATTGATTATCGTCCAGGAAGATCTGGTCTCTGTAAAATTTTCGTCCAGACAAAATTAATTATCATCAGAAAATGATCTGCTCTCTGTAAAAATTTTATCCAGACGAACCAATTTTCGTCCAGACGATTAACCGACTTAGAACGATTTTCAGTAGTTTTCTAGACCGACCTTGTAATAACCGTTCGTAACGGATGAACTTATTTCGTACGGGAAGATCAGTGTGTACGAAGACATTTCATACACATATTCAAATAGGGTCGTTTAAATCGTTTAAGTAAAATCGGCCAGGACGATCCTCGATCGTACGGAACGATCAACTGCGTACAGAATTAAAAATTTGCAGTTTTTGGGCGGTTTTTCTTGTCTTTTGTATATATAGTCCAAATTAGACTGCCACCCAATCTTTTTTTTCATTTGATCTTCGTGCCTCTTGAGAGAATAGCTAAGGAGAGAGTGGAAGAGTGCATTCAAAGGAGGATTCCTACCATTGGAGCGTGAAGGCTTCACTTGGAGTTCAAAGGTAAGAATCTCTACTTGTGAATTGGGATTACTTCACTCTTTTCTTTCTTCCTTCTAGATTTCTTGTGAGAAGATCAGTCAAGGAGATCCGGTTCGCTGTCGACATTTGGAGAGTGTGAATAGCCGAAAGGATCGCTTCCTACACTTGGAGAGTGTGAACAGCTAGAAGGGTTCTCTGCCCACACTAGGAGAGTGTGAAAGGACGAAAGGATTCGCTGCCCACACTAGGAGAGTGTGAAAGGATGGACGGTTCTCTGCCAATACCGAGGATTATGTAAAAGGACGACGGTTCTCTGCCGCACCGGGTAGTGGTGAAAAGAGTGTGTTGTAAAAGCTTCTCCGCCTTGCTGTGGGTGCAAAAGGAGAGTCACTATTGGTTTTAGTGCAATACTCAGAGGGTGCCTCTGAGGAGTGGATGCAGGTCTGGTTATAGACCGAACCACTATAAATCTGGTGTCATTTACAGTTTTTCATGTTTCCGCATTTTATTTTAATTTTTAACAACTCTGTGGTTGAAAAATATTTTCTAGAAAAACTTTAAAAAAAAAAAATTCATTTTGGTTCAACTTAATCTTCAAAGAGGGATTAAAAATTTTAAACTACTAATTCACCCCCCCCCCCCCCTCTTGGTATCCTTGGGACATTAACTTTGGCTTAACAACCTAATTACTAGATTCAACAAGTGGTATCAGAGCATCGTTTCAAAATTATAAGTTTGAACTACTTTTTGATTAACGTAGATGGTTACATTTGGAAACCGAAACATACCTGAGGGTTACTCTATCACTAGACCTCCACTGTTTGATAATATTCCTTTTGATTTTTGGAAAACACGCATGTCTACTTTCTTACAGTCACTTGATTATCGCATGTGGATGCTAGTCCAGGAAGGTTACACAAAACCAACTAGATTAGTTGATGGAGTTAGGGTAGAAACACCTTATACAGATTGGACTATAGAAGAATGTGACTTAGCACAATTAAATGCCAAATGTTTAAATAGTTTCTTTTGTGCTTTAAAATCTGAAGACTACATGCGAGTTTTCACTTGCAAAAGCGGAAAGGACATATGGGATAGACTTTGTATAACTTATGAATGGACAAATGAAGTTAAGCAATCAAGACTTAATATCTTATTACATGACTATGATTTGTTTCGCATGAAACCTAATGAATCTATTTCAGACATGTACACAACATTCACATAAATTGTCACTTCTTTGCATGCACTTGGTAGGGAAATAACTAATGCTGAAATGGTCAATAAGATTCTTCGTTGTTTACCTACTGCTTATGATGCTAAAATTACTGCAATTACAGAGTCTAAAGATCTGAACATTTATTCTATTGACAATCTCCTTGGTTCACTCATTGCTTATGAGCAAGGAGTATGTTAAAGAAAGATTGATGCAGGTGAACCACGAAAGGACAAGAATATTGCACTAAATGTGGAAGAGTCAGAAAGTGAACACTCACAACCTGAGGATGAAGATGATATTGCATTGATGACTAGACAATTCAGAAGCTTTTTAAAGAGGAAGTAGAAGATACGCCAGTAATGAAATAGAAGTAAGTATAACAGAAATGGCAAGGTTTCTAATGAAGTGATTTGTTATGAATGCAGGAAATCAGATCATACAAAGACTGACTGTCCAAAACTCAAAGCCACTCCTAGCAAGGAGAAGGTAGAGGAGAAACCAATGGTAAAGAAGGGCAAGAAAAAGTTTCAAAGAGCTTTCTGGGCGGACTCAGCTTCAGACTCATCTGAGACTGAAAAAGAAGAAGAAGTCACCAACCTTTGCTTGATGACAGATAATGTTGAACTATCAGATTAAGAAGAGGTATGTGATTTAACCTATGATGAATTGTTTGAAGTTTCTGAACACATGCATGATGCATATAGGAAAATGAAAAAGATGCATGCTAGTTTTGGTTTAAAATTGGAAGAGCTTAATAAGGAACACGAAATCCTTAGGAAAGATCATGCTTTAATAGATAACAACCACATGAAACTACTTGATGAATATGATGACTTGAATAAAAATTTTGAGAAATTAAAATCATCCTATGCTGAACTTGAAAAAGAATTTAAGAATTTTAAGGATGAATCTGAGAGCAAGACATATAGAATCAATTATACCAATCGAATCTTAAAAGATATGAATTCATTTTACAAACTCACAATAAGAGCTCTCGAGGATAATAGGAACCCCCCTAAACTTGAAGATTTTATAAATCCTAAATTTTATCCTAAATTCATGAAATCCTTTAAAAGACAATCATATGAAATAAAACATAGGAATATTTTTCCTAATGTTAAAATGTAATAATTGTGGATTTTTGAGACATATATCTCACACCTGCACTTTTAAGATGAAAACTAATTTGGTGTGGAGAACTAAGATGCATAAACCTAGACATATCATACATGAATCTGATTATAAATTTCATAAAGGTGAACCCAAACTTGTTTAGGTTCCTAGGTCTAACATTTGAGAATTTTGCAGGTGTACTCTCACACAAGACCTCGTGAGAGTATATGGTACCTGGACAGTGGATGTTCAAAGCATATGACTGGAGATACTGCTCAATTCATAACACTGGAAGCCAGGAATGGAGGCAAGGTTACACTTGGAGATAATACCACAAAGAAAGTGGTTGGATCAGGTATGATTAGAAATTTGAAAAACTTTTTCATAGATAATGTGTTATTAGTTGAAGGCTTAAAACATAATTTGTTGAGCATAAGTCATCTATGTGATAAGGGCTATAATGTAAAATTTTTACCTACTAGCTGCATAATAAGCCTAAATGGGAAAAATATTTTAAATGGAAAAAGGGTAAATAATATCTACATGCTAGATTTAAATTGTATTTAATCTCCTACTGCTTTTTGTTTGAAAACTGTTTCTGATGAATCATGGCTTTGGCATAGGAGACTTTGTCATTCTAGTATGAAAAACCTTAGGAGAATTACCCAAAAGAAATTAGTGAAAGGTATACCTAAACTAGACTTTACTAAGGACCACCTTTGTGATGCATGTCAATTAGGAAAACAAGTGAAGTCCTCTTTTAAGTCCAATAAAGATTTAGAACCAGTAAACCTTTAGAAATTCTACACATGGATCTTTTTGGACCTGTAGGAACTGTAAGTCTAGGAGGGAAGGTATACGGATTTGTTATAGTGGATGATTTCTCAAGATTCACTTGGATTAGATTTCTTTTTCATAAGAGTGAATCGTTTGAGGAATTCAGAAATTTTTCTACTTGGATTCGAAGGAAACTAGGGAGTGAAATAATTTCTATACAAAGTAATCATGGAGGAGAATTTAAAAATGAAAGATTTGAAAACTTCTGTAAAGAAAAAGGGATTGATCACAATTTTTTTGCACCTAGAACCCCTCAACAAAATGGAGTAGTTGAAAGGAAAAATAGAACATTAATAGAAGCTGCCCGAGCAATGTTGGCAGAATACTCGCTTCCTACATATTTTTGGGCTGAGGCGGTTAGCACTGCATGCTATGTTCTGAATAGGGTGAATGTGAGATCAAATTTGAACAAAACACCCTATGAGTTGCTAAAATGTAGAACACCTAATTTATCTCATTTGCATGTATTTGGTTGCAAGGTGTTCATACATAATAATGGAAAATCTGCCTTTGAAAAATTTGATCCAAAATCAGATGAAGGAATTTTTGTTGGATATTCAAGTGTTGGAAAATCTTATAGGGTATTCAACAAAAGAACTTTAGTCATTGAAGAAACCACACATGTTGTATTTGATGAATGTGGAAATTTGGAAGAGCCAAATGTTGTTGAAGAAGAAATTGAAGAAAACTCCCAAAAGATTGATAGATTAAATTTGGAAGAAAATTTGGAAAGAGAAAACCCTTTACCTAGAGATTTGAGATTTTCTAAAAACCACCCAAAGGAATTGATTATAGGTGAACCAAGTGAGGGTGTTAGAACTAGGCGTGGATTAAACAAGGAAGTCAATCATTCAGCCTTTATTTCAACTATTGAACTCACAAACATTGAACAATCACTTTCTGATGAATTTTGGATATTGGTCATGCAAGAAGAGTTAAATCAATTTGTAAGAAATAAAGTTTGGGAATTAACTACAAGGAAAAAAGATCAAAGTGTTGTTGAAACCAAGTGGGTGTTCAAAAATAAAATGAATGACTCAGGAGTAGTCATTAGAAATAAGGCTAGATTAGTTGCTAAGGGGTATAATCAAATTGAAGGAATTGATTTTGAGGAGACTTTTGCCCCTGTAGCTAGACTTGAAGCAATTAGGGTTTTACTTGTCTTTGCCTGTTTTAAAGGTTTTAAATTGTTTCAAATGGATGTTAAGAGTGCCTTTTTAATTGGGGTAATTGAGGAATATATTTTTGTAGAACAACCTCCAGGTTTTGAAAATTCTAAATACCCAAATCATGTTTTCAAGTTAAAAAAAGTATTATATGGATTGAAACAGGCACCTAGGGCTTGGTATGAGAGGTTGAGCACCTTCCTACTTGAAAGATCTTTTGAAAAAGGAAGTGTGGATACAACTCTCTTTTTAAGAAAAATTGGAAAGGATATACTTATTGTTCAAATTTATGTGGATGACATCATCTTTGGATCTTCAAATAAAAATCTTTGTGATGATTTTTCTAAAACAATGAGTAGTGAATTTGAAATGAGTCTAATGGGAGATTTAAATTACTTTCTAGGATTTAGCATTAAGCAACTTGAGGAAGGTACATTCCTTAGTCAAACAAAATATATTAAGGACATCCTCAAAAAATATGAAATGGACAATGCTAAACCTGTTAGTACACCAATGAGTTCCTCAGTTCAGTTGGATAAGAACCTTAAGGGAAAATATGTTAATCAAAAAAAATTTAGAGGGATAATTGGATTTTTACTTTACTTGACTGCTAGCCGACCAGATATTATGTTCAGTGTTTGCTTATGTGCTAGATTTCAATCAGATCCAAAAGAATCACATTTGACAGCAGTGAAAAGGATATTAAGATATTTATTAGGAACTCAAAACTTAGGGATTTGGTATCCTAAGTTTAGCTCTTCATTTGAAATTATTGGTTACTCAGATTCTGACTTTGCAGGCTGTAGAGTGGATAGGAAAAGCACTTTTGGAACATGTCAATTCATTGGAAATTCATTAGTTTCATGGTCTAGTAGAAAACAAAATTCAGTGGCACTATCTACTGCATAAGCAGAATACATTGCATTATGAAGTTGTGTGGAACAAGTACTTTGGTTAAAACAACAGTTGATTGATTTAGGATTATCTATAAGCACTATTCCAATTTATTGTGATAATACTAGTGCTATTTGCATTTCCAAAAATCCTATTCAACATTCTAGAACCAAACACATTGACATAAGGCATCATTTCATAAGGGATCATGTATCCAAGGGAGAAATTGAACTCACACATGTTTCAACTGAAAATCAACTTGCAGACATTTTTACAAAACCTTTAGCCTTTGATACCTTCAGTACATTAAGAACAAGGCTTGGTGTTATTGATTTGAATGCTTAAATAAAAATGTTTTTGTAACATTAATATTTATGTTTTCTTAGTTTATTTGTCTTTGATTTTTTGTTTTGAATTTTGTGATTTTTGAGTGTTTTGATTGAGTTTATTTTAGAGTCTGTGGTTTTGCATTTGTTTTCTATGTTTTGAATGTTTTGTTGTGTTAGTGTTTATTTTTTTTGTGATTGTTTTAGTTGTCTTTATTAAAAAGTTAAGTGTATTTTCTTAGTTGTTTTAATGTTATGAAAAGAATATGTAATCCTTTTCATTAATATCAATGCATGTTATACTTGATTCAAATTTGGTTTATTTTTGGAATGTGGTTAATTTTTATGAATTTTATTAGTCTTATTTAATCTTAATTGTGCTTAAATTACATTGTAATTTGTGATTAATTACATTAGAAAATCTAGTCTTTCTAAATTTAAAAGTTGTTTATAACTTGTTATAATTAGAACTTTTAAATTCATGTCTATTCATTTAGACTACATAAAAGTTAATATTATTATTGCAATATAGATATTTTCTTATTTTGTATTTCTATGCTCAAAGTGATATTTATGCACTTAGAAATATTTGAAATTTTAAATTATTGATTTTGAAAAGATTTGGTCTCAATTACTCTTGAAAATTGTACAAAGAGTACAAAAATCAAAAGGAATGTGCAAAGATTCACAAATATGAAAAAGAGGCACAAAATTAGCCCAATGTCAAAAGATGCACAAAAATGTGCCCAAAAAAAAATTGAAAAAGATGCGCAAAGTGCCATATGTGGTAATTCTCTTCTTTCCAAATTCTTTCAATCTCTTAATTCAAATTGATCTTATGTTCATTTATATTCTATTGAACTTTGAAATATATAATTTTTATACATCTCTCTTGTAATGATTTTCTATATTCGAATGTCTAAATTGAATCATGTCTTTAATAAATTCTTCTTCCTTACAATGTTATATCACTTCTTAAATTTTATGAATTTCTATGATTGACCTAATGTTATTAGTTTTAGATTGCATAACTTATCACAATCACCATTTAGATTAAATTTTCAAATGAATTTCATATAATTACTTACATTTCTTGTCTATTTCTTCTTCACTTTTTGTTGTTGTCAAAAAGGGGGATAAATTCTTGTGTTTGTATGTTTTGTTTTTGTTTGTATTTTGGTTTTATGTTTAACTTTGAAATTTTGTTAGATTTTTTTGAAAAACAAAAACTTTTCTGTGGTTCAAAATGCCTCCTTATTTTTCATGTATTCATCAATTCAGGGGGAGTTTAGGAGATTTGTTTAAATTGAAATCATACAAACAATAATTATTTTGCCATCATCAAAAAGGGGGAGATTGTTAAAATAGTTGCTATTCGCATGCCTTACATTTTTGCAACTTGTATAGTTTTGATTATTCCAAACAATATTGTTCAAATGTGTAGTTATCTCCTAACAATTTTAGAAGATTTGTATTTGCTCTTGTGTGTACTAACATTTCAGGAAAATCAGACTCCAGACTACGAAAACTTCAAATCAAATTCAACATAAGATACTTTGTGATTTTAAAGCTTGTATTATTCTTTGAATTAAATTTTAAAGGGAGTGATTGTAATTGAGTGAATAAAATCATACACACACACACATAAGGAGATCATAAAAATTTTATATTGATCGTACGGGACGATATCAGATCGTACAGGACGATCAGACAGTTATCTCCTATTGAGCACATAGAACGAATAGGAATTGGCTTGAAAAATTTTCTAAGTCCTATTGATCCGGGACAAAAATATTATTGTCCAAGACGATCTGGTCTCTATAAATTTTTGTCCAGACAAAATTAATTATCATAAGAAAACGATCTGCTCTCTGTAAAAACTTTGTCAAGACAAAATTAATTATCGTCCAGGACGATCTGGTCTCTGTAAAATTTTCGTCCAAACGAAATTAATTATCGTTAGAAAACGATCTGCTCTCTGTAAAAATTTCATCCAGACAAACCAATTTTTGTCCAGACGAACCAATTTTTGTCCAGATGATTAACCGACTTAGAACGGTTTTCAGCAATTTTCTAGACCGACCTTATAATAACTGTTCGTACCGGACGAATTTATTTTATACGGGATGATCAGTGTGTACGAAGACATTTCGTACACATATTCAAATAGGGTCGTTTTAAATCGTTTAAGTAAAATCGTCCATGACGATCCTCGATCGTACGGGATGATCAACTACGTACAGAATTGAAAATTTGCAGTTTTTGGGCGGTTTTTCTATTCTTTTGTATATATAATCCAAATTAGACTGCCACCCAATATTTTTTGTCATTTGATCTTCGTGCCTCTTGAGAGAATAGCTAAGGAGAGTGGAAGAGTGCATTCAAAGGAGGATTCCTACCATTGGAGCCTGAAGGCTTCACTTGGAGTTCAAAGGTAAGATTCTCTACTTGTGAATTGGGATTACTTCACTCTTTTCTTTCTTCCTTCTAGATTTCTTATGAGAAGATCAGTCAAGGAGATCCGGTTCGCTGCCGACATTTGGAGAGTGTAAATAGTCGAAAGGATCGCTTCCTATACTTGGAGAGTGTGAATAGCCAGAAGGGTTCTCTGCCCACACTAGGAGAGTGTGAAAGGACGAAAGGATTCTCTGCCCACACTAGGAGAGTGTGAAAGGATGGACGGTTCTCTGCCAACACTGGGGATTGTGTAAAAGGACGATGGTTCTCTGCCGCACCGGGTAGTGGTGAAATGAGTGTGTTGTAAAGGCTTCTCCGCCTTACTGTGGGTGCAAAAGGAGAGTCACTATTGGTTTTAGTGCAATACTCAGAGGGTGCCTCTGAGGAGTGGATGTAGGTCTGGTTATAGACCGAACCACTATAAATCTGGTGTCATTTACAATTTTTCATGTTTCCGCATTTTATTTTAATTTTTAACAACTCTATGGTTGAAAAATATTTTCTAGAAAAACTTTAAAAGAAAAATTTTCATTTCGGTTCAACTTAATCTTCAAAGAGGGATTAAAAATTTTAAACTACCAATTCACCCCCCCCCCCCCCCCCCCTCTTGGTAGCCTTGAGACATTAACTTAGGCTTAACAACCTAATTACTAGATTCAACAGACATCACCTCATGCTTCATCCCAGACATTTCTCTATGGATTTTCCCTAGCCATCAACACTCTCATTAGTGTGGCCTTTCACAGTCGAGATCAAATCCTCCACTAGTTGCAACAGCATGTTTACTTTTGGTTAAGGTTTTATACTCGTGTTATTCATCGGCTTGCCTCATATGGTAACTTCTTTCCCTCCTCCTTAGCATTTCTTACAATTTTTCTACCTTCGACTAAAATTCTCAGTTGGAATAGAAGTTAATCGCTTGCTAGACCCAGGTTTTTTTAGTCGCAAGTCTCAACCTCATTCTTTCTTGTATGATTTATTTGGGACACCTCTTCAATGTATTTTCTTTCTCTTAAGATTTCCTCACATCTTGGCTTGCCAGCTTTGTTGATTTTTGATGTGGAAATGGAGGCGTTAGCACTGTCTTTTGATTTTTGTTGGTTGGGAAGTTTCCTGGGTAGCATCCTATATTAGATGTGATTCATAAATTTTTTTTTTAGCCATCAATTGTGTGGTAGTTTTTTTGTTATTGTACTATATCCAAAAGGTGTCTTCTTCTAATTAATGAATAATTTATACTATTATAGAGTTTTCTCTCACTTATCATATTTTGTGAATAATTATTTCATAAAATTGTTCAAATGGAATCCCCATTTTGATGTTAATGTGGAATTCCCTACCATACTAATTTGGGTCTCCTTCCCTAATCTTTGTCCTCACTTATTTTCTCCTAGGATTCTAAAATGGTTGGGCTCTTTGTTTGGCCACCCCTTAAGAACATATAATGCAACTTCTATCAGGTCTAGACCTTTGATTGTGCATATTCTTATGGAGTTAAATGTTACTAAGCATTATCTTGGTCAAGTAGGGCTTGGTTTCAAAACACTATGTTATGTTCAGTTTCCAGATATAAAGGATTTTCCCTTATAATGTGCTCACTGTAAAATTTTGGGTCACTTAAAAGTGGAGTGACACATTTTACATTCTCATGCAAATTCTATTAGTAATGTTAATGCAGATGTTAATATTGATGTAGATCCTTTACGGGTTAATGATGTTGTTGCTCCTATTGTGGATGTGGTTAGTGCCTTGCAGGTAAATGGTTGTTATCAAGAAAAAGGTATATTAATGGTTCTTTTCAAGAAATATTGTCACTAAATTGGGGACCAGACGGTTGAGCCTCAAGTTGAGGATGTCTCTAATCCTTTGTTAACAGATATGGTCATTCTCAATGATGGCTCTAATGTTTCCTCATATTGTATGGATCTTATTTGTGCTGACGGTGAGAGAATGTTGATACCTTTACCCACTAATTAGGACATTGTGAAAGGGCCAAATTTGGAGCTTTGTTTGGCCAATATGGAGGTGGTTAATGACCTTTTAGTGATTTGGAGATTCTGGTAAGCCCGAAAGGGAGTGATCCTGTGGGTGAACTTGTGCCTGTTGATAGTGGTGAGATTGGTAATGCATTAGATACTCCTGCTCGTTTAAGTGTTTCTTCTTTTGATGGATCTTTTGATGGTTTTGATCATTTGGAAAATAATATTATTATGCCTTTTATTGATGTTCATATTTCTATTATGTCCAATGAAGCTTTGTTTGCTCATCTTGTTATTAATTTGAGGAATTATGAGATATATGGTGTCCGGTTAGAAAATGGCAATTCTTTAGATGGTGGGGGAGAATTATTGAAAAATATTTGGATTCGCGAGATGATTTTGATTTAAGTTTTATTCCATTTGCTGAGGATGGTGGTTCTATAAAGTATGTTAAGCGTGGATGATGAAAATCAAAAAAGAAATGATTTTTCTTTTAGATTGGTTCATCTCTTAACTTTTAGGCTCTGGTTGGCGTAGGCCATCTTTCTATTGTTACAACTTAAACTTATGAGTTTATGATTTTAATGATAATAAATATTATGGATCACATCATATTGTCTACTTGTATATGTAATATATTTTTGTTTATGTGTGTACTAACGTTTCTAGAATATCATGCACCATCCAATAAAGATTCAAGGCTCAACATTGGGTAGAATAGGTTATGTTGTAAAAATTTTCATAATATTCATTGATGTACTTTTGATTTCTTGAGTCAACTCTTATAAGGGTGTATGCTTTCTTAGTGGCCATCCACACACACACACCCTCAATGGGAGTGAGATTGAGTCAAAACTACAAGTTCAAGTTTTGAACTAATTGTATTAGACGATTTATATCATCCAGATGATCAGCTCATTGAACTAATCATACTGGATGATATTGATCATCCAAGATGATTCATTATGATCTTGGAAAATAGCCGCCAATGAATTTTATTTTAATCATCCCGGACAATCTAAATTGTCTTGGATGATCAATACAAATCATGACTAAATTGATCATGTGATTAGGGGATTAATTATGGCTAATTTTTTCAATTAGATTATCATCGATGATTTATATATTATACAGGATGATGTTTGTCAACATACTTAATTTTCCTAAATTGTTCAAGATGGAATACAATAATTTTTATTCTAATTATCTATGACAATCCATAATATTGTCCTGGATGATCTGTATAAATTTGAACTGATCATCCAAGACTATCCAAATATAATCCTGGACTATCAAGTCAAATTCTGAACATCGTACTGGACGATCTTGAGATTGTCCAAGATGATTTTTGGTGTCGAAATTGAGTTTTTAGGGTTTTTTGAAGCCAACTTATTAAGCATATCATACAAGATGATCCTTCAATCATCCTAGACGATAATTGCTACCAAGATTGATTTTTAGGGTTCTTCAAAGCCATTTATTTAAGCATTGTCAAGGCACTTGGTAAGTATCTTTGGCAACCATTGATGCTTTATTCTTTTGGAGAAAACTTAAAGAGAGAACTTGATAGGGATAGAGAAAAGGGATGAGTTTGAGAGAGAGAGAAGATCCTTGGAGGGGGTTTCAAGAGAGTGTGGAGGGGGTTTTACCCGGTTGCTCTAGCAAGCTTGCACCATAGTGACATCAAATTTAAGGTTCATCTTGTGGGAAGATTTGGGAATAAGAAGATCTCTTTGGTGTCGAATGACCCGACTACTCTACCACACCGAGGAAGGTGGTATTGATTTTGTAAGGGCTTCCCCACCTAATTATGGGCGCTAAAGGAGAGCCACTGAAATTTTGTGTAATTCTCGGAGGGTGCCTCCAAATAGTGGATGTTGGTAAAGTTGGACCGAACCACTATAAATCTGGTGTATTCTTTATGATTATTTTCTAGACTTAATTTTTATTACAATTAACTACTTGGGTGAAATCTCTAATTAATTTTTTTATTATTGATTTAATTTATTTTTGCTGCAAGATATAAAAAGATTTATCTTTTAGTTAAAGAAGTTTGTAAATATCCAATCCCCCCCCCCCCTCTTGGTTAGCCTCGAGACTAGTTCATAAGGGCTTAACATCCATAATAAACTTTCAAGGTATTAGAGTGGAATCCAAAAATAAAGTTTTAGAAAACTTTTGGAAAAAGATCAATGGTTAATTTTTGTAATCATAATATTCTAGAAGGATATTCAATAAAACAACCACCTTTATTTGAAAATATTCCTTTTGATTTTTGGAAAACTCACATATCTATGTTTCTGCAAACAATTGACTATCAAATTTGACATATGATTTTAATTGTTTATTGGTATCGTTACATGTTATCGTGGAATTAAAATTGATATTCCTTTTAATCAATGGAGTAGGGTAGATCAAATTAATCCTCAATTGAATACTAAATGTTTGAACTATTTTTTCTGTGCTTTAAATTCTGAAGATTATATGTTAATATCTACATATACTTCTGGCTAGGAATATTGCGATAAATTACACCTACATATGAAGGTACTGTTGAAGTCAAGCAATCCAGGTTGAATATTTTAATGCATGATTATGAACTATTTTATATTAAACCTTATGAGATGATCTTTGACATGTATACTAGGTTTACTCAAATTATGACATCATTACATGCTTTAGGTAATGAATTTTCAAACTTTGAAAAGGTTAAAAAAAATTATGTTATCTACCTGATAAGTTTGATGCCAAAGTCATTCCTATTTTTGAATCAAAAATTTTGAATGAATATTCTATTTATAATTTGATTAGCTCACGCATTGCCTATGTGCATAGTTTGGGTCAAAAAATTTTTGATGGAGGTGAAATGATAGTGCCAAAATCTGAAGATACGAAAAAAAGTGGCTTAGTAGATGATGAAAGTGATGAGTTCAAGAAAACTTGAAAGCTTACTAAAGCATAAGCAAAAGCATCAACAAAAGTATAATAATGATAAAAATGATAAGAATGTTAAGATTTCTTCTGATAATATTTTCTTTAGATGTAGGAAACATGAACAAATGAAAACTCAGTGACCTAATTTGAAAACTCTTCCAACAAAGGAAAAGGGTAAAGCTAAGCAAATTATAAAAGGGCAGATGATAAAAAGCAAAAAATCTCTTAGGCAGCCCTAGTTTCTGAATCATCAGATAAGGAGCAAGATAAAAAAGCATAAAGCTGGTTTATGTGTTTATGCGTTTAGTTGTTGCATGAATATATGTTCTTTTTTTTTTTGTTCTTTTTAAATGTTTTTTTGTGCTATTTTTTTATATTTTTTGCAATCATTATATTTTTATTTTTTGTATATTTTTATGATTTATCTCAGATCTATACACACAAATCATTGTTCACATTATATTTCTTTAAGAGAATCAATTCACTTCTCTCAAGTTTTTTAAAATGAAAGTTTTACCTCCTTTTTACCAAAAAAATTAGTTAGTAGTGATTGACTTTCCTAAATCAATTAAAGAAGAAAATATCGATGATTGTATCTCTTCTTCTAACTCCTTTAGTGTTGTATTTTCTTTTTGAAGCAAAATCTATTTCAAATTTATAGTTGGACTTTGAAATTGAGATCTATTATATCTTCTTACAGCAATTTATCTCTTATGACTAATGTTCAAAGTCATTAAATCTCTTTCAAAATTTCTAGAATAGTTATTTACATTTATCATATAAATATGATTCTGTTTTAAGGTTTATTCTTCCTTATATTAGAGAGTGAGTTTTTCTTCTCTTATATCTCGAGAATATCCTCATAAATTAGAGTTTTTAAAGGTTTTGAAAGGGAGCTAGCTCTTAAAAATGATAAGAGGCATAAAATCACCCCAAAAGAAAATTGAAATTATACGCAATGATCGTTTAAAAAAAATTAAAGGATACACAAAGTGTATCTAAAATTAAAAGATGCGCAAAGTGTGCCAAACAACTAATAAGAGGTGTAAAATGAGCCCATAATAAATTAAGCTTGCTTCTCTTTCAATTCTTTAAATTTTAGAAGATTTCTTGTGCTACTTGATATCTTTAAACACTTGATTTTTAAAAATTATGATTTTGGCTGATTACTCTGTAATATTATTCTATCATATATTTTTCTAAAAATAAGTTTGAACATATCACTTTTCTTATCTGATTTTATGTCTGAATTAGATTTTCATTTAAAATAGACTTTAACCTATAAGGAGCCTGAATTAAAGATGATAAAATTCAAATTTCTAACTTTTCTGGATCTTAGTGCGGTCAATTCATTTCTTACTTTTTTTTTTTGAATAAAATTAAGAGGTAACTTTGACATTTTAAGAAAATTTACTTAAATTAATTGATTCTTCTTAAACATCGCCATCACCCCCAACTGATTAAGGGTAGGTTTGATATTTTGTGTTTGTTTCATCTTTTATTATTTTTTCCTTTTACTGTGCTTCTCTTCATTTTCATAATATCAAAGAGGGAGAAATGGTTGTATTTGTGTTTAAGTTGGATATGTTCATCATGTATTTCCTTTAGTTTATCTAATTTGTAGTTTTTTAAATCTTATAAAAAAACTTTTTTAATTTCCCCTATATTTACTATAATTATCTTAGTGAGGGAGAGATTAAGAGAAAATATTTTAAATTTGTAAATTAAACCAGTAATTTTTATCATCATCAAAAATGAAGAGATTGTTGCAACTCAAGCTTATGAGTTTATGATTTTAATGATAATAAATATTATTGCTAAGATCCTATTGTCTACTTATATTTGCAATATATTTTTATTTATGTATGTACTAACTTTTGAGTTATACCATGCACCATCCAATAATGATTCAAGGTTCAAGATTGGTTAGAATAGGTTATGTTGTAATAATTTTTGTAATATTCATTGAAGTATGTTTTATTTCCTGAGTCAAGTCCTATAAAGTTGTATGCTTGCTTGGTGGCCATTCACACACACACACTCAGGTGGAGTGAGATTGAGTCAAACCCAGAAGATGAAGTTTTGAACTCATGGTACTAGTCAATTTATATCATCCAGGATGATCAACTCATTGAACTAATCATACTTGACGATTTTGATCATCAGGATGATTCATTATAATCTTAAAAAATAGCTGCCAGTGATAATTTAGGCAAGGATTTAGGATAAAAATTTTATTCTAATCATCTCGGATGATTTGGATCATCCTGGATGATAAATAAAAATTATGCCAAAATTGATCATGTGATTAGGGGATTAATTTTGGTTAATTTATTCAATCAGATCATCTTGGATGATCTATATATTGTATCGGACAATGCTTTCCAACATACTTGATTTTCCTAAATCGTCTAAGATGAAATACCAATTTATTTATTCTATTCATCCAGGATGATACACAATATTATCTGGGATGATCTGTACAAATTTGAACTGATCATCCAGGACTATCCTAATATCATCTGGGACTATCAGGTCAAATTTTATATATTGTATTAGATGATCTTGCTATTATCGAGGATGATAGTTTGCACTAGAATTTAGTTTTTAGGGTTTTTTAAAGCCCTCTTATTAATTCATTATGCGGGATGATCTTACGATCGTCCTGGATGATATTTTCCACCAAGATTAATTTTTAGGGTTTTTAAAGCCCTTTATTTAAAAATTATCAAGGCACTTGGTACGTGCCTTTGGCGGCCATTGAAGCTTCATTCTTCTAAAGCAAAATTGAAGAGAGAACTTGAAAGGCAGAAAAGAAAGGGTGGAGATTGAAAGAGGGAGAAGATACTTAGAGGGGGTTTCAAGGGAGTGTGGAGGGAGTTTCACACTGTTGCTCTAGCAAGCCTGTGCCTTAGTACCATCAAATTCAAGGTTTATCTTGAGAGAGGTTTTGGGAAGAAGAATATCTCTTTGGTGTCAAAGGACCCAGCTACTCCGCCGCACCGAGGAAGATGGAAGTGATTTTGTAGGGCTTGTCCACCTAGTTGTGGAGGCTAAAGGAGAGTCACTAAAGGTTTAGTGCAATACTCAAAGGGTGCCTCCAAGGAGTGGACGTAGGTCAGGTTGGACCGAACCACTATAAATCTAGTGTGTTCTTTCTAATTATTTTTCGCACTTTATTTTTACTACGATTAACAACTTGGGTGATTTTTTTAATTAATCTTTTTATTATTTTGTTTAATTTGTTTTCACTATAAGATATAAAAAGATTTGTCTTTTAGTTAAAAAAAAATTAAAATATCCAATTTCCCCCTTTTTGGTTAGCCTTAGGACTAATTCATAAGGGATTACCATCCATAACAACTTTCATCTATTTAGTGGTGATTGGTTCTTCGTTGCCCATGCAATGATGTGGCAACTTTTTGTTCACCTCCTGGATGGCTGGGTTTGTTGGCAACCACTAGTGGTGCTTTAAAGACCTTTTCCTTGCTTCCTCTCTTGGATGATCCTTAACAAATTTCTAGGTGATTGCAGAAAGCTTCTTGCCAATGCTTCCTTCCCTTTTTAATGTCTCTTCTTTGATGATTTTTGTATTGTAATTTCTCTTGGTCCCTTGTCAGATTTGATTGTATCCTCCTTTTATTATTTAAAATAAAATACCATTTTATTTTTTAAAAAAAAAATATCTCAAATAAAGAAAGAACGTCATAGCAACATGCATGGCTCTACTAGCGTTTATGCCCTAACAACCCTTTCCTACTTTCTTCGCCTCTTCATGGCTCCTTCCTTTGTTTTTACTTCTCCTAGTTTTTTTCCCTCTCTTGCACTATTTCCTTTTTCATTTTTTTTTTATGATCATGCCACCTGTAGTCACCTTACGACTAGATGGCAGTTAATCTCTTGTCGGATAGTGGTTTCCTATGTGCCCATAAATATACTAGCTCATTTCTTGAAGCTTTGTATGGGGCTTCCCTTATGAGCCAATTTCCTTACATTAAATTAACAACACATTATAGACTTTCATTGATATCGATTTTGGTGCAAGAAATCATATCTCTGACACAGTCTTTTAAATTTACGCTGGTTTGTTAATTTTTGAATCTTCGTCCTCCTCTAGAGTCGATTCATAAGTTCTTCTTTACCTTTCCAATAGGAATGATCAGTGATTTCTCTATCACTGTTATGGATCAAAAGCATGTTTTAATTAAGCTGGTTAATGATATGGATTATATAAGAGTTTCTCCCATCGATCTTACTTCATTTCCAATTATTAGAAGAAGTTGTTTAAGTGGTCACTTTATTTTGATATTATGATATAATCTCTAATCATTCCCTAATCTTAGGCCTCATTTTTTCACCCCTTGCATATTTCATGGCTTGGGTTTGATTATTGGTCATCCCATGAAAATTAATAATGCTACATCTGTCGGTTCTCGCCCATCTATAGCAAGGGTGCTTGTTGAACTTGATATTTTCAAAAGTTATCCTGAGGTTGTTTGGTTTGGTCTTGAAAATTTAAGTTACGTACAAAAAATTGTTATGGAGGATTTCCCCCCTTTTGTGATCACTCCAAGTTGCTAGGGCATGGTAAAACTGAATGTCGTATTCTTCACCCTCAATTAGTTAAGGCATCTCCTAAACTTCTTATTAGTTCTGTGTGGGTTGGAACTGAGGCCCAACATGTGAACATTGATGTTACAGCTATTAGTTCCTTTCTAAATCCTGACCATAATGTTGACTTATCTTTACAAGAGAATGTGGGTAACATGGAATCTATGCCACATCTAGCTTGTTAGTCGAAGCCTTCTAATGTGCTAATTTGTTGTTATGTTGCTGTGGAGGCCAACGCTCTGCCACCTATTTCATTGTGGTTCTCCTTTATTTGAATTGCCTAACTGTGAACAAAGCGAGGCCATTATTATTGTGGATGGTATTAATTTCTCTTTAAATATTGATAATGTCCTTAATGTTTCCCCTTCTATTGGTGAGAGAATGGCTGAAGTTAATACACTTTGTAGTGAGAACTTAGATGATGTTAATATGGAAGTTTGTGATGTTAACAGAGCTGATTAGATTGAGTCTTCTAGCATATTGGTGTTGGTTCCTGCCGACTCTCCATTGTCTGATTCAGGTGTGCCGCCTAATTTTTTCCTTATTTATAAAAATGTGGCTGTTGTTAACATTCCTATCTCCCTTACTTCTAAGAATGCTTAATTAGCTTTAAACTCAAATGAGTCGTGTATGGATCAATCCAATTGGCAGGATGAGCGTTACTCATCCAATTTTTTAGGTGATCGGTAAGATAAGGTGAATCTTAATAATGATTCCAAACCTTTGTTTGGCTATAATGTTGTTTGTATTGAAGATGATGCTTTCAAAAATGGTGTGCCTAACGTAGTAGGCAAAAAATAAAAAGAAAGCTAAAATGAAGTTTTTTTTTTTGTGGTGCATTTGGTTGGGTTGGGTCTGGCCTTTTGTTTCTTGGTTGGATGTATGTTGGTTCATTCTACCATGTTTCTTGAGTTGTGGCTGATTGTTTTCTATTGTTTCTTGTGAGGTTGGGAGGTTCATTTCCTAGTTTTGTTGGCTTAGAGTTGTTCTTTTGTTAGGTGGTTTTGTTAGGGTTGCCTCGGCTTCTTTGGTGCTTGTTTTAGTTCTCTATTAGTTTTGTTTTTTGGTGTTTTGGGTCCATTTTTCTAGGGTGTTCTTGTAGGGGGTGTTCTCCCCTTCTTATTGCAGGATGATTTTCCCTTGTTTTTATGTATTTCAGCTTATTGCAGGTTCATCTTGTTGGTATTGCTGAAGACTATTATTGATCATCTATCTACATTTTTGCCTATTTTTTGGGTTATGTTATTTGGCATTCTTTATTTCTTTCTTATTGTAATAGATAAGATCTTAGGCTCAATATATTTTATTTCAAATATTGTTCTTTTAAAGAGCTTATGATCCTTTAAGGATTTATAATTCTCTTTTTCATGAAACATGTAGGCCCAGGTGGGGGTTCTAACCCTAAAAAAATCCTAAGCAAGAACATAACATTAAAATTTTCTCGACATCTCCTCCCATCTCTACTCTGTTTGGCTTCTCTAGGCAACTTTTGTCTCTTGCACGGCTGGCCTCAAGGAAGCCTTTGCCCTTGCTTTTTTTTATGATTTTGGTGCTTGCTTAATTAGGCTTTTCTTCTATGGTTTCCTCCAACCTTTTTTCTCTGGATGGTAAGGAAATGCCTTACCGATCCTAGCTTTTTAGATGGATCACTCAAATCTCATTGCTTTCTAAAAGTTTTTTTTTTCTAGTAGTTCTTCGGATGTGAGTTTTCGTGACATTAAACCTTCCTCCTTTTGTGGCCTCCCTTCTTTGTGCATCTTAAAGGAGGAGATTATTGCTCTGGCAGCTCCCTTTTCATTTTTCGCTAGTTGATTTTTCCCCTCTAAGTAGATTTCTCTCAATTCTACTCAAAGGTTCTTCTTCAACCTTAATCCTATTGGCAATTTTTCAATCACCTTGCTTGATCCATCACATATTTTGACTAAGTTGGCTAATTATCTTGAGTTGAGTAGGGTTTTTTTGTCCTAGATCTTACCTAGTTAACAATTTCTATAAGAAATTTACAAAATGATATCCTCTATTTGATGTTGGTGTAGAGTCTCTGGTAATCTGGTAATCCCCCCATATCCTTCATGGCCTAGGTTTGATTTTTGGTAGGCCATTAAAGGTTGATAATACTACTTTTGTAGGTTCACTTTCTTCTATGGCTCAAGTATTGGTTGAGCTTGACATTACTAAAACTTATCCTGATAAAATTTTGTTAGGTCTAGAGAGATTTGGATAAATTCAGTGAGTTGAGATGGAGGTCCCCCCCTACTATTTTTGGGCTTCCTATAAGAGTATTGGGCATTTGATTGGAGAGTGTCATCCTCTTATGTCCTCTACCCTGTTTACTAGTTTTACTAATGCAAATCTTCATAATGTTAGCATGATGGGAATACTGTTGGTATTTTCAAAAAATATAATAATTATGTTCACCTTCCTTGCCTCTTGCTCTACCCATTAATAAGGGGGTGGATATTGTTGAAATTTTTTGTGAAACTAATAAGGCTGTGGAGTTGGGTCCTATTATTGATGATGCTAGTTTGGCTGCTCCTTTCAGTGATGATATTCAGTTGGATTCTATTTTGCCTTTGTGTGCTCCTATTGATATTGAGGCGGAAGATGTTGATTTACCTTTGACTATTGCTGGTAATATTAAGGAAAGTGTTAACAAAATCATTGATGGTAATAATTGTTCAATTAATCGTATAGCTAGTCCTATAAGTGTTGAAGCAGTAGTAGAGGCTGGTAGTGTTTCACTTTACCTTATAGTTAGTGTTATAAGTGTTGAAGCAATGGCGGAGGCTCGTGGTATTTTCGAACCTTTAATTTCAGGGTGTGGTGGAGCTATTATGGTCTCTGCCAACATTGTTGTGTTTAGGAATGAATTGGATTCTAGAGGTTTGGCTGATGATTTTGTTGAATCGCTATTGAATTCATACAAATCGGTTCTATCTAATGTTCCTTTTTTGTTGATGTTACTGCTGCTCTTATTTCTCACAATGCTTTGAAAGCTCATCTGGAGGTTAATTTGGAAGGTTCTTGTGTGGATCATAATGATTGGCTTGATGATTCTACTTCTTCTCCTTTAGTGGGTGATAGGGATGATTTGGATGGGCCGGAGGAGGATGATCATGAGGTGTATAACTTGAAATTAAGTGGCATCATTGAAAAAGCTTTTGTCATTTCTAAGTCCGTCAGGCAAATTTCATTGTTTATTCAAAATTTTATGGCCTTCTTTCTGCATCTTTTTAGCTCCCTTTTTTTATTTGGTGATTTCTTTTAAAGCATTGTAAATTTTATTTTTCTTATCTTGGGTCGTTGTACTTTTCTTATTTTTTATGAAATATAAAATCTTTAAAAAAAATCTACTTTTATATAAATAACATCAATAATAATTTGAAAAAAAAAATAATTCTACTTGTAAAATTTAAAAAATCATACTTCAATCTATACAAAGCATATAAATATAAAATAAATTTAATAGAGTTCATATTAGAATAGGAAACCAAAGAAAATTTAAATTTTATACAAAAAAATCATCCATTACCGACGACAATTTCCAATGGTTAACATCAATTTTTTGGCAAGTTTATAAATTATGCAAGGATTTCTTGCATTTTAAAAATTGCCTGTATAAACCACATAGGAAATGCATTCAAACAGTATTTTTTTTCGATGGTTATGAAAATCAAAAATTACTAGACCTAAAACTATAAGTAAAATGTCGAAAGATTCTGGCTCAAATATCGCATGCAAATTGAAGTTCATTACCGGAGGTCATACTGGTGGTCAAAACTGTCGGTGTTTTCAATGGCCAAAATGTCGGATAGTAGACGGTTATTATTACCGGCAGCATAATTAAATAACCGGTGGCAAATTGTCTTCATCTAGAAATTATAAATCAAATTCTTTTAACCATATACTATGGTAGTTCAAAACATAATATATGAAATACACTAATATCCATAATCAATAAAAAGTCTAACAGTTCAAAGCATGAAATATATAAAGTTCAAAACAAGTAACAACAATAAAACATAAAAAAATGTTTAAAATATAAAACAAGTTCTTTCACATCCATGTGTTCATAATACACCAACTATCTTTTCAAACAAGTAATAACAACTAATCATCATCCGTATCCTCGCTTCCCTGTGATTCAGGTATAGGCTCTTGCTCATTTTTCTTATGATTTTTAGCTCGATATGATCGTAGCTCCTCCTGCATCTCAGCTTGAATCTTTCTTATCTCCTTTATCACTCTTGTCAGGGCAATAACCCTTTCGCGAACAATTTCTTCAGCTCTATTAACATCATAAAATGTTGAAGTAGATGTATTTCCATCATAAGTATATCCCTGTGAACCTAAGCCATAAACCCTCCCCCTTTACTTTTTCCTCAAACAACATCTGATTATATGTGATACTTATAAACTAGGTTGATCTTGAAGATAATGTCGTACTAGTAAATTACTGAGTATCTCAAAGTCTTATAAAATTACTCTACAAAGATAAATCCATAAAATAAATTTTCTATTTATTTCATATTATTACTCAAAACTTATGCTCACGTGAGCTTTTCTCACCTTCTCATCAATCCACTGATGATCAGCTTAATATTGGGGAATCCTCGTATGAAGATTGAATGGTGTTGGCTCTTGACTAAGATACTCTTTCTACTAATAGAAAATATAATTAAAACAATATACATTTATTTATAAAACTAATTTAAATAATCTTTTACCAGTCATTATCTATGTTCAGTACGAGGCACTGAACTGCCAGTATAAAGAGAGCATCTTAAACCCCCACAATCAGATGCTTTATTTTATTTATTCTGCTCTCTCAATTTAGGGAACTTAGGGCTCACCCAAGCTCTACTCAAATCATCTCATACTCCCATATCAATCCATAATAGATTTTATCGAGACTTTTAATGTCTGTAAATATGTATCTAAGAAGAGTAGAGTTTCTCCTCTCAATATTTTTTTTTATCCTCATACCATGATTAGGTAACCACCTAAAATCTTTCTGTAAAATAAAGGCATAAGAAATAATATGATATAAATAAAAACAAAAATTTTAAGTAATGCTAAATAAATATACCTAAAATTCTCTGAACCGTACATCCCTAACTTCCTTTGGGATCTTCTTTCATAATTAGTAAGGAGCATCATATTTGCTCTGTATGATGTCATGAATCTTGTGGGTAGGTTTCCCTGAGGAATTGATGTTGCAAGTAAAAAAATTTGTCAATTATATATAACAGATAAAATTATAATAACTTAGCAAAATTAATTGAACTTACGTATAACCCTCAGGTTGTATATATACAAGCTTATCTTAAACTGTTGAAGGCTCCTTAACATTAACCTCTACTTGTGTTGATGTCCACCCTATTCTAGCTGCATAAGAGGTAGGTAATAATATGGGTGGTGGTAAGGAAGGCAAGGAAAGGTTAATGGAGCTATTTATGATGTTAGTGGGAGATAATATGGATAGAATGGAGCTAAGTGTATCTAATCTACAGAGGGAAATCGATGACTCATAGACCTAGAAGGAGGAAAGTACCTAGGAAGGGATGGTACTTTAACCATAGCTAGATCTTTTTGTCCCTGGCCTTTCCCAGTAGGTGATTGATACTGACTCCCAGGTGGTGGTGGTGTTATCACTGTTAGATCTCTCTTATGCCTTGACCTTTATTACCCTATCTAGATCCACTTGGTTCAGTGCTCAATCTTTTCCTATGACCAAACATTTAAGTAATGGGTCTACATGGAGGATCATCACTTGAATCCATCTATAGTAAAAGAAGCAATTAATAGACCATTGTAACATATAAAAATAGAGTTTTAACATATATAAAGATTTGCATAAATATGTAGGAATCATCTCTATAAAGCATCTTCTCTTAGTTTAGATGAATATAGATCTTTGAAGAAAAGGCTAATCTCTGTCAACGAATTTGATATGAAATATAGTAACAGACATACTATAATTAGAATGAGCACCTCCATAATTATGTGACAATCATAATTTTTTAGTCCAAATAATCTCACAAATTTAAGGTCTATAAATCGACTTAAGTTTGATCCATATACATTATGCTTTTTAGTCCTTAAAACCATAAACATATTGATCTTTTTGGTCTAACATGAAAGACTACGGTGCTTTGGGCTTCATTATTTTGCCATCATTGATTATTTCTAACTCTATATTTATTTACAGACAGTACTCTTTAAGAAGGAGAGATCATTGAACCACAAAATAATGTTGATGTTCAAAATTCTGGACCTAATGCCAAGGGTAACTCAATTGTCAATTCTGACTTATGTTTGAAGAACAAATTCAGAGTCCTTGAAGAAATATTGGATTATACAAGCATGGCACATACTTTGGAGAACGATGTTATTGCGAAACAAATTAAGACAGGGAATCTGCCACCAAACATTGTAGCTTGTACTTCTCCTGATAATTATACCAAGAAAAATTTGGTGATAACAAATGAGTCTAATACAGGTGAATATGCTTTCAAAATAGCTTCAGGAAAATTTAAATGGTCAGAAGAAGTAAGGGATTTGGGTCATGTGGATACTCTCAGTAAGAATAGAACAGGAGTAAATAGAAATAAAAAGAAAGGTGGGGATACCTCCCCTCCATTGCATTAATGGCTTCCCTTATTTTCTGGAATTGTAGGGGGGCCAAGAAGAAGGAGGCCTCCCTCTATATCAAGGAGATAGTAAAAGATAATGAAGGTTGTTTTATAGGTCTTGTAGAGACCAAAATATCAAGTTATGACAGACTTGATGTTGATAGAGTTATTGGGAAGGAGTGGGACTTCTTCCATCATCCTTTTGAAGGTAATTCAGGTGGAATCATTACTCTATGGAAATAGAAAAAAAAAAGCCTCTTTTGAAGTTTTGGATCATTCCTCTCAAAACATTATTGGGATGTTCAAATCCCCTTTATTTGGCTCTTGAATGGTGGGGACTATGTATGCTAAAGGATTATCGGATGAGGAGAAGTCTTTGGGAGATGATTGAAAAAGCAACTAAAGAAGACACTCCTTCAATTATTGGAGGAGATTTTAATTTCTTATTATCTAATGGTGATAAGAGAGGGGGCAAGAGGTTCCCTTTCTGAAAAGGTCCTCAAGAAATGAAAATGTTTATGACTAACAATGATTTTCATGATGTAGGTACTATTGGTCCTAAGTACACTTCGTGCAACAACAAGGATGGAAATTTGAGAATATGGGAAAGACTTGATAGATGTCTTCTCAATGCTACTTCTCTTCAAAAAGTTCCCTTGGCTTATGTTAGACACTTAGCAAGAATTGCTTCCGACCATTGCCCTATAGCTTTCAAATTGTTGGAATCTCAACACAAGACTCATTTTATCATATTTGAGAGACCTGGAAATTATATCCAGTAGCTAAAAGCATTGTTTCTAATGCTTGGAGGAAGACTGATTATGGAAATGAAATGGATGTTTTACAAAGGAGGTTTAAAAGATCTTTAAGGTCCCTTTATTTCTGGAGCAAGAACAAATGCAAGTGCTTAAATTCTCTGAAAGAAAATTTAGAAAGGGAGATAGCTGATCTCCAATTGGAAGAAGCCTCTCTAGGTGGGCTGTCAGATGAGAAGCTGAGACTACTTAGATCTAAGGTGAATGATTTAAACATAACTTTGGGAAGACTTGCTACATGGTGGAATCAAAGAGCCAAGGTAAGATGGAATGAAGAAGGAGATGTAAACTCAAATTTGTTTCAAAAATTTGCTTCAGGAAGAAGGAATGGGAATCTGATTAGACAAATCAAGAATGATGAGAATGTCTTGGTGGAAGACTTTGAACAGATTTCAGTTGTTTTCCAAAAAAAAATTGAAAGAAAGTGGCATTCTAGAGATTATATTTTAGAAGGCTGGCCTAAATTCCCTGATGACAAGAAGCTCAACTCCATGGATATTAAATTCCTAAGCTTTGATTTCACTCAGGATGAGCTTAAAACTGTTGTTTTCCAGCAAGGCAGAAACAAGTCTCCGGGTTTGGACGGGGTTACTCCATGATTTTTTTAGTTCTTTTGGAATATGTTAAAGAATTGACCTGGAAAGCTGTTGATAACTTCTTCAAATCTAGAAGTATGAGAAATGATTGGAAGGATACTTTGATAGTATTAAGGATACTATGATATTATTAATCCCAAAAGTCAAGCATCTAACGGTGCCTTCAAATTTCAGACCAATAAGCTCGTGTCAAACCACTTATAAGTTGGTTACAACCATGTTAGTCAACAGAATTAAGCTTTGTATCTCCCAGCTTATTTTTGAAGAGCAGATTGCTTTCATCCCTGGGAGATCTATGTCCGAACATTGCTTACTTGCTCAAGAAATCTTCAACAAATTAAAGACCTCAAAGGACAAGAAAGGATTAATGGCAATAAAACTAGATATGGAACAAGCATTTAATAGCATGGGATGGCCAACTTTGTTTCAAGTTTTACAAACTTATGGATTCCCTATTTCCATTTGCAAGATTATCATGGAATGTGTTATGAATGTCAGGTTCTCCTTCATCTTAAATGGAAAATTATCCAGTTGGATCAAAGCTGGAAGTGGTCTTCATCAAGGCTACCCATTATCTCCTTACTTGTTCATAATGTGTTTTCAGCTACTTTCCCATGCAATAAACCAAAGAGGTCAGCATTTGGGAGTTAGTATAACACCCAAAAATCAGAGAATTACACATCTCTTGTTTGCAGATGATGTATTAATTTTTTCCAAGGCTTCTTCAACAGCAGCTCAAGAACTAAAAACTATTTTATCAGATTTCTGCACTTGGTTTGGATAGAGAATCAATGCTTCCAAATCTCATATTTTATTTGGGAAAATGGTGAAGCTTCCAATGAAGAAACACATAAAGAAGAAGTTGGGTTTCATTGTGGTGAAAGAAATGACTTACCTGGGTGTTAAAATGGCTCTAAGAAGACTTAGAACATTTGATTTTCAAGGAATGATAGACCTTATTTTAGAAAGGCTAAATGCTTGGGGAAGCAAACAACTTTCCATGGCAAGTAAGATCACTTTGGTTAAATCTTCTCTCCTAACCTTGCCAAGTTTTTTATCAACTCATTCTTTGATTCCAAAAAAAATCTTGCATCAAGTTGATCAATTTTGTAAAGAATTCATATGGCATAAAGGAATGGGAAAAAAGGGATTACATTATGTTGCATGGGATGTTTTATGTAAACCAAAATCTGAAAGTGGCTTGGGTTTACATTCTGCTGTCCAACGGATAGGACCTCTTAGATCAAGGCTTGCTTGGAGATTTATTCAATATCCTGACAATCTTCTACATAGGAATATTATTACTAAATATGGTGATAATATTTTTTATGGAAAGAAAGTCGGCTCATCAACTTGGAAAATTCTACTTAACGGTGGAAAGTATCACAGACCTATTGTTACATGGATTGCTATTAATGGGAAGAAAATAAATGTTATGAATGACATTTGGCTATTGGATAAATTCTTAAACTTTTGGCCAACACTTGCTACTTGTGTAGAATTAAATAATGTTAATCTTGATCTATTTATTATGGCTGATGGATCTTGGAATAAAATTATGCTGCAGAATTTCTTCAGTGATGATCTCATTAATCTGATTCTACAAGTCAAAATTGATTATGAAGCTGAAGAAGACTATTTGGAAACAATTTATACTCATAATGGTAAGACTATAACTGCTATGGCTTATGAATAATCATTAAAATATTAATCTAAGGAGCAAGATTATGATTTTACTGATTGGATTAGAGGATTAAAACTGAACCCGAGAGTGGAGCTTTTCTGGTGGAGAATGAGATAATTTGCTATTCCAACTTTTGAATTTCTCAAATATAGAAATTTATGCAAAAATGATCAATGTCCAAGAGATTGTCATATGGTTGAGAACTATGAGCATATAATAGTTCATTGCAAATTTATAAAACAAATTATTCTCAAATTAAGAGAATGGGGTTTCTTTATTCCTTTATTCCAATCTCTTGATAATTGCCTTGAAGAACTAAGAAGACACTCCTCTCATTTTTCGAACATGGTGAAAATTTATCTTACGGCAGTATTTCTATCTTGGAAAAATAGAAATCACCTAGTTCATGGTAATTCGGTTTCTTCTAGCTCCTTTGTAGCGGCTAATGTGTTGTTTTTGGCAAAGCAAAATTTATTTCCTAATCTAGATAACTGGGGTGCTAATCTCCTAAGGGAGTTTACTAATGCTTGGCACCCCCCACCACTAGATTGAATCAAAACAAATGTTGATGCATCTTTATTGAAGAGAAATCAAGCCGGAATAGGAGGTGTATTTAGAGACCACAAAGGGAGGCTATTGTTGGCTTTCGGTAAAAAGAAGATTCATTGGAATATTTCTCAACATGAATTAGTTGCTGTCCTAACTATAAAGGAATTTATACAACCTTGGATGCTTGAGGCTAAAGGAGTTATCATTGAAGGTGACAACATAAATATCATCAACTTCATTCAAAATTCTTTGAAGAAGTTTAAATGGCGCTCAAACACAATGTATGAGAAAGATCTTTTATTTTTCAATGATTTTAATAAGGTTTTCTTTAATCATATACATAGAGATTGTAATAAAGTAGCGGATGGTTGTGCTACTTTAGCTTTAAGCAATGATTTTTACTTAGATAGTTTCTCTTTTTCCAACATTCCTTCTAAATTGTTTAGTTTGTTAAAGAAGGAATGTGAGGTATCTCTTTCTCGTAATTAGTTTCTTTTCTTTCAATGCCAATTACAGATTTGCATTTTTAAAAAAAAAAAAAAATGTCCATTCTATCTTTCACATTATCCTTTTTCTTACTTATAACATCTATGATTATATTAAAAATGTTGTTGAGAAATTTTTTTTTAATGTGCATAACATCCAAATTTTGCCTTATCAATTTTATACTCTAATATAATAAAATCAACAAAATACTTTTTTAATCCAATTATATTGAACACCATATCCCAAAAATCTATATAATGATAATGTTGGGAAACTAATAATTGATGAAATGTTATAAAGTCTCTGTAATATGTCATAAGCACTTAATCTTGGTGAAGGAGGTGACCTCTCAACTTCATTTCTAACGAATGCATCCTTATTTCTACTAAACGGAAAATCAGAATATTGGAACATATGATGACAATCAAACTAAGTATTTTTTCTCCGTATTTTAGTGTCAAAGATTTAGTATTCTCCATGAAGGGCAGGCAAATTTTCTCGCTATGCTCCAGCCCAATAATATATTATAAACTAGAAAATCACTAATGGTTTAAATCAATGTAGCTATAAAGATAAACTTTTGTTTGGTTGAGATGTTATATGTGAGGACACATTTTTCCAATAAGAACTTGATATCATCAATTAATGGTTGCAAAAAAATATCAATATTTACTTTTTGGATTATTTGATCCAGGTATTATAAGTGTTTATAATATGTACAAGATAATCATACACATCTCTAGTGGAAGGTAGTATGGTGTTAGTATAACTGGCCAATAAGAATATAGTGAAGCTACCAGACTGTATGAAGTAAAATTATCAGCACATAATCCCAATCTTATGTTACGCGGATTAACAATAAATGAAATATATGATCAATCAAAATACTTTCAAACTTCAGCATCTGATAGATGAGAAACAACATCAATGTGTGTTAATTTCTCCTTATTCCATCTCATATAACTTACCGAACTCATTGATGCGTAGAGCCACTGAAGTCTTGGAATAATCAGTAAATAAAATAAACTGGAATATGAAACATCTTTCTTTTGATGATGTTATTTTCTTGATTTGGGTTTGAAATGAGGCGCATTGCAAGTTCGACAATAAAATTTCATCACATCATCCTTGTAGTATAACATGTGACCATTTAAACAACATTCAATTTTCATAGCAGTGAGTCCCAACATGGATACTAATTTCTTTATTTGATACAAATCTATGGGGATTAAATTGTCTGTTAAATTTATTTCCTTGAGAAGACCAATGAAGTCATTGAAGTAGTCACGAGAAATATTATATTCTGCTTTGATACTTAACATCCTAACATCAATCGATAATTCTTAATGAGTTGTACAACCATTCCAAATTAGTTTTTGAATATCATGTAGTAATTTAAAGAATTTTTTGTTTATGTGTTTGATGACTCTTTCATGTTGACCCTTAAATTATGACCTACTGAATCAAAAATAAGTTTATCATACGATCTACTCATTTGATCTTCATTGATTATTTCAAATGTTGTGGATGGACCAGCATGAGTATTTTATGTGGCTCGTATTGGAATAAATTCCCTACGATATAAATAAATCTTTACATCATCGGGCTTAAGGAATGCTTTATTTTTGTGCTTCAGGCATGGGCATCTAAATATTCCATCGAACTTAAACAAAGGTAGGTTACATGCAACCTGACTAAAAGTCTCAACTCTCTGTAAAAACTTATTTGTCAATCCTTTTCAAACCAGTAGCAATCTAATATACATCTAATATCTCTCTTATTGGATTATCATTTGGATGTTAAAATAGACGTTGCCTACAAAGTTGTGAAATGAACTATTAAAAAGGTGCAACCTTAAAGGTATGATAAATTCATCAAAGTAGGAAATACATGAATCCATTTTCTCTATTGTGTCATGTTAAAAGTCAAATTCATATTTAAATCTAAAAAAGAAATATTATTTTTAAACTTTTCTAACCAAGTTCTTAACATAAGTCAAATATAATACCTCTACTTTCCCAACTGGGTCATCGAAAGGCTGCCATTTTATGTGACCAACCATGTAAGGCGACTTTCTCTAATCTTATCTTACATTTGAGCTACTTCAACCTCGTCACATATATGCTCATTGTGTATTCTATCTATATGGGTAAAGACACTCATCCACCTGAGCATCCTCATCTCTACAACACTGAACTTAGTATTATGCTTCTCTTTTAATGGCCAACATTCAGCCCTATAAAGCATTCAAGGTCTCCCCACCATCTTATAGAATTTTCTCTTAAGTTTGAGTGGGACTTTTTTATCACACAACAAGCCCGATGCACTCCTCCACTTCAACCATCCAACTTGAATTATGCTGATAATATCGCCAACTATTTCACCATCACTCTGAATAATATATCCAATATATCTAAAACATGCACTCTTATTGATGACTGGATCACCCAAAGTCACAATCTCCTCGCTAGGTCTATTACTACTAAAATTACACTCCATGTATTCAATTTAGATATACCCTAGCAAAAAGATTTAAACTTTAAGGTTGACCTCCATAATTCAAGTTTACCTTTAACTCCCTCTAGTTTTATCAACAAGAAGAATATTATCAGGAAAATGCATAAACCAAGGTACATCCTCCTGCAAATGTCTAGTGAGAATATCCATGACTAAAGAAAAAAATATATGGGCTTAAGGCTAAGATGATGCATGGAGATTAAAAGGCATGCGTAGTTTGATCATAAAGATTAATAAAACTAAGAAGGTGCTTGGAGATCACATTCGGGTAAGGCAGACAAGTGGAAATCGGCTATGAAAAGGGGTCGGTGGTCAAGGTCAGTCCAACGAGAGCAGAAGGTCACGGCTTCTCTAGACAAACCGAACGTGCAGGCAACCGCGGGCGGATTTTCACATGTAGGGGTGTTCTCATGATGAAATCAACCAGGCGAAGAAAAGAGGAAGAAGAGTGGGGGGGGGGTTCATTTTAAGGCCCTTCCAGCAGCTTTTCCGACTATTTAAATGACCAAAAAATTTTCACTTAAAAATGTTAGCTAAATCGTAGGTAAATGTCGACAAGAAAACATAAAACTAGCAAAAATTTTGGTGGTCAAGTAACAGCCGGAATAACGGCGGTTTACTCTTAATTACAGGTGATCTAACCGATGGTTAATACTGCCGGTCTAACCACTTCTTTAACCGCCGATATTTCCGACTGTCAAATGACCGCCGGATGTTCCACTAGTATTCAGTGAATTTCGTGTAATGGTTTCTAATTAGAAAATTCAAATTTTATGAAAATCAAACTTAATTCAATCCAAAAAAAATAAATCATTACGAATTATTAAAAAAGAAAAAACTTAAAATGGCGTGAGTTCATTTAGCTACCTAAAACTCAAACGCTCGTTCCAATCCTAATATAACCCTAATTTAAACAATAAATTTTGGATAACCAAAATTATATACAAACTAGTAAATATATATTGTAAAAACAATATTGAACCCATAATGAGCCTAATAAAATTTAAAAATTATTTGATATTAAGAAAATTAAGTAAATATCATATGGTCGTTAAATTATGTGTAAATCAAAATTTAAATCAATTATTTTATTAATTTTCCCCATAAAATTCACCAATAAACAAAATAAATAAAAATAAGAATTAAATTTACTCCGAACTTTTAGGGAGCCCTCATGAAGTCCTGCCAAATCTTTAAGAGATGTTTTATTCATGTTAGAGTTGACATAAATATAGAATAGAAATAAGCTAATTAAATAAAAAAACTCTTCCAAAAAAAATCAAAAATAAGACTTATTGGTTTAAAATAGGTCCTTCGGTTATATTTTAAATTAACATCTAAGAATTTTCTCATAATTTTTTAGCTAATTTAAATATTATTTAGATTATTCTTAACTATGACAAATAAAACTAATTAAAAATTAAAAAAAAATCAAAATAATCATAAATTCTGTTGGAATATTGTTCTTTAAGTAATTCATGGTCTCTCAAAAATTTATTTGATAAAATTTGAATTAATTTGTTTAATCCCACAAAAAGAAATTAATAAGTTCAAGGTTATTAGAATAAAACCAATTAAATAATCTAGAATTTAAATTTTTTAAAAAAATTAAGAAAAATTAAAAAATATGAAATAAATTTATAAGAACTCATAAATCATAAAGAATAATAAACTAAATTGAGTAATGAAATGACAAATAAAATATAAAGCTTTTTTTTTTTTATAAACTCTTAATGATCTAAATAAAAGCTCTAAATCTCTAAAAAAATTAATTGAAACTTCCCCTCAATAAAACTAAAACAAGTTTTAAACCAAAAATGAAATAAGCAAACCTATAATAGTGTGACAAGCGTACGACCTAGTGCATACTAGATTTTGTATAGGGCACTAACCTTGGACTTCCTAAGTTGGATTGTTTTACTTTTCTTATCTTTACTTTCATGCATTTTAGTTTCTTGAATTTTTTATTTTACTTTATTTTCTTGTTGTGTTATAAATATTAAATAATTAATTGTGAACATAAACTCAAGAATTAATTGTAAAAGTCACTTGATTATAATTTATCAAAACTTTGAATTGAAACACTTAGTTAGGAAATAAAACAACTAACACCTAAATATGACCAACATTTCAAAGTTTTTGATTTATAAACACTTGAAATTTGTTATTTACATAAAAGTATCACTAGTGTATTTCAGATATTTAGATGCTTAGTTTTAGGATTGCCTAGTTTTCTTTTTGACAATTAGGACTTTCTAGCGTTAAAAGTATTTCTATGAATCAAAATAAATAAATTCAATTAGGAACAATAGTTAGAAATAAAAATAAACAAGGTAGGAAATCCTCTTAAGAAAAATGGTAGGAGCCAAAATTATCCTTACAATCAAAATTTAAAAAAAAAGGTCAAAAATATCATTACAATCAAAATTCAAAAGAAAATTATCCTTACGAAGAGAAATAATAAAGAAAATTAAAAAATATCCTTACAATCAAAATTTGTTTCGGGGACGCTGCCCCCTGAAACCCCCACAGGGGTACTGTCCCTTGACCCCGCAACCTGATTGGGCAGCTCAAACCCCGTAAGGGGGCACTACCCCCTTGGACCCCCTACATATCTGTAAAGCGTACAATGATCAAGGATATGACCAAATTTAAAATAATCCCATTTTAAATTTCTAAAATTATCATTCATATCTCAAACTTTGAATCTTAAAAATATTTCCTAGTACTCTAATTAAAGGTATTCTAAGGAGAATCATTTCTCTTCAAATGCAATTAACATAAAAGCTTACCTTTATCAACAATAGAGATATTTCCTTTTCGCCCTAGCCATTTTCGCTCTGGGTTTTCTGGGCGATCTCGTGGTGCCTTCTCTTGCGGGATCGTTTCTCTGCTTCCGCCGGTGATCTCTTATGTTGATCTTCCTTCCTGAGGTGCTTTCTCCCCTTTTCTGGCTTTTCCACCCCTTCGGCGGTCTTTTCGTTTCTTTGGTTGGAGATTTTTCATTTTGCTGGTGGGTTCTTTTGTAGTTCGGTTGGTTTTTTTTTTTTTTTTTTTTGGGGGGGGGGGGGGGGGGGGATGACGTCTCCTACGTCATGCATCCCTTTGGTTTCTTCGAGTCTGACTGGTAATAATCGCTCGTTTAAGGATGTGTTCTTGGGGGGTTCTTCCTCTTCGGCTAATCGATTTCCTTTTGTTAGATCCTCATTTAAGGCTTGTCCTGCTCTTTTTTTAGAGGATTTTGTGGTGTCTTAGTTAGCTGAGCCCTTTGCTTTTACTCTGGTCGGTAAATTTGTTTTACGTCGCCCTAATTTAGATTTTATCCATAAGTTTTTTCTTTCACTTAAGCTATCTGGTTCCTTCAATGTGGGGCTTTTGGATCTTCGTCATATAGCTATACAACTTACGAATGACTTGGATTATAGTCATATCTTTCCTCGGCGGTCGTATTATGTGCAGGGTTGTCAAATGAGGTTGCTTAAATGGTCATCGGATTTTGATGTGAGGGAGGAATCTCCTGTTTATCCGGTGTGGATTTCATTCCCTAACCTGTGCTTACATTTTTTTTAATTCTCACATTCTTTTTTGTCTTGTTGTTGTGTTTGGTAGACCCTTGCAAACAGATCAAGTTACCACTTCGTTATCGAGACCTTCTGTGGCGAGAGTTCTGGTGGAGCTTGATGTGTCCAAAAAAACATCCTTAGGAAGTTTGGTTGGGTTCGGAATTGAATGGATATTTCCAAAAAGTGGAATTTAAAAATCTCCCATCATTTTGCTCCCATTGTAGGATGCATGGGCATGGTATTACTAAATGTTTTCGGTTACACCCTAATCTTCGTAAGGATAAAGGTATTTCTTCTTCTAATGGTGCCCAGGATGGTGGGGATAAATTGTTGAAAGAACCTTTAAACATTGGTGAGGTGCCCGTTCTTGGTTCTGCCCTTAAGGAATCGTTAATTCATAATGGAGATGTCTCTAGGGGGAGCCTGCTCGTCCTAATGAGTTGGTTGATCTTACTATTGAGGCTAAACAGGATTGTAATCCTTCTCTTACTAATGATTTGGATTTGGTTATAACCTCTAATGTTCCAAATTTTCCTGTTAATGATGCTAATATTATGGTTTCTAAGGATCCTATTTTATCTTCTAATATTGTTCCTAATTCTTCTCATTTGCTTGTTCAGGATGTTTTACTTACTAACAAGTCTCTTTCTCCCTTAGATGAAGCTAATTGGCAAGATGCTATAACTGTTCATAGTTCGGATAATCTCGAAGTCGTGCTTGATATTGGAGATATTGATTCTTCCAAGGCTTTAAAGCCTACGGTTGTAAGTAAAGTTTCTTCTTTAGTTGTTTCCAAACCTTCTTTAGGGGGTTGTTCTAATAATTTTTCTACTATTGAGGATGGTGTGTTTTTCTTAGAAAATGATATGGTCAAACCTGTGGGGCCGGTTGACTCTAATTTTGATGCTCAGTCCTTTTTAGTTGATCATTATCATTGTGATGCGTATACTGACACGGAGTTGGACATTATGGCGAAATGTTATGCTAGAACTGATAATGACTTGAGTTTTTCTAAGGGTCGTGGGAAGAGGGGTCGGAAGCCCAAAAAAGTTGTTTTATCGCCTAGAAATACCCGTTCTCATACTTCTCATTAAACTCATTTTTTATGTTTAACGCTATTATTTGGAATGTGCGGGGTATTGGTTGCCCTTCTTCAAGAATTAGAGTTAAAAACTTATGTCGTATGCATAACATTTCTATCCTCGTTTTACTTGAACCTCTTATTTCTGTTGACAAATTGTGTGGTACTGCTAAGTTCTTGGGTTTTAAGTCTTCTTTTGCTAATATTTCCAACAAAATTTGGGTATTTTGTAAGGATTTCGTTAGACTTGATATTATTGGTAACTTTCACCAAGTTCTTCACTGTAATATTGAAAGTTCTAATTTTCCCGCTTTACTAAAAGAATCCTCTTGGAGCAAATTTATAATTTTCATAATGTTTGTAGTCTTCCATGGATTGTTGGTGGGGATTTCAATATTATCTCTTGTCCTACTGAACGCTTAGGGGGATCTCTTCACCTATTTCTCACTTTAGGTTTCAGAACATGTGGCTGCTGCACCCCTCTTTCCTTGATGTTGTGAGAGTTAATTGGGAGGCCCCTCCTTTCCCTGATGACACTATCTCGAGTATGCATAGATTGTGGCTTAAACTCAAAAGGCTTAAACTTGTGTTGAAGTGGTGGAATCACAATGTGTTTAAAAATTTGTTTGCCAATATTTCTTCGACTGAATCTAAAGTTAATTCTCTTGATAGCTTGTGTCAATATGATCCTACTGAGGTTAATTTTGCTTTGTTTTATATTCCTCCTTCCATGGAGGAGCTTAAAGTTGTCTTATTTGGTATGGATTCTAATTCTGTGGCGGGTCCTGATGGTTACACTACTAAGTTTTTTTAGAAAACTTGGCATATGATTTCCATGGATTTGCTTAATGCTGTTAATGATTTATTTAAGGGTTCTACTATTTCTAAATTCTTTTCTTCCACTTCTGTTGTGCTTCTTCCTAAGAATAATTCTGTTAACACTTGGAATGATTTTAGACCAATTTGCTTGTGTACTGTCTTTTATAAAGTGCTTTCTAAAATTCTTATGAATCGTTTAACTGTTCTTTTGCCTAAGCTCATTTCTCTGTACCATATGGGTTTTGTTAAAGGTAGATCTATCTCTGATAATATCCTATTGTCACAAGAATTTTTTAATGATCTTGATGTTAAGTGTCGTGGTGGCAACATGATCATGAAACTTGATATTTTGAAGGCTTATGACAATATTAATTGGAACTTTATTTATAAGATTTTAAGTCTTTTTGGTTTTGATGTTGCTTTCATCAGTCTCATTAAAGCTTGCATTGAATCTCCTTACTTTTCTATTCTTATTAACGATAAGAGTCATAGTTTTTTTTTAAGTCGTCTCATGGGTTGCGTCAGGGGGATCCTCTCTCCCCTGCCCTCTTTATCCTTGCCCCGGATTACCTATCCAGGGCTTTGGAGGACATCTTTAAAAATTGTTCTAACCTTTATTTTCATACTTTAGGTGGTATTAATATTTCCCATCTTTGCTTTGTGGATGATTTTATTGTCTTTTCTAATGCTAGCATTAATATGGATGGTAAAATTATTAGTTTGTTCGAGCATTTTGAGTCTGTCAGTGGTTTGTCCTTTAACAAATCTAAGAGCTACTTTATTATTGGTAAGAATGTTTCTACGGCTCGGGCCCGTGGAGATTTAGAACATTACTGGTTTTTCTCAAGGTTCTTTACCTCTGAAGTATTTGGGTATTCCTTTATTTAATGCAGGAAGAGGTCTTTCTATTTGATGATTTAATTTATGTTGTTCATAACAAATTATCTTCTTGGGATTCTAACTTCTTAAGTTTTGGTGGGCATTTAACTCTTATTAAAAGTGTTCTCTGTTCTATTCCTGTTTACTGTTTTCAAACTCTTTTTCCTACGAATACTGTTTGTCAGAGGATTGAAAGAATTATCAATAATTGTTTTTTGGAAAGGCTGTTCTAACACTTCCAAGATCCATTGGTCTTCCTGGAATAAGTGTTGTGGGTCTGTGGATGAGGGGGCTTTGGGCTGTAAAACGATGATGGATTTGGTTGTCTCCTTCTCTTTTAAGCTTTGGTTTAAGCTCAGGAACAATGACTGCCTTTGGGCTAATTTCATGATTGTTAAGTATTGTGGGAGGAGGCATCCTTCTCTTTATGGCTACACTGTTGGTAATTCTAAAGTTTGGAAACAACTTTGCTCGGTTAAGTGGAAGGTTGAGCCCTTTTTGGCTTGGGGGCTTGGTTATGGCACCATTTTCTTTTGGCAAGACCACTGGATTAATGGTCAGTCCATTGACTCCTTATTAAATTCTATTTCTACTTTGAATGTTAAAGTTAACCATTTTTTGGCTGGGCATGGTTGGGATGTTGAGAAACTTTCTGACATTCTCCCGATAGTATAATTCAGCTTATTTTAAAAATTCCTTTAAACATTTACTCTAAAGATGTGTTGCTTTTTTCTCTTTCTAACGATGGTAAATTTTTGGTTAAGGAAGCTTGGCATTCCTTCATAATCAATAAGGCTCCGACTAAATTTTTTACCTTAATCTGGCATAAGTCTATTCCCTCTACTGTTTCGGTTTTTATCTGGAGATTTCTTCATAAGCTGGTTTCTACTGATGATAACTTGAGGAGAAAAGGGTTTTTCTTACCTTCTAAATGTCAATGCTGCTACCATATTGAGAATATGCACCATGTCTTTATTTAAGGCCCGGTTGCTGTTAAGGTTTGGTTATATTTTGAGGATTTGTTTCAGTTCAATTTTTTCTCTTCTAATGCTTCTTTATATTCTATTTTGGATTGCTGGCTAGTTAATACTAAAGAGCATATTCGTAATGTCATTCCCTGTTTGATTCTTTGGTTTATCTGGTTAGCCCGGAATGAGTCCCGTTTTAACAGGGTGAAGATGAATTTTATGAGGATTATTCATAACATAAAGGATAAAGTGGTTGCCTTGTATTCTGTCCAGCTTATTTCGGTTAAAAGTTTTTTTAATGTTAATTTTGTTGCCCTCAAGTTGAGCATTAATTTAATGGTTGATTTTTCCATTCGTAATTCTAGATGCAAGGGCACCTAGGAGAAACTCTCTTCTTCTTCTATTAAGCTAAATGTTTTGGGTACTAAGTTGGGTAATTCTTTTTGTTTTGGGGGTGTTCTTAGGGATCATAATGGTTCTTTCATTTGTGCTTTTGTTGGGCCTGTTGGTTGGGGGTTTTTCTCCAGGGCTGTCTTGGCTGGGGTGCTTCACGATTTACAATTGTGCATCAATTTGAACCTTACTGATGTTTGTTGACCTCATTTTTGTATAAGGTCATTAGGGACCCACCCAGACTCCAAATCAATCCTGACCCTAAATCAATTCAATCTCCAGACCAATCTAGACTCTAGGATCCTTCTAGACTCCAGACCTTAGGATCTACTCTAGACCCTAGGATCTACTCTAGACTCTAGACCTTAGGATCAATTTAGATCTTAAGTCAATCCAGACCTTAATTCAATTCAAACTTCAATCAAATCCAGATCAAATTCAAAAAAATCCAGGCTCAAATCCTAAGTCCAGAAGCTTTGTCCTGAAGATCCTTTTCAGGGATTTTTCAAACACTTTAAAACCCAATAAATTGACCTCCGATTCAGATTCTGTCAGTTGCATACTGATGGGACATGTCTCTGGAGGCAATCCTCAAAATTTGAGACCATTCTGAGGTCCCTAACCCCAGAAACTAAATCAAAATCCAAAGGTTGTAAAATCTTCAAATATTTACAACCCATGCCACTGGACTTGCCATTAAGAAGATTTTGACCTTAGAGCCTTCACCAAAGCCTCTAGTCACTCCCAGACCATTAATCCAGACCTATTGAACAATAAACTGCATTTTTCTGGATTCATTTCTGCCCCAAGTGGTCATGAGCCCAAAATGACCAAAATACCCCTATGGGGCTCAAATAGAGATTTCAAACCAAATGAACTCCGAATTGAATTCAACCACCTCCAAAAAATTTCAAGTATCAAACCAAACCTGTTGGACCCATTCCCAACCCCTGGGTCAACCTGGTTGACCAAGTCAACAGGGTTGACCTAAGAGGTCCCTTATGGGTCCAAATATGTGATTTGACTGTATTGACCACCCTAGACCCTAAAACCACATCCAATAGACTCAGAATGACATTTCAAATCTGTCGAACCTATTTTTAGATCCTGGACCCACCTGGTTGACCCATACTCCCTTAAGGTTCTTAATAGGTCAACTTCACCCATTTAGCATATCTAACCCATATCAAGGCCTTGAATGCTTTCTAATTCATGGTGTTAATGTGCCTTGAACCACCATTAGTCAAATCTAAATCAAGTTGACCAAGTCAACTTAACAAACTTGGTCAAATCCATTCCAAGCCACGTATCAAACCCAAACCTTAAACCCTTCATTTGGGTTTGGTTTTGATTTAGTCTAACTAATCCTTGAGGCCATCTGGCTGCCACCTCAGCAGTCAAAGTGTTTAGTTGACCAGTCAATGCTTGGTCAACAAAACCTTCAACTACCTAAGTGGCTTAGCTCAAGTTAGTTCAGCCCTCTTTAAGGCCTCCAACATAGCACATTAACCCTTCCCATCTGCCACATCAGCTGGTTTGACAAGTTGACTGGTCAAACCAGTCAACAAGCCTTCAAAACACCATTAAGTGATTAGGCCATTAAATTAAAAATATCCCATATGAACCCCATTTAATTCTAACTGTTTGGGCAAGCTTTAGAAGCTTCTTAGAGTGATTCTCAGCCTTCAGATCAGAATCAAAGGGTTTGAATCAAATCCTAGAGCTCATGAGAGACAAAATCACCTTTCCACATAGGTGTCCTTGTTTGTCCTTTGATTCTCTGCACCCCAACAACCCCCCAGGCCACTTGACAGCATCTAGGAGCTCCCCATGTTAATCCCAGCCATTGATTTGATCTGGAGACGTTTGAATAGGGGAAAACACCCTAAAGAGCATTCATTCGAACCCTAACATTCTCTCACCCATCTAGAGCTCCTCCAGCCGAACTCTTTGTTCGTTTAAGCTCTACTGAACCTCCTATACATCTCCCCACCCAAAATCGACCGACTAGAGTCGTCGGCGACGAATTTCCCGGCGAACCGAAGGTGAATCTCGTCCAAGTTGATTTCCTCTCAATCCAGACGTTATCAGTTCAAGTTTTCTTCTACAAATAGGAGCGTGGACAGCCTATAAGTGCAACAATTCCATATACGGTTTAATCCGTCCAAAATTAAGGTGAAAAACTCAAACCCTAGCTTAGATCACACTAGTCTAAATGGCATTTTATAAAGCTCATTTTAAGCTAAATAAAACATTCCCCATGATTTATGTTCATCTAAGGAATATATGTTTAAAATTTCATTGATTTCCATCAACTGTATCGAAAGAACGAGCCCAAAAATGTATATAGGGCTCGGTTCGTGCGACTCCCAGCGAGGCTGAATCGGAACCGTTGATCTAAGGATCAACAGTTCGGATTCAGCCATTCCGCGGTCTGATTCAACCGTGTATTCGATCTACCATTCGATTGGCCGTCCGACAACATCTGGTCCGTCAGCTCATTTTTGCAGGATTAATTCTCTACCGTCCGATCATTCTCTGTTAAGATCGGAAAATGGGATCTAATCTCCAGCGTTGGATCAAATTCTCGTAGATCCGATGGCTACGGCGAGACACTGACTCGGATAAGTGAATTGCGCGAGGGTCCCGCCGCCAGGCAATCATCCTGAAATGATTGCTCAATGATTGGCCCGCCGCCGGTGCGTTTTGGAGTCCCAATCCGGATGCGCCACATGTTAATCCCGCCGCCAGATCATATTAATTAAGGTTAATTAGTATTTTAATTATTTTAATTACAGAAATTTCAATAAAATATTAAAAAAATAAATACTTTTCAGAAAATTAAGTGTTATATATCAAACTGCTCAGATTTTTAAGACCTTTAATTTAAAAATATAATCACTTTAAAATATTATATATTTTTTGAGCAATTTTAAATATAGATTATTTGAACATTTTAATTATTATTTAATTAAAATAAATCTAAATACTTTCAAAATTTTAAGAAAATTATTTTAGTCTTTTTTTAACTCTCAGAGCATATTTCTAAAATTATTTTAGGAATTTTTGGAAATGATTTGATTTTTTTATTATTATTAACTTTAAAGTTTAATTAGTATTTAATTAAATATCTTATCAAATATTTTAAAAATTAAAAAAAAAATATCTTCAAATTAATTAAAAAAAATCAGTGGATCCCTTAATCCCTCAAATTTAATTTTAGTGATATTTTAAATTAATTTATTTTGAAATTTCTATGTGTGTGTGTGTGTGTATATATATATATATATATATATATATATATATATATATATATATATATATATTTCGTAATCTATTTTAAAATATATCTTTATCTAAGTCTTAAACTTTTAAGGGATCCCTTGAAATTTTAAATGTAGATTGGACATTTTTGAATAGAAATTATGGGGATTGATTAGTGCATAGTTGTGCTTTAACTGTTCACTAATCAAGATTTGAGTTAAGTTAACTTTGTTAGTTCTTGCATGTTTAGGAAACACAGGCCACATAATTTAAGGCTCTCCTAGATCTAGGAATTGATTGCTATTGTGTGTTCATTCCATGCTTGAGATCAAGGGTTAGCAAAAACATTGATTTGAACTCATCAAACCTAGTGTCATTAAGGACAAAAATTAAGGACACATTTAGAAAACTTAGAAAATTTTCAACAATTAGGATACACATCCTTTGGACTAAAAATTTTGAACATTTTAACTAAGTGTCATGTCCAACCCATAGAAAGAGTTTTACTGACTTTTGTAATCATTAAGATCCTTAATTAGCCTAATTGAGTTTAAACCCTTAATTAAGCCTTAAAACTTCTAGAAATTGTAATAAATCCAATTTAAATCCAAAAATTATGTGTTAGCCCTCTAACTAACCAGAATTCAGTCCTTAACCCAAGAAAATTGAAATCAACTTGATTTGATAGCAATTCTATAGTTAATTTAATTTTAAGTAAAAACCAATATTTAATTCATTTAATTAATTAATAATAATTTAAAATTCCAAAAATTTCCCAAACACTTGGAAATCTCTTCTTAGGTTATTATTGACCTTTGGAGTTGATTTCAAGGAGTTTGGGATTCATTTGGAGAAAAAAACCACAAAATGGCTCTCTAATTAAACTTTTTAAAATTCATTAAATAGTCAGAAATTCAAACCTTCATAACTAATTCAAGAAAAATCCAAATTAACAAAACGCACTTGCATTCAACTCATAATAATTCCTAGTATATATTAAAAATATTAAAATTCCAGAAATCTGTCAAAATCAAAAAGTCAACAAACTGGTCAACTCTAGGTCAAAACTAGTTCAAAACTTCAAACCTTCATAATAAAATGTAGAAAAATTCAATTTCAGCGTACTTACTGTCTAACTGACCGTATTAAGGTCTAGTATTTTAATAAAATGTTAACTTTCAATAAAAATCGTTATAAAACTCCCTCAATCAAAAAGTCAATTTTTAACCCCTTAATTAAATGATTAAAATATTCCAAAAATTCTTAAAAACTCAAAATCGTTCTAAAACTCCAAAAAATGTTAGTTTAATGTTTAAAAGACTCAACAAACCTTTAAAAATATAACAATCATCCCAAAGAAGAAGTTTATTGGCTGGACTACTCCGAGCTGCGGGATTAAGTGTCCTATGGAGGCTGGTTCCTCGAGCCTGGTGGCACAGCGCCACGAATGGATTCTAAGGGATGTTAAACCTTAAAATCAATTAATAATTAATTATTTAATCTTTTAAAACCTCTAATTCAACTACATTAATTTGGTTTATCGGCTGGACTACTCCGGACTGTGGGGCTAAGTGTCCTAAGGAGGCTAGTTCCTCGAGCCTGGTGGCACAACGGCACGAATCAATTAATGGAAAATTTAAATTAATCAACTTTGAAAATCAGCAATCAAACCTTTTTTTAATAAAATATATTAATTTTCAAACCTTAATCAAATCAAATCACTTAATTATATCGGGTACCACTAGGTAACCCAGGCCTACGAGGCTATTTACTTAGCCCCAAGGAAGGTGAAATAAACTTCATGGCCTCGGTGTGAAACAAAGGTGTTTTCCAACAAATAATTAATAATTAATTTTAAAAGATTCAAAATATTAATATTTAAACTCTTATTAAATTCCCTCAAACCTTTCAACCAATCGAATCTTAAATAACTTCAACCTAATATCTCATTTAGGACATATCAAAACCGCACAACCTACCCCACATACTTTAGATGGTTTGCTAGGATCACCGACTCTAGTTTTAGGATAGGCCGGTGTTTTACTTTCTGCAGTTGTGTGTTGTATTTTTCGAGCTTTTACTGCATGTTGTTTGCTAGTGTAGAATTGATATGTTTATTTACTTACTTCCTGCATTCTGTGATTGATTGTGCGTTAGATTTACCCCTAGGATATGAGCGAATTATACTTGTGCAATCTTATGTAGATGGTCATGCTCATACAAGGAGTTGAAATTAAAGGGGACAGTTAATAAAAAAATATATATATACTCTTTGCACAGGTACCTACCGCGCTTAAGACCCCCTTTAAATAAAAGAGCATGGCCAAGTGTGGCTAAAAAAAATGTATTTCAATTTTTCATATTATAACTGCTTTGGATTGAATATATAACTATTGATTATTAGAATAACCTCGCAGGATCGAGTCTAGAATTTATATTTCAAATTAATGTAATTTGATTGTATAAAGGTTGTAAAATACTTAAAATGATTTGAATTTAGGATATTTGATCCAAATTGAATTCCAAAGAGGTGAAGACATTCCTAAAGGGGAGAGTCTACTTCCATTTGGAAGTAAAATTATGATCCCTTTCAAATATCCAAAGAGGAAAGATAACACCCCGTTCAAGAGGGAGTTTCTTTCCATTTGGATATCCTGAACCGACGAATCAAGATGTTCATAAGAAGATGAAGAAATGGACAACGAGAAGAATCCCAAATCTCAAAGTCATTTGATTTAGGATTAGAAATCCGGGTTGTAGTAAGTGGTGCCCGGCCACTTTAATTTTTTGTAATTTTTGAGATGTAATAATAAGTGGCCCTTGCCATATGGACATTCAATTTGATATATTTAATTTAATTGATTTCGCATTAGAACTCCTACTTTTCTAGTCTTTTTATTTGCATGTCGTATTTGGTTTGACCTAGAGTACGATTTTAGGCTCTTAGAGGTTTGACAAAATTTTTCTACTCTAATTAAATAAAAAAAATTTAAGATAAGATAGAAATTCTAAACAGTGTTAAGAAGTAAGCTCGGACTCGCCGAGGGTTTTTCATGCATTCATATTATACTTTCTCTACCTTGTTAGGCATCTCCCCGCTTGTGGGTTCTGGCAGACCACCTATCCTATGAGGGTGCCGATCTGTCAAGGGGATGTTATGCAATCTCTAGGGAAAAAACCTATTTTCTAAGCCAAAAAAATTTTTAAACTGCTACATACTAATTTTGCATTCAATCGAGTCAATTAGCATGCATCGCATTAGTAACAAATTTAAAAGAGTCTAATATTTAATTGCATCTATTTAGACATCAAATACCCGACATAAGTTAAAGGAGTCAATTAAGGATCTGTTCTAGATGTCGACCCCATTCCTCTAAAAATTTCTAATTAATGTCCCTACCACTCTACAAAAAGACCGGACTCATATTTTAAAATCGTTTAGGTGGTTTAGCTGGCTCCCCAATCCAGGCCGGGGTAAGACCAGATTCGCATTGCACTAGCTAGGTTTGGGGCACTAACTTTTAGTGCCCAATTTAGACTTAGGTTCTGAGGCTGGCTCGGGCCATAAGACCTCAACTTTCGAGAATTGAATCCCAAATTTCTAATAAAATTGACCACTCAAATTATAAAATTTTCTTTCAATCAAATACAAGCCTAACACTTAGGATAGATTGAGTTGTTTCTGAAGTAATTCAGAATCTCAAAATACCTCCTACTTCTCCTCCCTTGAATCTAAAAATAAGTGCTCAATATTGAACTAATCCCTATTCAAATTCAAAACTTTATCTTCCTTTGATATCAATCTTTGAAATTCTTAAATAAAATTTGTATCGCTATTTTAATCGAGAGTGTTCGTAGGAAAATTTTCAATTTTCCTACGATGTAATTAACTATGAGGACTTGCGCTCGTAGGAGATTTAGAAACCCAGATCTATTTTTCAAAATTAAAATTTTCAAAAAAACCTCAAATTAATTATCTTTGGGAAATCTCAATTAAACGATCATTATCATTATATTCAAAGGATTGATAATAAATAATATCCTCTTTCCTTGGAGAGATATATCATTTTATTATCCTAGTTTTGATTATAAAATTAATGATCTTTTAAAGCTTTATAATCTGAATCTATTAATGAACGACAGTCTCATCTTTTTAAGACGATATATGTTGTTCCTAATATTGCGTTCGATTTCAAAACAAAAATTTCAAAATTAATTTCTCCCAAAGAAAATTAATATATTTTCGAAACTATATATACTTGAATATATTTTTTTAATCAAAACAATGTTATTTTGGAATCTGGTTTTGATTTCAGGATGATCAGGAACTTAGATGTTTATAATTGCTCTTCTATGGAGTTTTATACTTTGATGGAGATTAGGGTGTACCTTAACTTACTTAATTGTATCTTTTCCATTATTCCTACTAAGGCCAATGCGTTCAGCTACTGGTTTGGCTGGCATTGGTTGTGTTTTGAACTTTGTTATGGATTTGGATTTTCATCTGCTTCCGTCTAATGTTAAGGGTCTGCTTATTCTGGACCGTCTGGGGTTGCCTTATGTCAATGATTAATTGATCATTTGGGTTTTGGTTTTCTCTTCCTTTCTCTGTTGCTTGGTGGTGCTTGGCTGTCGTTTACAGTCATCTCTTCCCTATACTGGGTGTGGCGCCTTTTGGTTGTACCTGTATGGGTTGGTTTTTTGGGTCTATATCCTTCAGCTCTCCTCATTATTTTCTCTGACCGGTGGCTGGAGCATTTGGCCTGAGTTTATGTGGGCTATTGCTTGCTTATATAATTTACTAACTGTTGTGTTTCTCTTGTTTCAGGACTGGTTACTTCATTTATGCATGTATCTTTTTGGAGGATTTTATTACTTTATTTAGGTTTGTCATTTCTTTTACTTTACTTTTGCAGTCTTTGGTTTATATTTTGGGTGTGTAGGATCCTGTTTGGGCGTGGGATTGTCTGATCTTTGGGCGGTAGTGAGTTTGAGAACCTTTTTAAGGACCTTGTAATTTTTACCTATATTAACGCGTAGGCCCCTCTGGTGGGTTTCAACTAAATAATAAATAAAAAATAAAAAAATAAAATAAAAGCTTACCTTTATGAGAACTTATATCTCAAAATAAAATGAATCTTATAACATTTATGTAAGGTAAAACTTAAAGGAAATGTAGACATTTAAAAAAAAAAAGCATTACAGAATAACATTTTCTATATTTCAAGACTATCTGTTATTCTCAAATGAAATTTTATTATAAAGTAGAAATTTTAAATTATTGATTTTTTCCCCATAATCCTAACTACCAAGTCAACCAATGAGTAAATCTTAGGGAGGTGATTTCCAACCTTTAGTCATACTAAGTTTAACTAGGTGAAATCGACATACATCCTCCACTAATTTTCATTTTGTTGAATTATAATTTTGTACAACAATTGATGTGTTGAGTCCAGTAATTAGGTTGTTAAGCCTAAGTAAATGTCCCAATGCTACCAAGATGGGGGTGAATTGGTAGTTTAAAAATTTTAAACCCTCTTTGAAGATTAAGTTGAACCGAAATAAAAATTTCTTTTAAAGTTTGTAGAAAAATATTTTTCAACCACAGAGTTTTTAAAACTGAAATTTAAAGTGCGGAAACGTAAAAATAATAAAGTAAATGACACCAGATTTATAGTGGTTCGGTCTATAACCAGACCTACATTCACTCCTCAGAGGCACCCTCTGAGTATTGCACTAAAATCAATAGTGACTCTCCTTTAGCACCCACAGCAAGGCGGAGAAGCCTTTACAATACACTCTTTTCACCACTACCCGGTGTGGCAGAGAACCGTCGTCCTTTTACACAATCCACAGTGCTGGCAGAGAACCGTCATCCTTTTACATAATCCACAGTGTTGGCAGAGAACCGTCATCCTTTTACACAATCCACAGTGTTGGCAGAGAACCGTCGTCCTTTTACACAATCCACAGTGCTGGCAGAGAACCGTCATCCTTTTACACTCTCCTAGTGTGGGCAGAGAACCCTACGGCTGTTCACACTCTCCAAGTGTAGGCAGAGAACCCTTCGGCTGTTCACACTCTCCAAGTGTCGGCAGAGAACCGGATCTCCTTGACTGATCTTCTCACAAGAATCTAGAAGGAAGAAGGAAAAGAGTGAAGTAATCCAAATTCACAAGTAGAGACTCTTACCTTTGAAATCCAAGTGAAGCCTTCTCGCTCCAGTGGTAGGAATCCTCCTTTGAATGCTCTCTTCCACTCTCTCCTTGGCTATTCTCTCAAGAGACACGAAGATCAAATGACAAAAAGATTTGGTGGCAGTCTAATTTGGACTTTTTATATAAAAGACAAGAAAAACCACACAAAAACTGCAAGTTTTCAATTCTGTACGCAGTGGATCGTCCTGTACGATCGTGGATCGTCCTGGACGATTTTACTTAAACGATCTGAAATGACCCTATTTGAATATGTGTACGAAATGTCTTCGTACAGATGATCGTCCTGTACGAACTAGGTTCGTCCAGTATGAACGGTTATTACTAGGTCGGTTCTAGAAACTGCTGAAAACTGTTCTAAGTCGGTTAATCGTTTGGACGAGAATATGTTCGTCTGGACGAAAATATTCCAGAGACCCGATCGTCCTGGACGATTTTTTAGTTCGTCTGGACAAAAATATTTCAGAGGACCAATCGCCACGGACGATAATTTATTTTCGTCTGGACGAAAATTTTCCAGAGACCCGATCGTCCTTGACGATATTTAATTTCGTCTGGACGAAAATTTTCCAGAGGACCAGTCGCCACGTACGATAATAAAATTTGTCTGGATGAAAATTTTACAGAGAACCAATCGTCTGGTACGATAATTAATTTTGTCCTGGACGAATAGGACTTAGAAAAAAAAAATTTTCGAGCAAGTTCATATTCGTTCCAAGTGCCCTATAGGAGATAACTGCCTGATCGTCCCGTACGATAGGATATCGTCCAGTACGATCAGTATAAAATTTTATGATCTCCTTATGTGTGTGTGTATGTTTTTTATTCACTCAATTACAATCACTCCCTTTCAAAATTAATTCAAATAAAAAATGCAAACTTCAAATTAACAAAGTATCTCATGTTGAATTTGATTTGAAGTTATCGTAGTCTGGAGTCTGATTTTCCTGACATGTTAGTACACACAATAGCAAATACAAATCTTTTAAAGTTGTTAGGAGATAACTACACATTTGAACAATAATGTTTGAAATCATCAAAACTATTCAAGTTGCAAAAAATGTAAAGGCATTCAAATAGCAAATATTCTAACAATCTCCCTCTTTTTGATGATGGCAAAACAATTATTATTTGTATGGTTTCAAGTTAAACAAATCTCCTATCTCCTAAACTCTCCCTGAATTGATGAGTACATTAAAATAAGGAGGCATAAAGAATAATATTTTTGTTTTTCAAAAAATTTTAACACAAACAACCACAAAGTCAAATACTTGCAAACAGAATAATCAACAACAGAAAACACAATAATTTCTCCCCCTTTTTGAAAGCAACAACAAGTGAAGAAGAAATACACGAGAAATGTAAGTAATTATATGAAATTCATTTTAAAATTTAATCTAAATGGTGATTGACATAAGGTATGCAATTTTAAACTAAAAATATTAGGTCAATCATAGAAATTCATAAAATTTAAGAAGTGATATAACATTGTAAGTAAGAAGAAATTTTTAAAGACATTATTCAATTTAGACATTCAAGTATGGAAAATCATTACAAGAGAGATGTAAAAAAAATTTATATTTCAAAGTTCAATGGAATATAAATGAACATAAGATCAATTTGAATTAAGAGATTGAAAGAATTTGGAAAGAAGATAATTACCACATGTGGCGCTTTGCGCATCTTTTTCAAAATTTTTGGGGCACATTTTTGTGCAATTTTTCTTTGTTGGGCTTATTTTGTGCCTCTTTTTCACTTTACAAATCTTTGCGAATTCCTTTTGATTTTTGTACTTTTTGTACATTTTTCAAGAGTAATTGAGACCAATTCTTTCCAAAATCAATAATCTAAAATTTCAAATATTTCTAAGTGCATAAATATCACTTGATCATAGAAATACAAAATAAGAAAACATCTAAATTGCAATAGTAATATTAACTTTTATGTAGTCTAAATGAATAAACATGAATTTAAAAGTTCTAATTACTCCAAGTTATAAACAACTTTTAAATTTAGAAAGACTAGATTTTCTAATATAGATAATCTCAAATTACAATCTAATTTAAGCACTATGAAGATTAAATAATACTAATGAAATTCATAAGCATTAACCACATTCCAAAAACAAATCAAATTTGAAAAAAGTACAACATCCATTGATATTAATGAACGGATTACACAATTCATTATATCTAAAAACAAGTAAGAAAATATATTGAACTTAAAAAAAACAAATATAAACACAAACACTTAACATTGAAACTGACACAATAAAAACATAAAATACGAATACAACAAACACACAGAAATTCATCTCTACTGTTCTGGAGGAGGAGGAGGAATGCCGCCAAAAAGGTTGAAGTAGGAGGCCATCAACATTACATTGGTATTAATTTCATGTACTTCATTTCTAATATTACCAATGTCTTGTTGCTGCTGCGTAAGTTGAGCATCAAATTGATCAAACCTTTGATCAATGTGAGTCTCTAATCTATCAAATCTTTCAATTGGATTCTGATAATCTGATTGAGGAGCAAAAGTTTGCACTCCCTCTTCTTCCTCTTCTGAAGCACTGGCATGTGCTTTTCCTTTTTCCTCCTTGAAGACCAATCTAAAGGAAGCATCATTATAATATACTGGCTCTTCGTATTCTTCATCAGGATGCACTAAGTTGTATTTCTTTTCCAAAATGTAAGTGATTAAGTGTCCTAATGAGATGTTCTTCTTCCTCTTCTGATCTGCATGTCCTATTTCTGAAAGCCCATAGATATGATCTATGATAAGTTGGGCTTCGTCAATAGGATGACCTTCCATAATTAAAAATGTTATAGTAGAAAGGAGAGGGGTAATATTAATCCTATCACCAGCTTTAGGAATGATTGAAGATCGAAGGATATACTGGATGATTCGGGCATCCCTGGTCATTCCAGAAACTCTAGCAACATGATAGGTTAGGCCAATTTCTCTAATCACCCTATTGACTTCATACCATTCGAATTTCTTTTCACTCATTAGGGTGTTGGCTCTATATCCCTCAGTTCTTAAGTTTAAAAAGGCACCAAGGTCGTGCTTTGTGATTTCAACTTTTTGCTTGAAGACAAAAGAACTAATGGAGGAGTGGTCGGAATTAAAACTCATGTTCCCTAGGAAATAGTGGTAGGTTTGCTTGTTGTAGAAGTGGATGAGAGAAAGTATGAAATGGAATTGGGTTGAGGCAAAGAGGTGCATTACCCGAAATTTTAACTCAGTTTGGATTAAAATGCGAGAGGGAGTGATTTTGGTGGATGCAAAACGAGGAAAGGATTCCTCATTCGCCTTAGACAGGAAGTTCTCTGAGGAATTCCTATTGGGTTTCTTCACCAACACCTTTTATCTCTTGCTTGAGGAGGCCATTGTCGATTTGAAGTAGAAAGGGATTGAAAGTGAAGTTTGGAAGTGTGATTGTTAAGTTAGAAAGCCTTTATATTTAAAGAAAAATGATATGTTCGTCCTGGACGAAAATATTCATCCTGAACGAAAATCATCGTTTGTCTGGACGAAATTATTTCGTACAGACGATCCAATTCGTCCAAAATGTAACGGCTTTTCGTAATCAACATAACTTACGATGCGTCCCTTCGTACAGGCTTTTTGACTTGACCGATCGTACAGATGAAATTTTTTCGTACAGACAATCAAAAAGTAACTCGTTTTAATGTCTCTTGAAAACCGTCCCCTACAATGAACCGACACCTGTTCGTCTGGACGAACGAAAAATTCGTACAGACGAAGTCCATATTAATAACTGTCTTATCCACTCAACCGCTCCATTCAATCGTCCTGATGTTTGAGAAAAAAATTTTCGTCCTGGACGATCGTCGGATCGTACAGACGATCTAATTAAAAACTGCTCTCAAAACGGTTAAAATTCGCGCAAACTATTCTTTCACATATCATCCCGTACGAAACCAAATTCGTCCCGGACGATTTCCTCCAAATTTTTTAATTTTGATTTTTAAATTAAGAAAATCAAACTAAACCTTCAAAAAACACAGAAAACATAAAACAAAACCATAGACCCAAAAACATTTCATTCAAAACACACAAAATTTCACAAAATCAAAAATAAAACAAAACAAATATCAATGTTGCAAAGACATTTTTTTAGGCATTCAAATCAATAACACCAAGCCTTGTTCTTAAAGTACTGAAGGTATCAAAGGCTAAAGGTTTTGTAAAAATGTATGCAAGTTGATTTTCAGTTGAAACATGTATGAGTTCAATTTCTCCCTTGGATACATGATCCCTTATGAAATGATGCCTTATATCAATGTGTTTGGTTCTAGAATGTTGAATAGGATTTTTGGAAATGCAAATAGCACTAGTATTATCACAATAAATTGGAATAGTGCCTATAGTTAATCCTAAATCAATCAACTGTTGTTTTAACCAAAGTACTTGTGCCACACAACTTCCTAATGCAATGTATTCTGCTTCTGCAGTAGATAGTGCCACTAAATTTTGTTTTCTACTAGACCATGAAACTAATGAATTTCCAATGAATTGACATGTTCCAGAAGTGCTTTTTCTATCCACTCTACAGCCTGCAAAGTCAGAATCTGAGTAACCAATAATTTCAAATGAAGAGCTAAACTTAGGATACCAAATCCCTAAGTTTTGAGTTCATAGTAGATATCTTAAAATCCTTTTCACTGCTGTCAAATGTGATTCTTTTGGATCTGATTGAAATCTAGCACATAAGCAAACACTGAACATAATATCTGGTCGGCTAGCAGTCAAGTAAAGTAAAGATCCAATTATCCCTCTAAATTTCTTTTGATCAACAGATTTTCCCTTAAGGTCCTTATCCAACTGAACTGAGGAACTCATTGGTGTACTAACAGGTTTAGCATTGTCCATTTCATATTTTTTGAGGATGTCCTCAATATATTTAGTTTGACTAAGAAAGTACCTTCCTCAAGTTGCTTAATGCTAAATCCTATAAAGTAATTTAAATCTCCCATTAGACTCATTTCAAATTCACTACTCATTTTTTTAGAAAAATCATCACAAAGATGTTTATTTGAAGATCCAAAGATGATGTCATCTACATAAATTTGAACAATAAGTATATTCTTTTAAATTTTCCTTAAAAAGAGAGTTGTATCAACACTTCCTTTTTCAAAAGATCTTTCAAGTAGGAAGGTGCTCAACCTCTCATACCAAGCCCTAGGTGCTTGTTTCAATCCATATAATGCCTTTTTTAATTTGAAAACATGATTTGGAAATTTAGAATTTTCAAAACCTGGAGGTTGTTCTACAAAAACATCTTCCTCAATTACCCCATTTAAAAAGGCACTTTTGACATCCATTTGAAACAATTTAAAACCTTTAAAACAGGCAAAGGCTAGTAAAACCCTAATTGTTTCAAGTCTAGCTACAGGGGCAAAAGTTTCCTCAAAATCAATTCCTTCAATTTGATTATACCCCTTAGCTACTAATCTAGCCTTATTTCTAATGACTACTCCTGAGTCATTCATTTTATTTTTGAACACCCACTTGGTTCCAACAACACTTTGATCTTTTGGCCTTGTAGTTAATTCCCAAACTTTATTTCTTATAAATTGATTTAATTCTTCTTGCATGACCAATATCCAAAATTCATCAGAAAGTGCTTGATCAATGTTAGTGGGTTCAATAGTTGAAATAAAGGCTGAATGATTGACTTCCTTGTTTAATCCACGCCTAGTTCTAATACCCTCACTTGGTTCACCTATAATCAATTCCTTTGGGTGGTTTTTAGAAAATCTCAAATCTCTAGGCAAAGGGTTTTCTTTTTCCAAATTTTCTTCCATATTTTCTTCCAAATTTAATCTATCAATCTTTTGGGAGTTTTCTTCAATTTCTTCTTCAACAACATTTGGCTCTTCCATGTTTCCACTTTCATCAAATACAACATGTGTGGTTTATTCAATGACTAAAGTTCTTTTGTTGAATACCCTATAAGAATTTCCAACACTTGAATATCCAACAAAAATTCCTTCATCTGATTTTGGATCAAATTTTCCTAAGGCGGATTTTCCATTATTATGTATGAACACCTTGCAACCAAATACATGCAAATGAGACAAATTTGGTGTTCTACCTTTTAACAACTCATAGGGTGTTTTATTCAAATTTGATCTCACATTCACCCTATTCAGAACATAGCATGCAGTGCTAACCGCCTCAGCCCAAAAATATCTAGGAAGCGAGTATTCTGCTAATATTTCTCGGGCGGCTTCTATTAATGTTCTGTTCTTCATTTCAACTACCCCATTTTGTTGAGGAGTTCTAGGTGCAGAAAAGTTGTGATCAATCCCCTTTTCTTTACAGAAATTTTTAAATCTTTCATTTTCAAATTCTCCTTCATGATCACTTTGTATAGAAATTATTTCACATCCTAGTTTTCTTTGTATCCAAGTTGAAAAATTTCTGAATTCCTCAAATGATTCACTCTTATGAAAAAGAAATTTAACCCAGGTGAATCTTCAAAAATCATCTACTATAATAAATCCATATACCTTCCCTCCTATACTTACAGTGCCTACAGGTCCAAAAAGATCCATGTGTAGAATTTCTAAAGGTTTACTGGTCCTAAGATCTTTATTTGACTTAAAAGGGGACTTCACTTGTTTTCCTAATTGACATGCATCACAAAGATGGTCCTTGGTAAAGTCTAGTTTAGGTATACCTCTCACCAAATTCTTTTGGGTAATTCTTCTAAGATTTTTCATACTAGAATGACAAAGTCTTTTATGCCAAAGCCATGATTCATCAGAAACAGTTTTCAAACAAAAAGCAGTAGGAGATTGAATACAATTTAAATCTAGCATGTAGACATTGTTTACCCTTTTTCCATTTAAAATAATTTTCTCATTTAGGCTTATTATGCAGCTAGTAGGTAAAAATTTTACATTATAGCCCTTATCACATAGCTGACTTATGCTAAGCAAATTATCTTTTAAGCCTTCAACTAATAACACATTGTCTATGAAAAAGTTTTTCAAATTTCCAATCATACCTGATCCAACCACTTTCTTTGTGGTATTATCTCCAAGTGTAACCTTGCCTCCACTCCTGGCTTCCAGCGTTATGAATTGAGCAGTATCTCCAGTCATGTGCTTTGAACATCCGCTGTCCAGGTACCATATACTCTCACGAGGTCTTGTGTGAGAGTACTCCTCTTCTTGATCTGATTGTTCAACATTATCTGTCATCAAGCAAAGGTTGGTGACTTCTTCTTCTTTTTCAGTCTCAGATGAGTCTGAAGCTGAGTCCGCCCAAAAAGCCCTTTGAAACTTCTTCTTGCCCTTCTTTACCATTAGTTTCTCCTCTACCTTCTCCTTGCTAGGAGTGGCTTTGAGTTTTGGACAATCAGTCTTTATATGACCTGGTTTCTTGCATTCATAACAAATCACTTCATTAGAAACCTTGTCATTTATGTTATACTTACCTCTATTCCATTGCTGGCGTCTCTTCTGCTTCCTCTTTAAAAAGCTTCTGAATTGTCTAGTCATCAATGCAATATCGTCTTCATCCTCAGGTTGTGAGTGTTCACTTTCTGACTCTTCCACATTTAGTGCAATATTCTTGTCATTTCTAGGTTCACCTGGATCAATCTTTCTTTGACTTACTCCTTGCTCATAAGCAATGAGTGAACCAAGAAGATTGTCAATGGAATAAATGTTCAGATCTTTAGACTCTGCAATTGCAGTAATTTTAGCATCGTATGCAGTAGGTAAACAACGAAGAATCTTATTGACCATTTCAGCATTAGTTAATTCCCTACCAAGTGCATGCAAAGAGGTGACAATTTGAGTGAATCTTGTGCACATGTCTGAAATAGATTCATTAGGTTTCATGCGAAATAATTCATAATCATGTAACAAGATATTGAGTCTTGATTGCTTAACCTCATTTGCCCCTTCATAAGTTATACAAAGTCTATCCCATATGTCCTTTCCGCTTTTATAAGTGGAAACTCGCATGTAGTCTTCAGATTTTAAAGCACAAAAGAAACTATTTAAACATTTCACATTTAATTGTGCTAAGTCATGTTCTTCAATAGTCCAATCTGCATAGGGTGTTTCTACCCTAACTCCATCAACTAATCTAGTTAGTTTTGAGTAACCTTCCTGGACTAGCATCCACATGCGATAATCAAGTGACTGTAAGAAAGTAGACATGCATGTTTTCCAAAAATCAAAAGGAATATTGTCAAACAGTGGAGGTCTAGTGATAGAGTAACCCTCAGGTGTGTTTCAATTTTCAAATGTAGCCATCTACGTTAATCAAAAAGTAGTTCAAACTTATGATTTTGAAATTATGCTCTGATACCACTTATTGAGTCCAGTAATTAGGTTGTTAAGCCTAAGTAAATGTCCCAAGGCTACCAAGAGGGGGGTGAATTGATAGTTTAAAAATTTTAAACCCTCTTTGAAGATTAAGTTGAACCGAAATAAAAATTTCTTTTAAAGTTTGTAGAAAAATATTTTTCAACCACAGAGTTTTTAAAACTAAAATTTAAAGTGCGGAAACGTAAAAATAATAAAGTAAATGACACTAGATTTATAGTGGTTCGGTCTATAACCAGACCTACATCCACTCCTCAGAGGCACCCTCTGAGTATTGCACTAAAACCAATAGTGACTCTCCTTTAGCACCCACAGCAAGGCGGAGAAGCCTTTACAACACACTCTTTTCACCACTACCCGGTGCGGCAGAGAACCGTCATCCTTTTACACAATCCACAGTGCTGGCAGAGAACCGTCGTCCTTTTACACAATCCACAGTGCTGGCAGAGAACCGTCGTCCTTTTACACAATCCACAGTGTTGGCAGAGAACCTTCGTTCTTTTACACAATCCACAGTGCTGGCAGAGAACCGTCGTCCTTTTACACTCTCCTAGTGTGGGCAGAGAACCCTACGGCTGTTCACACTCTCCAAGTGTAGGCAGAGAACCCTTCAGCTGTTCACACTCTCCAAGTGTCGGCAGAGAATCGGATCTCCTTGACTGATCTTCTCACAAGAATCTAGAAGTAAGAAGGAAAAGAGTGAAGTAATCCAAATTCACAAGTAGAGACTCTTACCTTTGAAATCCAAGTGAAGCCTTCTCGCTCCAGTGGTAGGAATCCTCCTTTGAATGCTCTCTTCCACTCTCTCCTTGGCTATTCTCTCAAGAGGCACGAAGATCAAATGACAAAAAGATTGGGTGGCAGTCTAATTTGGACTTTTTATATAAAAGACAAGAAAAACCACACAAAAACTGCAAGTTTTCAATTTTGTACGCAGTGGATCATCCTGTACGATCGTGGATCGTCCTAGACGATTTTACTTAAACGATCTGAAACGACCCTATTTGAATATGTGTACGAAATGTCTTCGTACAGAATGATCGTCCTGTACGAACTAGGTTCGTCCAGTACGAACGGTTATTACTAGGTCGGTTCTAGAAACTGCTGAAAACTGTTCTAAGTCGGTTAATCGTTTGGACGAGAATATGTTCGTCTGGACAAAAATTTTAAAGAGACCCGATCGTCCTGGACGATTTTTTACTTCGTCTGGATGAAAATATTTTAGAGGACCAATCACCACGAACGATAATTTATTTTCGTCTGGACGAAAATTTTCCAGAGACCCGATCGTCCTGGATGATATTTAATTTCGTGTGGACAAAAATTTTCCAGAGGACCAGTCGCCACGTACGATAATAAAATTCGTCTGGACGAAAATTTTATAGAGAACCAATTGTCTGGTACGATAATTAATTTCGTCCTGGACGAATAGGACTTAGAAAAAAAAATTTTCGAGCAAGTTCCTATTCGTTCCATGTGCCCTATAGGAGATAACTGTCTGGTCGTCCCGTACGATAGGATATCGTCCAATACGATCAGTATAAAATTTTATGATCTCCTTATGTGTGTGTGTATGTTTTTTATTCACTCAATTACAATCACTCCCTTTCAAAATTAATTCAAAGAAAAAATGTAAACTTCAAATTAACAAAGTATCTCATGTTGAATTTGATTTGAAGTTATTGTAGTCTGGAGTCTGATTTTCCTGAAATGTTAGTACACACAAGAGCAAATACAAATCTTCTAAAATTGTTAGGAGATAACTACACATTTGAACAATAATATTTGAAATCATCAAAACTATACAAGTTGCAAAACATGTAAAGGCATTCAAATAGCAACTATTCTAACATGATGTACTTTATCTTCATAAGAAAGCTTGCATCCACGAGCTTCTGAATTTCTTACATTATGGGTTTATCTAGAATTGTTACATTCCTTCTTATCTTTTATTTGATGGACCTAACCTCTTTCTTGACAATTAGCTTGTGATTGCAATCTTCAATATCTACCCATAGCATCTCAATCATAGTCCAAGAAAATAACATAGGTGTCATCCATAAGAGCTTGGATGAGTTCATCATGATATTCCATATTGAAAGACAAACTTTTTTTAATGGTTCAGTCTAAGGTTCTTCTACCACATGAATTTCTTCCACCACCTTAATGGTCTCAAACCATTGTGCTTTCTCTATTTCAAGCTACAACACCTCATCCTATGAAATCATCAATTTCACCACAACCCTTAAATAAAAAGCTTGTGACTCGATAAGGAAGCCTTCTAGTGTAATATCTTGACCTTCAATTAATAATTTAACTCCTACATTATATGTCAAGATTTTGCCTCAAAATTATTCATGAGTGGTCACTTGAAGATTTCATCATATCAGTTCGATGCATCCACCACTATTAAATTGTCCATCATCAAACCTTAGCATTCCCCCTTACCCAAGATTATTGATAGATCAATCATCCCCTCGATCTCTTGCTACTCTAATGTGAAATCATATAGTGGGCTTATAGTGTGGGCAAAGTTTGGAAGCAAGTAGATTCATCTTTCCAAAATTATATTTAAAAAATAACATTTTTTCTTGTATCGATAAGAATTTTATCAATTTGGTCATTAGTGACTAGCTTTATGACCTATTAAAGTGGCTACCACTTAATGGCTTGAGCGCTTCAATGAAGGTAATCAAAGAAACCTTGACAAATAGATGTTTGTGGCATATTTGTTAAGTAAATTGATTAGTTTAACTCAATTGAATAGGGTTTATTGAAACTCACTCATTGAAATGCATGAGCTCCTCCAAGGATAGCGGACACTACCTTAAAAATCCTGGCTCATTCCCATAATCCTCTTTTGATGCCTTCTTTACTCATAGATGTGGGTCTTTAGAATAAATTCATTTTTCTTCCATACCTTTATAAAGTACTCTACTATACCTTATAGATTTTGACGCTTGTCTAAACAAATGTTCTTGTTATTTATAGAACATGCAAAACTTGAAACAAACATTACTTTCTTAAGGAACTCCTTTTTATGAGTGGCCTCCATCAACTAAGTTAAGGATGCTTGTATGGGAGCGAGGGTTACAAGTTTGTAATTCGGGTGTACCCCTCATTTTTGTACTATCCAGTTGTGCACAGTGCTTCTTCCACTCATAAGGTAGGTGGGCTTGTGATCTTCAATAATCTTGCAAGCAAGTGGTTCTCTTTATTTACCATGAAGAGTCAATCTTACTACATGTGTTGTTTTCTCTTTATCTTGCGAGTCTTCATGATTTTGGTATGATCTAGACTTAATTGTAGCACTCAAGGGTGAGTGGCTTAGAAAGACTTAACCATACAATTTTATTATTCAATATTCATATGGCTATAATTGGTGAGTTTCAATAACTTAGACATTGTGTGTACTAACATTTCAATTACATTATATATCTTTCAATGAAGATACAGGGCTCAAGATTGGGTAGAATAGAATGTGTTAAAAGAGTTTGTAATATTCATTTGTTTATTTTTAATTCTTTAAGTCAAGTCATGTAAGGGTGTATACTAGCCTAGTGATCATGCAAACACACAATGGGAGAAAAAATAAATTTAAATAATTTAATTTTTAAGTACATTATATTGTATAATTTTGATATTACTGTATAATTTATTGTTAAAAAAATTAATTAAAATATTTTATTTATTTAAGAAATTAATTTTGAAATATAACTAATCATACAGTATGAATACCACATCGTACTGGACAATCTGTTATAATAAAAAACTCTATCATTAATTAAATTTTGCACAAATTTGAACTTTAAATTTTATTTTATTCATATTGTACAAATCTAATCGTATTGTATAATGTTTAAAATTTTGCCTAATCTAATCATATGATTAATCAATCAAATCTACTTTTTTTTTTGTAATGTACGAGTTGAATTATATTATACGATGGGCATAGATGATTTTTGGTTATCCCAAAATTTTTCCTAGATGAACTGCAACTCAGTTGAACAAATCATATTATACTATTGTTCAATAATACAGTATGATATATTTAAATCGTACTGTACTAAATGTGAATTATACAATACTAACATGTTAAATTTTAGGTATCGTATTGTATAATCATGTGATCATACTATACGAATTGTGATGGCTAAATTGAATTTTTAGGATTTTTTTAAGTCCCCTATTTAAGCTTTATAATAAAACGTTGTAAGTGTCTTTTTGTCATTCATTCAGTTGTTTTCATCTGAAGAAAACTTGAAAAGAGAGCCTTGAGCTAGGAAGATAAATGGTGGAGTTTATGAGAGAGGGAGAAGATCCTTGTGAGTTTCAAGGGAGTGTGAGAGGGAGTTCCATGCAGTTCCATTGGTGAACTTTCACCTATGTTCCACCATCTGTTAAAGTTTGTCTTGAGGGAATCTTTGGGAAGAAGACATCTTTGGTATTAAAGGATCTAACTACTTTACTGCACCATGGAAGGTGAAAGTGATTCAAAGTTCTCTGCCTTCACCAAGAGGGTTAAAAAGGATTCTAGGTTTTCTGCCTTCATAAGAATGGTGAAAAGGGATTTTAGGTTTTTGCCTACACCAGGAGGGTGAAAAAGGATTCTAGGTAAGATTCTCTACCTCACTAGAAGGAAGAAAAGAATACGATCCTCTACCGCACAAGATTAGAAGAAGAGGTTTTTATAAGGGCACATCCTCCTAACTGTGGTAGTTAAAGGAGAGTTAATAAAGGTTTAGTGCAAAATCTGGAGAGGATTCTGGGGAGTAGACATAAGTCATTATTTGATCGAACCACCATAAAATTTTAGTGTGCTCATCCTAATTTTTATTTTCTACATTTATGTTTTTTTTTTTTTTTAATGTGCTAAAGAAAATTTTAAATAACCAATTCTCCATTCACCTCTCTCTCTCTCTCTCTGCTAGCCTAACATATTCTTTAAACAAATAAACTTACTGATTTCTGATCAGCGTGGCTTCACACACGTAATGTCAAATTTAAGTACAACTAATATTTTATATGTTATAGCTGCATGCACGATTCATCATTCATTGCCACAGTTATTGCTTATAATAAGCAATATATTATGTTTTCGGTGACTTTTACAACATTGACCCCAAATTATTTTCATGCACAAATCAGTTAGTGATTTTGGTAAGTCAATACATTGACCTTTATATTAAATAATCAGACGAAAAAATATATAAAAAATTTTCCCTCCATACACCTACAATAACAACATAAAACTCTTATCTCACTGTATAAATTTGACTGTATGAATTATTTTTTTATATTATGTTCTAAAAAAAAATGTCATTTCTAATACTTTTTAATCAAGTCTTTGTAGATCTATCTCAGCCTTTCAAATCTAATAAATCTATTCTCCTAATCACGTCATCGAAATGCCGACATGCTCTCTCCCTCTATATATATATATATATATATATATATATATATATATATATATATATATATATATATATATATATATATATATATATATATATATATATATAATATTCCAACAACCAGGCTACAGAAGAATAAAAAATTGAGTAAAGTTGGGATGGAATATCATTATTTGTTGTTGTTCCAGGAGGCAGCCTCAAGATTCTTGTGCAATGAAAGAACAAATTGAGATGGATGGCATCAGATTCTTATTCAATGATTATTCTATAAAAGTTCTCAAGAACAAATTCAATTTGATCATTGAAGGGGAAAGTAGAACCAAGCATATCTGATATCTGCAAGAGATTTGGCTGTCTAATTTATGCAGTGGGCGCCCCTTGCCACGCTCATGGCTTGCCACAAATTAAGGTTCCTATATTCTATTTCCGATATGAGAGAGATAATTAACAAACAATAAAATATATTTTTCATAAATATTAAAGCTGTGCTCCTTTTCAATATATGATTTTTGTACTGGAGTAGTTTTTTTTTTTTTTTTTCTTTTCTTTTTTTTTTTGGAATGGAGTATCTACCCGTTGTCACCCCCTCAGGGGAGGTGCTTAGTGTCGTAGCTAATCCTTTAGTGAGCCTACCAGCAGGACCCGTGAAATTTCTTTTCTCTAAAGATGTCTTTATTATATGTTTCGATAAATGAGCTCAAATATATTTAGCTATAACACATCTCAACGTAGGATCTACTTGGAGCAGATTTTTTGTTACTTCAACAATTATAATTTCGCTTAGCTACAAATTTCTTATTGCATTCTCTTCTTTTTAATAATTTCTGTGATAAGAAGCTGCATCTTACAATAGAATACTCTTCCAATAGCAACTTTACAATTAGTTTTATAGAACGCTGCAACCATCCAAATAGACTCCTAGGCTTCGTTTGAGACGACTTTCTTACTGCTTTTCAAAATAAATTTTCAGTAAAAAATTTACTAGAAAACTACCTTATGCTAAAAATTCTCTGAAAAAACTACTAAACTGTGGCAACCAAGGGTGAAGTCAAAGAGACATTCTCCTATATAGTTCGTCATAAAAGAAAATGTTCGAATTTCAACACTTTTGTATTATAATATTAAAAATAAAACATGCTAAACTCAAAATTAAGAGAAGATGCTTATTTCATCATCTTGCTTTTGACTTTCATGTTTTGTGAAAGGAACTCTTCTGAATTTCAAGTTGTCTAATTATTGGAAGACAAGAAGAAAGGAATCCAAGCACATTGTGTAATATGAACAGCTAACACATACTAAGTTATTTTATTGAGTGATTAATTTTATTTAATTTGATTTAAAATACTAAATTCTTATCTTGTCAAAAATTTATCTCTTTCAGCTGTTTGAATCTGCGTTGCTGATAGAATAATCGAATAAATACTAAGAATATATCTTCATAATATTTTGGAATCTTTATATGCCTCTATAAGCATGAAGATCAGTGAATATGCTTTTCTCTTTTTTTTTTTTCTTTTTTTTTTTCTTTTTAATAAGAACATCATAAAAAAGATTCGGCTCAAAATTTATAAATTAAATACACAACTCATCTTAATCTGTTAGTTGAGAGCTTTGATTACAAATCAAGAGGCTTTGGGTTCAAAAAAGTGAACCTCAGTAGTTAAAAAGGTGAAATTATTCTGTGCAGAGACCGGATGCAGAACGCAATGCTGAAGACCAATCAGAATGTGCAACGTCAGCAATACTGAGCAGCGGTACCGAGCAGTACCGAGCAAAGGGTGATGTGGCGCATTCTGGTTGGTCTCCCGATAATGTTCAGCGTCCACACAGAATAATTAATCGTTAAAAAGAAGGATTAGAAAATAAGTGAAATTAGAACCTCAGTGGCTCAAAAAGTAGAAGCAACCCAAAGTGGTTAAAATAGTGAACATCCAGAAAATATATAAGAAATCCATGAAAATCTAGATCAGTCAGTCGGGAAGATTTGTTCAGATCCAACGCATCAATGAAACCTTATTCAATTATCATTGCAGGCCTCTGACGAATTTGCTCAGTCCAGAAAGAGAACAAAGAAAAACTTTAATCAAGATACAGAATATAATGGCGTGCGACATAAAATTTTTGCTATTATTTGTTGAGTTTTGGAGATAAAATTGTCGTCAATTTTAATTGTAATATAAAAATCTATAATAAGGAACAATGCACAAAATTTTACTTACGTTAATCAGTAAGGATGTTTTGTTGTCTTAATAACATAACATTGACTTCTAAAAGTTTATTACCAGCAACCTCTTAGTATTATATTAGGAGATTATTGCATGGTTTACTGGTTTGCAAAGGACTCTAAAGGGCAAGAGGTGATCGCTAAAACTTATGGACCTTAACAAGAGGAAATCAGTTACTATCAGAGGGGTTGGAGACTGATGAAAAGGTTTATCATAGGAGGCAACTCTCCTTTATCTCTGAAAAGCATGGATCGTGGAGGAATCATGCTCAAATTTGGGAAAAAAATTATTACGTGCTGACGCCAACTCATTCGGAGGCAAATCAAGAACCGCCATGTCACCCGATGCACAATGCATTGCGTGATGTGATGGCTCCTGTTTGGTCTCCAGACAAAATCAACGTCCGCATGTAATAATTCCTACAAATTTGAAGAGGGGGTCTATAAAAGAGAGAGTGAGCACACATAGGAGACAAAGACAGAGACAGATACACACAGAGAGAAATAATACTGCTGAGATAAAGTTGATGAATTAAAATCTTAAAAAATAAATATTCATGTCATTTTTAATCTTAGAACTTGTGTACATTTTTATCTTTGTATTACTATTCTTTGGCTGGAAAGGAATGACTCTCGGTTCAATGGGGTTGTTATGAATCAACAGAGAATTATTTATAAAATTAAAGACAAGGTAATTGCTCTTTATTCTTCCAATTTGCTTTCTATAAAGAATTTTAAAAATTATTACTATACCCTTTTCTTTTTTGGTATTAATGGGGAGGTGGATAAGTGTCAAATTAGAACTATTTCCTTTAATTGGTGTAAGCCTCTTCCTAATTATTTCAAATCAAATGTGGCTTGTGTTAAAGTTGGTAGTAAAATTGGTTATGGTGGTCTCATCAGAAATCATCTGGGCAATTATATTTCCAGTTTTGTTGGGCCAACTAATGTTGGTGATAGTCTCAACGCCTTTTTCACTGGTGTTCTACATGGGTTAAATCTTTGCAAAGCTATTTACCTTAAGAATATTGTTTTGGAGGATGTTTCTTATTATGATATTCTATTGTGTCTAGATAAAGATGATAGTATGTGTGCCCCTGCTCTGTTTTACATCCAGAGAAATATTAGAGAGGTGTTGAATTCTTTTTCGTACTCCTTTTCTTTCATTAAGGTAGAAGGGAATGCTGTTGCGCATGCTTTAACTATTTTGGGTACTATGCTTAATAGTTTTAATGATCTTCCTCTTGTTCAGCTGCCTGTTCATGTTCAGGGTCTTGTTAAATTAGATAAAATAAGTTTGCCTTATGTTGTCCATTAATTTTGGTGGTTTTTCTTTGTTTTGGTGCCTGTGGTTCTTTTCCTCTCTGGAGTTGCTGTTTTGCTTCATTATACTGGTATTTTTGTTGTTTCCTCTAACTGGGGGTGGTTCTACCCATCGTTGGCCTGGTTTGATTTGGAGGCTTCCAGGTTCACTAAACATTTTAATGTGTTATGCATGTGGCATTCAGGTACCTGTTGTTGTTTATGCATTATCTAGGCGATGTTTACTGCGGTGCTCTGTTGCGGGTTGGACATTTTTCTGGACCCTAGAAGTCTCTATTCTGGTGGGGTTGGAGTTATTTTTCTGTATAATCACTACCTAAAGTTTGTTCTTGTGTGGAGCAGGATTTTCCTAGCTTATATCATGGTAATGTGGGGGGTTTCTCCTGGGAACCTGTGTTGGAATTATTTTTTGGTTGGTTGGTTGAACTCCCCGTATGCTGCCTTTCGGACTTTGCTTGTTCTTCTCTCAGATGGGTGTTTGTATTTAATTCTTTGGAGGTCGTCTTACTAATGTGAAAAAATGGTTTGCTTGTTATATCCTTTGTTTTACATTTTATTTAATTTTTACTATTATTCTGCTTTGTTTTGCTGTTTGATGGGCTTTGTGTTGTTCTTGCAGGTTTTTTGTGCAGGTTTTAAGGATTATAGGTTTTTTGCTAGGAAGCTGATCGTCCAAGCTCTTTTTCCTTTTCTTCCCTATTTTTGGGTGCTTGTGCTTAAGCACAGTAGAATGTACCTAGGTTGTCTTATACTTTTGTGTAGTAAGGACCTTGTGCTCGTAGGTTTTTTGTCTTTTAATTTTGTAGCTCTTTTGAGCAGTAATGAGCATGAGGACCTTTTAAGGACTTTATATTATCTATCTTTAATTAACACGTAGGCCCCGCCGTGGGTTTTAATAAAAAAAAGAAAAGAAAATCTTTGTATTACTATAAATATAGGTGAATATTTCTCAACAACATAAAAACAGTTGTATATTTTCTTGGTGTTCTCCTTGTAGATTTTTTTTTAATCTTGTGAGCAACTGAGCATCCACATTTTGAGGTGTTAACCTTTGTGATATAACTTGGATACGATAATGGTGATTTGGAGGTATATCAGAAATGCCAAAATTATAGCAAAATAAAGATTGGAGGAGATGATCAATAAGTTTGGTGTTAGGGTGATAGCAAAAATAAGTGAGCTTTAAAATGCCTTTGAGCAATTTTGAAATTAATGGAGTAAGGAAATAGAATGTAGGCTTTGTTTGGGACATTCCTCTTACTCTTACTGCTTCTTAAAGCATCTCTGTAGTATAAAAAATAAAAATTTTATACAAGAAAGTTGATTTAAGATGCAGTAAGAAAGTCATTCAAAAGGAAGCCTTAATGTCATTGAAGGCTTTAAGGAGTGAAGGGAGCTTCGGGAAGTTGGACACATTTAAAAATAAAATAAAATATCATTGAAAAGAATATTTTTAATGTTATTCAAAGGAAATTTACCTTTCATAAGCATTCCATTACCGACTGCTTTTCGGCAGACTATTTTCTGACAGCTTTCCGGCGGTCTAATTTTTCAGAAGAATTTTCGACGGTTATATTTCCGGCGGAGTTTCGTGCAGCTTTTCCGGCAATTTGTAATGATTTCTAAAAAATCATATATTGTAATTTAATAAATTATTAATTATAGTTTATTTTAATTAATTATTAATATATTTTAATTAATTATTAATCTAATAGCTTAGTCTAATTAATTGTTAATATTAAAATTTATTTAATTAATTAGTAACTTTAATATTTTATTTTAATTATTTTTTAATAATTAATTATTAAATTTATATTTTATTTTAATTAATTATTATATTTAATTTAAAAAAATTATTTAATTATAAATTTAATAGTTTATTTTAATTATTTTATCATTTTATTTTCTTTTATTTTAAATTTTAATTTTTAAATTTGTACTATATAAATATAAAACAGTATGTTTCATCACACATTTTACTCTAAAACAAAGTGGTTGAGTATTTGTACTCCCACATGCAGGTCTTAAGTGTGGTTGGGTTAGCCAGTGTGGTCTGGCAGGCGGGCCGATGCGGTCTGGTAGAGGATGGTTGAGCGAGCCCGCAGGGTAGCCAGGAAGCTGGCGAGCCAGTAGCTAATTTTTAAATTAATTTTTTTCATTTCCGCCTGCCATTTTCTGCCATAATTTTTTTTTCCAAAGCAGGTTTTACCGACAGAAATTTTGCCACTGGTAAATTTCAACACCGCCGGAAAATGCTCAATTTTTGCCAGAAAATGCCACCGGTAATAGGGGATTTTCCTGTAGTGTTTCATGCAAGAAAACACTTGGAACTTGGAGAGAAAGTTCATTATTTTTATGTATGCCTCAAAACATCAAAATGAATTTTTCTTAGAGAATTGTCAACTATGAAACTATTAATCATAGGCTTGAATAGTTTGTTGTTATTATGAAATATATGCTTTATTTTGACTTGCTTAGGTGAACTAAAGTTGCTTTACTTTCATTACCAACTTTTTTCATGATTATATAATATGCTACAACTACATCTTAATTATAATTTCTAGAAAACAAAATAATAATATAGAACAAAAACAAAAATTCAAAATTTATAATTTTATTAAGCTTTACCTTAATTAAGCAAGTTGACAAAGTGGAGTTCAATCATTCAATCATATCATTCTCTTTAATTTTTTGTTATATTTAACAAACTTTGCATTCATTTGCTTCATCATAGGGACCATGGGCATGGGTATTGAAAGATGTAGACAACTAATACCTTCTCTATTTGAGTCAAAATTGATAACAACGAGCCAAAAACAATTGCATCTCATGACAAGCATTTGTTGAAAGTACTTTGTCTATCACCGATAAATAATGTTATCTTCAATATATGAAAGTTCTTTCAATTATATATGAGAGATCTTTGAAGATCATGAAGCTAAATATGAATAAGAAAGTTTTTTTTTTAATCTTATGATGCCTAAAGGCATTTCCATAAAACACACGTTGATGAGTTCAATCTGTTCACAAGTTAATTGTGCTCGATTGATATCAACTCTTATGGCAAAGTTTGTGCATTGAGCTTTTTATTGGGACATTTGGAAAGTTGGACAAGAACATGATAATAATCACTAGTCAGTTCATGCAAATCTAGGAACTCAGTGATATATATGATTGGATCTTAATGGTGAATATTAGAAGGAAAAGAATGAGATAAAAGTTTTGCTTTTGTAGCTTTCAATCTTGAGATTGTAAAAAAGTGTAGGAAGAAGTGATAATGATAAGAATATATATAAATCTTTCATAAGAGATAATCAAAATTTTATTGTAGTGTAAGCTAGGGTTGTGGTCAAAATAACCACATAAAATGTAACTATTAATAATGGAATGGTATACATTATTTTAACGATATAGAAGAATCTACAAATGCTACATTTGAAAAGTTCTATAATGCATTGTTTCTTAGTACAATAGACTTATAAAGTTCTAGATCTTTAACTCAAGATTAACTTGTCATATAAACAGTCTGATCTAATATTTCTAAAAGAAATTACAAAAAAGGAACATCGTACTTATAATGAACTCTTAGACATTATAAGAGATTAAGGATTTATAATGGAGCAATAAAGAATCTTTGTATAAGGAAATTCATAGCTTGAAGTGGAACTTAATCTTGATTAAGTAGTTGATAATTTTCATCTCAAACTTATATAGAAATACTTAGAAATTAAGCAAGTGGTCTATGTTTATAACACATGAAAATGAAGATTATACCATGCATATGACATTGATCTAACATCAAAATAGTTTCTTAAATCTAGTATTAGTGGCTCTAGCTAGAGATAAACAATATGATATTTTTTTATCATGAAAGCTTCTAATGTGCAAACAGACATTACAAGTCTAATGATATTTTAAGATTAATTCAAAGAAGAAATAATATAATAGTATAAGGATGAAAGGATTAATGTTAATAAAATAAGCTACTATAAATTGCAATTAAACCCTTATAGATGATTATTCAAGGGGCATGCCACATTGAGATGAATATTAAAGAATTCAAATCAAAATTAAAGATCAAATATGGAGATTGATGAGGTATGGAGGTAATTTTCTTAGTAGACTTAATTACAAAGTAAAAATATACTACAAAGGCTTATTGTATGTATTTTTGTATGTTACCTAACACGCAATTCCATCTACCTTACCTCTATCAGCTTGTTATCTACCACTATATTTGTAGATAGTTTTAATATATTAAAGTACATCCTTTATTCTTCTACATTATTAAGCTAGGTGCAAATGCAAAGGTTGGAGAAGTGGGAGTGATTGGAATTAATAATTATCTTTTCCAATATTATATAGATGGATTCTATTATTAGGTAGTTAATAATAGTTATTTGAAGGTCAAAGGTGAGATTTAAATGTTGGATGATTTTTCAAGAGGAAATCAATGATAATCATAAGCATCAATGACCCATGAAGTGGTCAAATATTTGAGACAATGGGATTCCTATTAATATTTCATTTTGGCATTCCGACAAAGATTTTCACTCCAATGCCTATGCCCTTCTAACAATGTTGCAATTTTTTGTGGCAAACGAACAGTGAAAAATTTATCATCTTTGTCATAAGCTACTTCACTAAATTGGTAGACGGTGAACTCTAACAAAAATCACCTAAGCAAATGCCAAATAATTTGTTTGAAAAAATATAATATATCATTTTGGACTTCTGACAAAAATTATCACTAAAAATGAAACTCAATTTATGAAAAAAAAAAAAAATTAACAACATTCTACAAGGATATTTATATCTAATTGGTGCACATAGTCATCTCCAATCCTCAAACATATGAACAGACTAAGATTCCAACTAAATTATACTTAAGGGACTTAAAATGCGCCTCAAGAAGGCTGGAGGTAATGGGCTGATGAACACCCCAATGTTCTTTGAGCCTATCCCACCACTTCCAATACTACAATAGAAGAAATATCATATAACCTTTTCTTCGAATCTGAGGCATTCATCTCAATCATTATTGGAATCACATGCCTAAGATTACATACTCTTAATTTTAATAATAATGATTAGGAACTCCAAAATAAATTGGATCTTCTCCCAAAAGCTAGAGATATTGCATTAGCCAAAATTACTTCTTATTTTAAGAGAGTATCTCTCCATTATAACAAAAAAGAAAATCCTCGGTGCATCTCCATCAAAGACTTGGTTCTGCGTAGCCTTAAGGTAGTTGGGAAAGGCCCTTAGTGCAATAAACTCTCTCACCTTTGGGAAGTCCTTTACAAATTAGCTACCATGATTAAGTGATTAAGTCTGAAACTTTCAAGCTAAAGAATGTAAATAGAAAAATATCACCTCGAACTTGGAATACTAAGAATCTTTATAAATATTATCAATAGATATTAGTAAAGTTATATACTATCTAACTTATTTATTTTGAATTAAGTATTATGTAGCTCTTATGTCTCTTAAGCTACGTCGCAATATCATTTAATCTTCTTTTCCAGGATAATAAAATTTTATTTGACATTTAAAATTAATCTATCCCTTTACATGCGAGGCCACAATACTAATCTCAAATAAATTATGATATAACAAAATACAGTCCTTATCTTTAATTTGAGAAATGCATAATATTTGTTGTACCTTAATTATTAGATTATCAATCACAGTGGGATTCAATATGACCTCTTACACACAAGTTAATATCATCAAGCAATGTTTTTACAATTAATCTCAGATTGGTCAAATATCATAGGTGGATGTCTCTTAACCTCTTCCTAGCCAGGCCTACCAACATATAACTTGGGTTAAGTTGAAAAATATTTGAAAAGATATCTCTCGAGCCTCCAAAGATGCAAGGCTACCAATGTGAGAAGCTTCATTAAATTATTCCCTATGAAAACACATTATTATGCTAAAAAAATGTATCATTCATTTATTATCAAGATGTAGACATCTCAAGTAACAAAATATACACAATAAGATAAATAAAAGTGACAATCATATAGTAAAAAATTCCCCATATTACAATATCTCAATATCCTCATCATCACTAGAAAAGGCCTTTCTCAGCTCACTTTCAATGCAATCATCATCCAAATATGGAGGGGAGACCTCATAGTCTTATCTAGGAGACAACCCTTCAATCGTAACCCCTATCTTGTGATGTACCAATCAAACACATTTTAAAAAGCCAAGAATAAAGCCTTCATCAAGGCAATGAAACTTATGATCCCTCATCTCAGTATCAAATAGTTTATCATAAAACTCTTCGATGTGTTTTTGAATCTCTCGGTGATAAGCTAAGGATCTCTTAAATTCTTCCAAATCCTTCAGTTATATGCCTTCGTGCGAGCATCTACATCTAATATGGTTTCCTCTTTCTCTAAAAGATGATTCTATAATTCTTTTTTCTCCTTCTGAATAACTTATTTATCAACTTAAAGAGTGTTATTCTCTGTTGTAAGTACCTCTAAAGCTTCATTTTTTTTATTAGTTTATGTGCGAGCCTCATCAACTCAGTACGAGAGTGATCTGCCTCCCAATTTTAAAAGGAAAGAGAGGTGGACATTGTCACCAGCTCAGCTCGGCACTCTACTGATTTGATTACAAACTTTGAAATCTCTTTAATCTTTGCATCTAACTTTCATTTATATTCCCCCCTACAAATATTTAACCTTCACAAACTCAACATTTCACTCATTCAGTATTGTGCTAAATTAGAACTTCACATCCATCTTCCAAGTCATCTGTAGTAAACATATTATTATGAATGTTTGAGGAAAAAAGGTAGGGGATAAAGATAATTAACTACTTTTTCATGTTTCTATCAAACACATACATATTTTAGCACATCTTCAGGGATAGGTATCTTGAAGTGTTAAAAACCAATATATGAATTAAGAGCAAAAATATCAATCATTAAAAGATGAATAACCTCCCTACATATTTTGCCATCACTTAGCAAGGTCATTGCATCATTCACTCTTACTTTTCTTATAGAGGAAAATCCATCCTACTATTGTCCTTCTAAAGGATTTTTGGGTGAGGACTTTAAAATGTTGGGATTTCTTCACAAATTTTTTTAGACTTTTTCAATTGAACTGTATGAGATCTTCCTACCTAAAAAGAAAAACCAACCTTAAAAAAAATTTCACCAGTACATATTGGCTAATATGATGTAGCACATCCTAAAAACTTTTTGTGTCAAAAAATTAAGAGTTTTAAATATCTCATCCTCCCTTAAGTGAGCAAAGTCTGGAAACTCCTTTAACATGCCCCATCTCTAAGGAAGACCCTAATCAATCTTCACAAAAAAGAATGAGCTATATAATTTTTTGAAGGGTCATGTGTTAAAAAAATATAACCATTTTTACCTCTACATTAAACACACCCTTTAGAATCAATTATAAGTCTACGTATCTTTGATAAATTGTCACTAGTCTGCCATTCTCCCTATAAAATATCATCAAGCTCATAATAATTGAGATAGCCCTACATAAAAATTGGGTCAAAGGGACATTGCACACCCTAAAAATCTTGAGCAACTGAGGGGCGGATGGAAACCTCAACCTGATGTGTAACGTCATCTCGTACACTATGATAAACCCACTTGATGGATCCCGTGCTAAATCAAAACTTTTAGGAGCAACCATAGCTAAGTCATTGGATAAATAAATTTTTTTGTGAATAACAATCAAGTCATATTAAGTAATGGATGATGCATTATCTTCGTTCAATGTTAACTTCTTACTCTAATCAACTTGTAAGATCATAAAAAGATTGCATGATCTAACAAGAAAAAGAAAATTCAATAAAAAGGAATGATTCTCACTTATGTAGTCTGAAGGACATGTTCCGACTCAACCACTTCACATGAAGGATGAACAACTTCTGGCATGTTTGGCAGCCTACTTACTAGAGTGGCTAGAAGAAATAAATAGATAATACTCAAATAATATCCTAATCATGATATCAAGGCACTTTGAGAAAGAAATTTAACACAACATGAGATAAGGATGAGAAGGGGATAAAAGAGGAGAGAGAGAATACCATAGGAATCTTCTAGGTACTTTGAAACTCATTTCCTATTATACAAATCAAAACCACTTCGTCATGTGCTATCCAAGACACTCTCACCTCTAGTTGACAACATTACCGTCCATCAGGTGAGAACTAGAGCCTGTGTAAGAGTACTGCGTCTTAACCGTTGCCATCAATATTTAAGCTCTTGTATAAGGTTTTTTTCTTATGAGGGTAGAATGGGAGCCTGTATAAAAGTATATTGAAAGTTCATTAGGGATGTTAAGCCCTTATAAACTGGCCCAAGGCTAATAAAGAGAGAGGTGAATTGGATAACTTTAAAAGCAAAGATAAAACTCAAACCAAAATCACCACATAAATCAAAGTGCAGAAGAAAATAATGCGGAAGAAATAATAAGAAAAGAACACACCGAATTTATAGTGGTTCGTTCAAACCTTGACCTACGTCCACTCCTTGGAGGCACCCTTCAAGTATTGCACTACAAAAGTGTCTCTCTTTTAGCCCCCACAACTAACGGAGAAGCACTTACAAAATCACTTCCACCTTTCCCGGTGTGGAGGAGTCGTCGGGTCCTTTAACACAAAAGTGAACTTCTTCTTTGGTGAACTTCCCTCGAGACAAGCCTTGAATCCGACGGTATTAAGATGCAAGCCTGCCGGAGAAACCGTGTGGAATCCCCTCCACACTCCCTTGAGTCCCCCCTCACAGGATCTTCTCCCTCTCAGACTTCACCCGTTCCTCACTCCCATTTAAGCTCTCTCTTCAAGTCTCCCCCACAAGAACGATACTACAATGGCTGCCAAAGACACTTACAAAAGTGCCTTGACAAAGCTTAAATAGAAAAGCTTAAAACAAGCTCATTAATGCAAGTTGTCAATATTATCATCCTGGCCGATCAGTACAAATTCAACTCATCAGCCCGGGATGATTTGGGACGATTAGAAAAAAATTAGTTACATCGTCCTGGCCGATATCACGATCGTACATGCCGATTAGTTTAAAATTGATTTCAATCATCCAGAGCATCGCCCTGAATTTGAGCAGTCCGATATAAATCGTCTAGGACATCATCCCGGTCGATCCTACGATCGTCCCGGATGATATGATTGTATCAATCAAACATTAATGCTTTTCAAAGATACCATATCAATTTAGGTATAATTGAGTTAGATCGTCCTTGACGATAGGAATATCGTCCTGACCGATTTCCTAAAATAAAGAATACCTAAACTGATTATGCTTGTTGATTCTTTCTGAATTGAGACTATCATCCTGGCCGATACAGGTATCGTCTAGGTCGATCAGCTAATGACGGCTGCCTTAATGAGGATGTCTTAATTAGGGTTTCTATTTTTGGACAGATCGTCCAGGACGATATAAATATTGTCTCGAACGATATTACCAAAAATAAAAATCTTTAGGGAACAACAGAACATCTTCCAAGTTTACAAATCATCCGGTGTCACACCAAATACAACAGGCTCAAGAAAGGAAAAAGAGTACAAACTGACTCATACCAAGTCTACCCAATCTTGAGCTGGTTTCAAATTGCAGTCTGATCGTGTGGACCTGAAATGTCAGTATATAAAGCAGTCATAGAGAAATAAGAATGTTTGCTATCACCAAAATCATAAACCATTGATCAGCAATAATCTCCCCCTTTTTTATGATTGAAAATAATTCAATTTGAATTTTCAAAAAAAAAGCAATTTCTCCTAATCTTCCCCTCACTAGAATAAACCCTTTTAAAAAATAGGGGAGATAAAAAATATTTTATTGTTTTTAATTTTTTGAAAAGAAAGAAAAGGATACAAATTCAATATTACATTCTCCCCCTTTTGACATTATCAAAAAGAGAAGAGGCACACAAAAAAAACAAAACGAACAAAAGAAAAAAAAATGTTCCCTGATCTTGTGAAAAAGCAAATATTCTTAAAATGAGAAAGTTACCTTTTATTTATAATAAAAAAAAACTTAATGGAATTGGATTGACAATGCATAGCCCATAAAAGGTTAGAAATACAGAATTTGATAATCCAAACTCGAGTTCTTTTTAAAAAAGGCTAAAAAAAATTTTAGTTCAATATCAAAATCAATGAATAAATTAGAAAAAGAAACAATCATTTTTCAAAAACTCCTTCCATAAAATATATATCTAATAGAAGATCAATGCACGAATTGTTGAATTAGGAATCATGATTTTCAAATTCAAGTATCGAAAGAATCAAGAGTTTTCTTAGGCTTTTAAGAAGTACAAGAATGGGTTCATTTTCTGCCTCTTGATAATTGGTTGGCGCACTGCGCATCTTTTGATACACTTTGTCTATTCTATATTTTTCAATTTGGCGCTTTGCGCATTTTTTATTTTTGGCATCATTGGCCAATTTTTTTTTACTATGCTACTTTTCTAAAATCTTAAATATCAAAAGTAAACCCATACTATTGATAAAGTGAATTTCTTGATTAAGAAAATTTTGAATTAGATTCAACAACTGCAAAAAGATTCCTATGCGATAAATAAAATATAGGGAGAAAAAAAATTATTTCGAAAATCAATTTAAAAGATGAAAAAAAAAATAAATCAAAAGTAGAATAACCTCTTTTAGGAAACAAAGATTGAAAGTCAAACACATAAGTTTCCTTCCTTTGACTGTTTTTAGAGAAGTTAATCGCAACTTATCAAAGAGTTCAAGAAAAAATAGGAAGTAGATTTTTCATTTTTAGAAAAGTGAATGTGTGTGTTGATCAAAAAAATAAATTTCACAAAATAAGAAAAGAAAAAAATAAAAACAAAACACAACAAAGAAGACTTTTTAACCATTATCTCCTCCTGGTCCGATGCCTCGAAAACCAGGTCTGCCCATAAGATTTTTTGTTTTTCATTATTTCCCCAATTTAAATTTAGCTTTGCCTTACCCTTTTCTTTCGTAGGAAGAATTCTTAAATTAGGGCATTGATTTTTCATATGTACAGGCTTCCTACAACGAAAACAAATAACATCATAAGAAATATAAATTTCCTTATCATTTTTACCTTTTTTCAACTTTTACTTATGCTTTGGTGAGCTTTATGATTTGCTTGACAAGTCATCACAAACTAAGCTATCTTCTTCTCTATCTTCCGTTTTTAAAACAATCGTTTCACCTGCATCCAAAAGTCTTTGACCCAACCCTTGTTTGTAGGCAATGAGTGAGCCAATCAAATTATCAATAGAATATACATTCAAATCTTTAGATTCATAAATAGCAATAACTTTAGTATCAAATTTATCTAATGGACAACGAAGAATTTTTTTAACTTTTTCAAAATTTGAAAAATCTTTTCCTAAGGCATGCAATGATGTTACAATTTGAATGAACCTAGTATACATGTCTAAGATCGTCTCGTAAGGTTTCATGGAAAATAGTTCAAAATCATTCATTAACATATTCAACTTGGATTGCTTGATTTTACTAGTGCCTTCGTATATGGTGTGTAGTTTATCCCAAACTTCATTACCAATAGTGCACATGTATATTAACATAAAATCTTCAGAATTTAAAGCACAGAAAAAATAATTTAAAGATTTTGCATTCAATTAAGCATTGATTTGTTCTTCCCTATTCCATTGGTTAAAATGAATATCAATTTTAACTCCATTAACAATACGTGACGGTGATGAATAACCAGTTACAATCATATGCCACATACGAAAATCTATCGATTGCAAGAAAGTAGACATGCGAGTTTTCCAAAAATTAAAAGTAATATTTTCAAATAAAGGTGGTCTGGTGATAAAATAATATTCCCCAATATTACGATTCCCAAAGTTAGCCATGGATCAAAATTCAAAAAGTTTTCAAATTTTGTTTTTATGAATCCGGCTCTGATACCACTTGAAAGTGCTCAGATGGCACTAGAAAGTGCTCTGATACCACTTGAAAGTTCGTTAGGGATGTTAAGCCCTTATGAACTAGACCAAGACTAACTAAGAGGGAGGTGAATTGGATAACTTTAAAATCAAAGATAAGACTCAAACCAAAATCACCACATAAATCAAAGTGCGGAAGAAAATAATGCGGAAGCAATAATAAGAAAAGAACACACCAGATTTATAGTGGTTTGGTCAAACCTTGACTTACGTCCACTCCTTGGAGGCACCCTCCAAGTATTGCACTACAAAAGTGTATCTCCTTTAGCCCCCACAGCTAGGCGGAGAAGCCCTTACAAAATCACTTTCACCTTCCCCGGTGTGGCGGAGTCGCGGGGTCCTTTGACACCAAAGTGAACTTCTTCTTTGGTGAACTTCCCTCGAGACAAGTCTTAAATCCGACGGTATTAAGATGCAAGCCTGCTGGAGCAACTGTGTGGAATCCCCTCCACACTCCCTTGAGTCCCCCCTCACAGGATCTTCTCCCTCTCAGACTTCAACCATTCCTCACTCCCTTTCAAGCTCTCTCTTCAAGTCTCCCCCACAAGAACGAAGCTACAATGGCTTCCAAAGACACTTACAAAAGTGCCTTGACAAAACTTAAATAGAAAAGCTCAAAACAAGCTCATTAATGCAAGTTGCCGACATTATCGTCCATGATGAAAGTTATATCGTCCTAGTTAGGGGTGTCAATATTTGACACGACACGACAACCCGACCCGGACCCGACCCGGAAAATCCGGGTTGGACCCGACCCGTTTGATAAACGGGTCAGGTCCGGGTTTGCAGATTCAACCCTTTTAATAAAACGGGTCGGGTCGAGTTGACCCGGCGGGTCGCCGGGTCAACCCGAAAACCCATTTAATTTAAAAAAATGAATTTCCCGCTCAATCCCGCTGCTGCCCGCTGCCCCTGCCGCGCTGCCCGCCTGCCCGCGTGCCCCGCGCTGCCCAGCTGCCCCGCGTGCCCGGCTGCCCCGCGTCGCCCGCGCCTCGCTGCCGCGCGCCTCGCTGCCGCTTGCCGCGCGCCTCGCTGCCGCTTGCCGCGCGCCTCGCTGCCGCTGCCGCGTGCCGCGCTGCTGCCGCTGCCGCGCCCGCGACATCGCCGCTACCGCGCTGCCGCCGCTGCCTCGCAGCCGCGAGTGAAAAAACCGGGTCACGGGTCGTGTCGGGTCAACCCGTGACCCGCTCGGGTCGGGTCCGGGTTGGAATGTTCGACCCGTTTATAAAAACGGGTCGGGTTCGGGTTGACCCGTTTATATACGGGTCGGGTCGGGTTCGACCCGAACCCGATGGGTTGACCCGAATTGACACCCCTAGTTCTAGTCGATCAGTACAAATTCAGCTCATCAGCCCGGGATGATTTGGGACTATAAGAAGAAAATTGGTTACATCGTCCTGGCCGATATCATGATCGTCCAGGCCGATTAGTTTAAAACCGATTTCAATCATCTAGAGCATCGCCCGGAATTCGAGCTGTCCGACGTAAATCGTCCAGGACATCATCCCGGCCGATCCTACGATCGTCCCGGACGATGTGATCGTATCAATCAACCATTAATGCTTTCTAAAGATACCATATCAATTTTCGTATAATTGAGTTAGATCGTCCTGAACGATAGGAATATCGTCCTGGCCGATTTCCTAAAACAAAGAATACCTAAACTGATTATGGCGGCTGATTCTTTCTGAATTGAGACTATCGTCCTGGCCGATACAAGTATCATCCAGGCCAATCAGCTAATGATGGTTGTTTTAATGAGGATGCCCTAATTAGAGTTTCTGTTTTTGGACAGATCATCCAGGATGATATAAATATCGTCCCGGATGATGTTACCAAAAAAATAAATCTTTAGGGAATAACAGAACATCTTCCAAGTTTACAAATCATCCGGTGTCACACCGAATACAACAGACTCAAGAAAGGAAAAAGAGTACAAACTGACTTAGACCTAGTCTACCCAATCTTGAGCTGCTTCCAAATTGCAGTCTGATCGTGTGGACCTGAAATGTCACTACATAGGGCAGTCGTAGAGAAATAAGAATTTTTGTTATCATCAAAATCATAAACAATTGATCCGCAACATATATGGCAATGATCGTCATCACCACCAGTATTTATACTCTTATCAGATAGTTGTTTTCTCACCGAAGGAGAAATAAAGCCTGCATAAAAGTATCGAGCCTTGATTCCCGCCGCCAATGATATTTAAACTCTTGCCCGATAATTTTTCCCCCATCATATGAGAAATGGAGCCTGCATAAATGTATCGGGTCTTGACCGCCACAACCACCAGCAATAAAACTCTTACCAGACAGTTTTTCCCCCATTGGGGGAGAACTTGATCCTACATAAGATTATCAGGTCATGATCATAATTGTTGGTCTTAATTGGGATCAAAAACATCCAACCTATGTGCCATTTCCCAAATCTCTAAGAGGGCTATTTGTAGATTTTTAAAGCGAGGTTAAAGAAATTTGTTTATGGTTTTTTCAGAATTTCCTAATTTTTTTATAATTTTTGGGCTAAAATTAGTATATTTCCTTTTATTTAATAATTTAAAAATAATTATTAAATTATTAAAAAATAAAAAATAAATATTGTAATAATATATTGCTTCAAAGAGGCGACACAGTAGCCGCCTCACAGAGGTGGTGATGTAAGAAAAGGCGATGTACGCGCACCCTATGCGCACGTGCTAAGCACACACAATTCTTGTTGGTCGCCTGTTCAGCCATCAATTCGCATACAGGCCCAATTTTTTATCTGGACAGTCTGATTCGGACATTTTTGTTGTCCTCGAGATTGTTTTACGACATTCCGAACACAATTTTATCACTTTCAAGGCCCAAGGAAGCCTCTACATTAAGTTTCGAAAAGAAATTTTTCAATATTTTCTGCTCCAATCATGACTTTAACTTTATGTAATACTTTAACTATAATTTGGTATATTTTACACTATTCATGGCACCGAAAGGATGTCCACTTTGAACAGGAGTTTCAACAAATAGAAATCTTTTGATATTTTTCACTAATCTTGGTTCATTGAACTTTTTTATTTATTGATTGCCAGATAAGTGGATGTAAATTTTCTTTGACATTAGTATTTTTTGTCAGAATTCTTTCATTTAATGCCAAAATTTTTAGGCTTCTTTAATGAGCCATGATGTTTGTGTGATCCTTTTTTCAATAGCATTGTAGATCTAGTAATCATTTGCATAGGCTATAAAGATCTTGCAATGATTTGACAGATCTTCTAATTAAGTTTAGATTGCTATGTTACCATTATAAGCAAAACCATATGTTGAGGGGATGGACAAACCCAAAAAAAAATTAAACAATTGTCCATCTTTTGCTTGCAGTAGGTATAGTTGTTTTGATTGGCCCATTTATAGGGCTGCAAACGAACCGAGCCGAGTCGAGTATGTGAGTGTTCATGTTTGTGTTCATTTAGTATCAAGTTGTTCAAGTTTGGTTCATGTTTGTTCGAGCTTTATTGTTTGTGTTCATGTTTGGTTCATTTAAATTAATGAGTGTTCATATTCGATTCATGTTCAGTTCATATTCGTTTATTTAATACTTATTGAGCTTTAAAGAAACAAACATGAACGAGCTATAAACGAGCTCTACTTTTAGATGTTCATTAACTTAACAAACGAGCTTTATCGAGCTTCCAAACAAACGATTACATCGAGCATGTTAGCGAACATATTTAACGAATTTTTTTAACTATCAAACAAACACGTTCATGAACATATTTATGAACAAACACATTTATAATAAAAACAATTGTCTATGTCGAGTTTGTTCAGGAACTTCAAATGATGTTATTCGCGAACATAAATGAACCGAACACATTAGTGTTCAAGTTTATTTATTTAAGAATCGAGTATTTAAAATATTGTTCAAGTTTATTTGTTTAGTTAATTAAACGATCACAAACAAGTTTTAATCGCACAAACAACGAGTAGCTCGTCGAACGTTTGGTTCGCTTGCAGCCCTACCCATTTGTTTTTGTATGACTTGTATTATCAGCTTTGTATTTTTACAATCATCATCTCTTTTAAATTGTAGCCACTTTAACTCTTAGTCAAGGCATCATTCTGCCACCATGAACAAATTAACTATATAATTGACACTAAAAGTTATACATGTCTGTGTCATGGCTCTAACAACTTACTCTATAATATTACATTCATGTCTTCACATATTAGTTGACCACTGATTTTTGCTACTTTTAAAAAAAAATTATACTAAAAAGCTGCTTTGAAAAGCAGTAAAAAAAGTTATTTCAAATGAAACATAAGGAGCTCATTCGGGACAACTTTGTTACTGTTTTATAAAGCAGATTTTTAGTGCAACATTTCAAATTCAAAGGAATTTTGTGCTAGAAAACTGTTTTAAAAAATTAAGTAATATATTGCAAATGAAGCATAAATCTCTTATATTCTCATTTTAAAATAGTAAAAGTTACTCAACTAGCAAATCATCAATCATATTCTCTTCTTGAATTTTTTGCATAAAAACATTTGATGCTATTTATTCTTTTGATTTGATTATCAGTGCATCGATTACCTAAATGTTTGAAATATTTAATAAAATATTTTATCCATGACCTTAATAACTACTAAAGATTGGCATTTTTTTCGGACTTTTGAGATATTGAGATAAATTAAAACACACATTGTTTATGTAAGTTTTGAATAGACTTTCTGACGCACAATTTATTGTCGAACAATATTCCATCAGACTATCTTCGTTACCGGTGATTTAGTCCGCCAGTAACAATCAATTTTCCTGTAGCGGAACACAATACTTCTTAATTACTAATCAGCTTCCAACCAACAGAATAAAATGAGCTAAGCCAAATGAAGAGTTTTAATATTCCTTTTGCGTACCGTTTAAGAAAGGTTTTAGCTTTCTTTAATTAATGTGTGATTTTTAATTAGCGGCTTCAAGTCAAATACTTTTTGGGCCATCTATGCATATGGTTGACATCCGATGCTTAAGAAATGCAAGTCAATGGTTAGTTAGTTAATAAAGTAATAGACAACGTCGGTTTCTTGTTAGTTAACAATAAAGAAATGATCTGAGCAAAGATTAATTATGAGAATTGGAGTATTTAATATCGTTATTAATCGGCCATTGTTTCCTAAGAACGTACGGATGCGGAAGAGGATGGCTATCAATTAAAAAATAAATTCGCTTATACAATCAACATGAACAGCAAATAATTTTTTTAGATAAATTATTTTTATTTTTTATTTGTTATCAGAAGTTCATTTGATGGGCATAAATTTCAATGTTTTATTTTATATTAAAAGTTTTTAAATTAATTTCAGGATAATTAGAAATTTTTTTAATCAATTTTATAATCAAACATAGGGATATCAATTGCGATATGATTTGAGTTCAAATAAATTGAAATTTAGCGCCTCAAGCACTTTAAAACTTTGGGATATTAAGTGAAGGACTAATTGTCTCATTATTCTGTGGCAGAATTAGACAATTTTATTGATCCCAAAAAAAATTATTTTGAAACCTATAAAGCATCTAAATGCCAAATTAATGATATGTAATTAAAGATTCAATATAAATCATCAAATAGAGTGTTATGAAATTTTAGCTAGATTTATTAAAATACTATTTCCAGTATTCTTTAAATAAACCCTCAATCTTCAAATGAAAGGGGGGACAATATTTGAGTTTGGAGAGAGCTCAAGGATTTTGAAGAGATCTAGAGCTCTATCTAACATTTGTCATCAATAATCACTACAAATCACTACCATTTTCCCTGACTATAGTGAGAGAGAGTCCCAGACTTTAGTGAGAGAAAACTTTTGATTTTTTTTTTAATTTTTCTTTTCATGATTTTCCGGTTTGCTTCGTTATGGTGGCGAAGGGTCGCCGATCATCTATTTCTGATGACCAGATTACCTGCATTCCCCTTTCTGCTAGGAATCCTAACCTTTGTTGGGGTTCCAAAGGTAGAAGTAACATTAATAAGGAGGATTTATGTAATGCAAGGTTTAAGCAACGTCCTTTGGTTATCAATGAAGGATGCATTCCACATGTTTGTGATTTTGTTCTTGTGGAAGGAAGAGGAAAGAGAATTTTATCAGCTCAAAATTCTAATGACAATGATACGATATGATCTCCTAACGTATTTCTTTCATCGCCATTAAATGGTATTGCATCAGAAATTGAAGTTCAAGCAAATGATTTTGAAGCTTCGACATCTACAGGATGCATTCCACATGTTTGTGATCCTGTTCTTATGGAAGGAATGGGAAAAGGAATTTTATCTGCTCAAATCTCAAGTGAAAAGGATACAATATTATCTCGTAAGGCATTTCTTTCATCAACAGTGAAAGGTATTGTATTTGGGATTGACGTTCAAGTAAATGAATTTAAGGTTTCGACATCTACAGGTTTTAATTTAAAAGTTAATCGATTTTTGAATCCTTCTAATATGTTAATAAATTTGGAGAGTTTGAATTCAGGTATTGTGGAGAAGGTTTTGGAATCTAAAGTAATAAATATTTATGATAATCCATTTTTTAATAATAGATCAGTGAACATGTGGTTTAAGCCTCAACATACCAAAGTGAGTCATTTGGATTCATATTTTGGTTACTCGGGAGATGATAATGTTATTAAACATAACAGTGATAAGGAATGCAAAAATTTTCAATTATTGCAGAAGTCGCTGGTGGCAAAAGTTTTAGGTAAGTTGTTTCTTTCTCTCTTTGTAGTTTTGAATTAAGGCATCAATGGAGTAAATTTGAGAGCTTTCATCTTACTGCATTTGGCCTTGATTGGATGTTGTCCTCTTTCCATTCATCTCAAGCTATGGAAGAAGTGATAAGTGGAGGACCGTGGTATGTTGGAGGACATATAATAGGAATGGATAAATGGACGCCTCAATTCTCTCCAATTTCATTGAAAGGATTATCCTCACCTATTTGGATTCGATTGCCTCATTTACCTTTACATTGTATGGATGAGATTAATGTTACTAAAATTGTTTCAAAGATAGGGATTTCTATGTTTTTAGATGGAAACATGTTTAAATGAGGAATGCGATAATTTGCAAGAGCATGTGTTCGTATTAATCTGGACTCTAAATTTCCTCATGGAGTTTGGATTGAAGGTATGTATGGTAAATTCTTTAAAAAAGTGGATTATGTAATGACTTTTTTCTTTTTGTTTCAAATGTGGTAAGATAGGCCATGTGATTGGAGTGTGTAATGATGTCAATGATGAAGGTCAAGCTAATGGCCTTAAGCAAGTGAAGAGTAGTGGCTGTCAGGGGAATGTTTCGATTTCTGCTACAATGACTGAGAAGGTATTGGAGGAGATGTTTGTAATACATATTCAGAAATGAGGTGTGGTCCTTGGATGAATGTGAAATTTAGAAAAAAAATAATATGAAATATGTAAAAACTATCAAGAATTTGGATTCTTTGAATCAGAAGTCTAATGTGAAGCATCAAGATCTGAAGACTAGTGTGAAACTATCCTCTGCTAATAAGTTTAATGTTTTATCTCATGACAATTTGTCTAGTATGCTTATAATTGCTGAAGATAGGAAATTGAAAGGATGTATTCCTGATTCTGCATTCAAAGTATCACTTGTTGAAGCAGTTGTTGAATCTAAAAATTCTAATGAAGAGAAGGTGAGTATAGCATAATCGGTTTTGATAGATGGTGGAGCCTTAAAGATGGTGTCTAGAGAGATAGACCCTGATGCTGAAGGAAAGGATGGTTTGTTGATTCAAGTTGTTTCTATTGTAGTGAAGGAAATTAATAAAGGTAGACTTGAAAGTATTAAGGGAGAGGGATCTCAGCCACATTTGGATTTATCTCCTAATCATGATGTTCCTAAGATAAGTTCAATTTCTTCTTGTATTAATAATAGCAATAAGAAGATAAGTTTGTTTAGTATTAAACAACAAAAAAACTAAAGAACATAAAACAACTTAAATTCTTAAAACCTATTGAGGATTTTCCTAGGAAAACTAAAATTGATGGTGGTGATTCATTCAATAATGTTTCTTGATGATGACCTTTACGGTTTGTTTTGGAAAAGGAGATTTTAGGAGGGAAGCTTCTTTTTATTTCGGAGCACTTGTTATGAGTAAAGAAGTTTGCAGTAATGGCATAGTCAAGTCTGAAGCTCAGGATTCTTCATATTTGGTTATTCTTACTTTCTTGATTCAAGAAGATCGTAAGTTTACATTTGAAGACACTATTCTTATTTCTTATTGGAAGTCTCAATTTAATTTGAGGGATTATTTTTTAAACAAATATTTGGCTGCTTCAGATGTAGAGGTTCAATAATTTATATCTAATCTGAAGTCATATGGGCGATCTTTGGCTATAACGGAGGGTGGTGAAGGTTTCTTAGGAGAGATTATGGTTGATGTTGGTGATCTTTTTGTTTTCCTATTAGTTGTGTGTCATCTATATATATATATATATATATATATATATAGTTTTGTATTTGCTTTATGGCATTAGAGTAATGTTATTTGGGATTCTCACTAGTTATTTTTTATGTTTTAGGAAATTTGGGATACTAACCAACCTTTTAGGTTGTTTTATATTTGGTGTCCCCTTCATCACCAATTGGTTTAAAATGGGAATTAGTGGATCTCATTTTTATTATGATAGTTTCATATTGTCTTTTTACTTTTTTGCTTTCTAGTTTGTAATAGTTATTTTTTTCTTATTTTAATGCAATTTGCATTCCTTCAAAAAAAGCCACTACCATTTTCAGGTTGCTATTGTCAAACTTCCATCATTTGATTGATATTATCGGCACCATTAATTGATTGCTATTATCGGATCGCCATTAATTAATTGCTATTATCGAATCTCCATTAATTGAGTGACATCATTCAGACCACCATCTCTTGACTTCATTCAGACCACCATCTCTTGACTTCATTCAGACCACCATCTCTTGACTATTATCAACTTACGATTGTTGCCCAATTGTTGAAGTTCTTTTCGCATCATTAGATCACTATTTTTTGACTTTTTACTTAAAGGTCATCATCCAACCATTGTTGTCTTAATAATATGTCGAACTACCATCATTATCTCTTCATCACTTCTTCCATAATCTATACTACAACTATAAGAGACCAAGCTAATGCTTCTAATTTTGTAAACTCGTCTTCTAATGATGCAAAGAATAGCAGACTTTTATGGCTTTAAATATATATTGAATTTTTTTCAACAACATTAGACCTGTTGATTTTTTCCTTCAAATTTTTCTAGTAAAAATTTTTGTCTCATGTATTTATTCTCTTGTATCTATGTGTGTATGATGGATCTTCATGCAAAGCTAGAACATAAAACACTTTATTTACCACCATAAATTTTTTTAGTACACAAAAATTTGGTGCTAACTATAGGAATAATTCCCAGCATATTATAAATACTTCTGTAATGGCTAGCAATAACACCCTCGATTAAGGGTAGTACAATCTAAGTGGTAAAGGCCATGCAAGTTTCATATTAGAGAAGTGAATACATAGGATTCAACAATTTCAATCATAGATCCTTCAACCCCTAAAGGAGGCGCAATAATAAAGAGCATAGTATATGACGTTCATACGTATTGTTAATTTTCTAAGACAGTATGATCTAAGTTTAGGGTTGTTAGAGTTGAATCAAAAGGATATCAAAGGCTGTGATTGCTAATGTTGATCGTGTACTTCATTAAGGTCACTTTGAGGGTTTATATGTTGCAATGACATCATAGTTAGAAGGATGTCTATCTCATTCATTTTTTGTTGTGCAAAGATTATGTCTCACAGATTTTGATGCATTTGATCAAATGATTAGATTTAGGGCTTGTTTGGGATAGAGCTTTCTTACAGCTTTCTATAGTATTTTTCTAATATAAATTTTTTTGAAATCAGTAAAAAAAAATTGTCAAAAGCTATCCCAAATAAAATCTTATTCTAATCCTATAATTAACTATAACAATTTTATATTGTGATGGAAAGAACAAATATTCTTGTAGTTCAAACTTTACAATCTACCATTTTCAAGATAATGGCACCATAAAAATATTATGCACCAACAGTGCACCAAAATAGTTAGCTAAGATTACTACACATTCTGTTTACTAATTAAGGTTTCGTTTAGAACAACTTTTTTAATGTTTTCTAAAATAATTTTTTGATATAAAAATTTCTCGTAAAAAAAAATTTTGGATTAAAAAATTGTTTTAGAAGACAGAAAGAAAGTTGTTCCAAACGAAGCATAAAAGAGATCTAAAGTAATGCATAAAGATGGAATTCAGAAAGCCCTAACGAAAGGTGTATTTGAGAAGGATTAATCGACATATTTAATTTCTAAATGACAATTATTTTCAGGAGTAAAACTGATGACCTTTTAAGCATCTCAGAGAGGTCCATTTAAAACCAAGGTCAAAAAAATACGCAAATAAATAATTGTTAGTGGGCCTTTGTCCCGCTGGGAATTGAAGGCCTGTGAATGGCCCACTTGTTATGAATGGACCGGGCCTTTTGTAACACAATAAGGCTCTACAATTATGTAGTGGACTTTGAATTTTAAGAAATTAAAATCTCGATCAAAATAAAGCAAGCTTTTTTAAAAAAAATATTTAGCAAAATCACTCTTCCTATTCTCTAAGTAACTCTAATTATTAGAAACCTTAGATTATTTTTTTATTATGTCCATATTGTATACGGTCACAATGGTATTATGTGACTTTCTCTTTATGACATCAACTGTTTTGTCAACATCATCATTTTTGGATAGGGGTTTAAATGAGTTTAGTCAAGTCGAATAGTGGCATTATCGAGCTGAGCTCGTTAGCTCATATTGAGCTTGAACTCGATCTCAACTCGAGCATGAGCTCGAACTGAACTTACAAAATAAAAATCAAGCTCAAGCTCGGCGCGATACTCTAGCTCCTTTTAAAGCTTGAGCTCGGCTCGATTGAAAGTTCTAACTAGACTAGTTTAAGAAGCTTGGATTTTTTTTTTTTAATTTTTAAGAAAATAGTATAATAAAAATTTAAATATATATTTCAAAATCAAGTAGCTCGACAAGCTAACGAGTCGGGTTGGACCGAGCCCGAACTCAAACTTGTTTTAGTAAACAAAAAGATTACAGGCCCGAGCTCTAATTCGAAAGTCGATAAACTCGACTGGAGATCTTGTTAGCGGAGTTGAGCCGACTCCACAAACCTACACCCATACTCTTTTAGAAAAGGCTAATATTGTTTGACACTGCCCACTCACAGAGTTGATGCTTGGAATCAGATAGGATGAAATTTTTGCTACTTTTAAGAATTGACTTTTAAATAATATTGAGAAAATCTGTTTCTATGGACTCACCACTCCTCATGAGAGAGTTGGTAACTTGAATATTTTGATAGCCCTAGCAAAAGTTTTTACATAAGATGCAGTTGGTTGAAGATTTTTCCTTCTTTTGTTTATTCAGTTTTTTTTTTTCCTTTTTCACTTTTGTTCTTTTAGTTTTTGTTTTCTCTTTCTTTATTCTAATTTTTTTCTTTGAAAACTTATGCAAAACTTTTACATTAAATTAATTAAATTTCATTCAAAGAGCTTTCAATCATTGGGCTGTCCATTCACATTTAAGATATTTTTTTAGGGAAATTTGGTAATTTTATTCCATTAAAAAAAGACATACAATGTCCTTAAAAAGAATCCAAAGTTCGCTAATGCACAAAGAGCTAAATTCGAAAAAATAACAAAAAACCTATAGAGCACATGAACCCAATCTAAAATTACATAAAATGAAACATAGAAACTACGATAGGCAAGAACCAAGCCTAAAAATTAGAGGAAGCAGTAGAATTTGAAGCTGAGGGGAAAAAATTCAGTAGCTGAAACCACCTGCAAAATAGACGGAAAATCAAAAAAATAAACACCTTAAGAAGCAAACTGATATGGAGCATAAAAAAGCCGCGAACATAGATGAATATAAATCATACGACAATCCACTACAAAATAACAAGCCTCATGAGTCCAAAATAGCAAAGATAGATAAGTTAGATAGGTACATAGTAATGATTGAAAGAAATAAAAATGATGAATTGGAAACAATAAATGACAAAAATAATGTTAGATAAGAAAAACACCAATCTAAAAGGGAAGATAGATTAGCATAAAATTCCATAAAAATAAAATTTTAAATGAGAGTAAAAAACACCACAATAACAAGAGATATTCCCCCATTCAATCAAAATAGCTAATCTAAAAAAGATATCAAGTATATTCTTCATTCAAGCTAAAAAAGCTATTCTTAATCCAAAACATTGGACGGGAAGCATAGAGAAAATTATACAATCCAGAACACCCCAAATGAGAGCCCAATATAAATTTCTCACCAAATTAGCCAATTAGCCCACCAACAAAATACATGAATGAAAAGATGGAAAGAAGAGTAATAAGAGAAAAAACCAAAGGCTCAAGATCAAAGAGAGACGAAACAGTAATTTGAGAGACCAAGCAATATAGATAGAGCAATAAAAACAAAAACATCTTGATTTATTTGCAATAACATGAAATTGAGTAGAAAATGAAAAGGAGAAAGAAGCAAGCAAGCAAATCTGCTTCAAACTAAAGACCAATTAAGAAGGCAACAATTAAGAGATATAACCATAACAGAGCAACATATACATATAAGAAACATAGCTAGCTACGATAAGGAAAACATAAAAAATAATTAAGAAGAACAAAATAGATGATAAAACACATAGACAAGCTGAGGTATAAGAAAATACTACATTGGAGTAGAACCAGATAGGTGAAATCAATGCTGCAAGTGGGGTTATTTGAATTCAATATTATCATGAAATAGAAAAGTTACACCCCAAATAAGGTGAGATGAACATAGGTGCTATCACAAAAACAACTAAATATTCAAAGACAAACAGCTCTCCTTCCCGAGGTTAGGGTTTGGGCGGCGTTTTCTCCCGAGGAGCCTCCTTCCCCCCGCTCGGCGGGGGGTCTTCGTTTCTCTGGTTAAGGAAAGCCTCTCTAACCCTTTTCTCTGGTTTCTCTCTATTTCTTGTGTGATTTTCCTCTCGTTTTTTCTGGTTTTGGCGGAATGCCTCCGTCAAAGTTGAAAGATCCCGGTTTTTTTGGGGGAATCTCTCACTCTAAGTCTTTTCTTCAAGCTCTAGCTGGATCTTCATCATCCTTTCCGGATTTGAAGCCGTCTAACTTTCGTGGTCTTCCTGCTCTGTGGGTTTCCGATGAAGAAATTAGGGCTTTAGCGGAACCTTTTAGGTTTTCCTTAGTTGGTTTTTTCCCTTCGAAACGTCCTTCTATCGATGCGATCAGGAAATTTTTTTTTAATTTGAAGTTGATTGGAGAGGTGTCTGTTACTGTTCTTGATTCTACCCACATTTTGATTAAGATGGCAAATGATTTAGATTATTGTAGAGTTTTTTGCCACCGGTCTTACCTGGTTTTCAACTGTTTTATGAAAGTTACGAAGTGGTCTCCGACGTTGGATATCGGTGTCGAGTCGCCGATCATCCCGATTTGGATTTCCTTTCCTAATCTTTGTCCCCATTTCTTTGCTCCGAGAATCTTGTTTGGCCTGGGGGAGTTATTCGGCAAACCCCTTAAAATTGACGAAGCTACGTCGGTTGGCTCTCGTCCTTCGAATGCTCGAGTTTTAGTTGAATTAGATATTACTAAAACTTACCCTAAGCAAGTGTGGCTGGGCTCGGATTCGTTAGGGTATGTTCAAGAAGTGGTTCTAGATGAGTTTCCTCAATTTTGTGGTGTTTGTAAATGTTTAGGTCATCTTGCTGGTAAGTGTAAATCGGTGGTTTTTACCGGTTTTCCTTCTGCTGATGTTCTTGCAGAAATCTCTGCTCCTTTAGGTGGTGAGAATGGTGATAAGAGGGTTAAGGAAACTGTGGTTAATATTAATAAAGAAGATGCTGGTGTGAATGACGATAAGAGTGTTAAGGAAACTATGGTTAATGTTACTGAAGAAGATTATGAGGCTGTGGAGGTGATTTTGCCTTCGACCGGACATGTGGGGTGTTCTCCTGTTGTTGAAATTTCCACTGGTATTTTGGTTGATTCAGTGGGTGTGCAAAATTTTAACGGTGTTACTGTTGCTGCGGATGCTTTTTTATTATCACCTAATGCAATACCTTTTGTTCCTGAGGTGCTGGATGGGTGTGTTCGACAGGAAGAGATTTTGGATTCATCGGTTATTTCGTTGGTGCCGGTGGATAATCATGTTGCTGTGAATGTTGAATTTTCTGCTGGTTTGCCTGTTCAGGGTGCGGTGAATAATTTTGGGAAGGCTATGTTGCTTGAAAATGAGGAAGGTGATGATGATGGTTTTGTATCGGTTGTTGTGGATCAGGGTGGGACTGAGGCTGTGTGTCCGTCTCTGGGTAATATGGATGGTGTTCCGATCCTCAACAGTTTTGTTGAGATTCCAGTTATTCAGGTGGATGCACAAGTGATGACTGACTGTGTGGCTAAGTCTGCGGGCAAGGAGATTAGGATTCAGAATAATTGGTTAATTGATTCGTCTGAGGAGGAAGGTTATTCTGAATCGGTTGACTCGGATAATGATTTTACCTTGGATCGCTTTTCCATTGCTGCTCGGGGGAAATTCTGGGGGAGAGGTCGTCGTAGAAGATGATTTGGCGTGTTTTTTTTGCTGTTCGTCATCTTTTATCCGCTGATATGGTTTGGTTTGAATTTTCGTTAGGCTGCGACGCGAGGCTAAGGGCAATGATGTGGTTGGAGCTCGCGTCCCGGGCGTTTTGCTAGTGGCAACCGTGGGTGTTGTTTTTGCTTGCTGGATGGTCCGTGCGGGATGTCTTGGACGCTGGAAGCATCAACTGTGAACTGAGCCCTTTTTTAGCTTATATTACTCTAGTTTTTGGATTTTTTGTCCTCTGCTTAGTAGGATTTTGTATCTGTATTGTTTTTTTGGGGTATTAATATATATGTTTTTTTGTTAAAAAAAAAAAAAAAACTAAATATTCAAAGACGGTCAGTTTAAGGCTTCATTTGAAACATTTTTTTACTGCTTTATAAAGTTTGAAGTTGAGAAATTAACTTCTAAAAATTATTGTAGAAAGTAAAATATTTAATAAATTTTTTTTAGAAGTAAAAAAAAATAATGATCAAACAAAAAATATAATTAGAATCTAAAAAATAGATCGATAAAAAAACTATCCCGAACCTAATCAATCTAACAGATTTATTCATGCTTTATTTATAAAGCTTGCACACTTCTTTTAACAACCCTAAACATGAAGGTTTTTATTAGGTCAGGACACCTGACATAGCTCTACATCCGGACGTCAATAAAATGTCGCCACGTGCTCTTACTTTTTACCGCACGGCCCGACGACCCGACCCGGACCGGAAACCGGTATTGCTATGTTCGTGTATTGCTAGGTACTGCTAGGCATTTCTTGACAATAACGAGAATTACTGTTCTTCCAAGACCAATACCGAGCAATACCTACCAATACCGAGTAATACCTAGCAAAATCGGGATATTACTCGGTATTGCTAGGTATTGGACTTGACAGAGTGGTATTTTTCGTTACCAAGCAATATCGAGCAATACCTAGCAATACTCTGATCTGCACAAATCAGCTATACATAGCAATACCGTGTTCCGGTCCGGGCCGGGTCGTCGGGCCACGTGGTAAAGAGTAAGAACACATGACGACATTTTATTGGCGTCCGGATGTAGATCTACGTCAGGTGTCCTGACCGAATAAAAGTTCCAGACAATGAGTCTTAGGGTTCATTTGATTGCTTTTATAATAATTGATTTCTACAAAGTCAAGTAAATTTTTAATAAATGTTCTGACATTTAATTATGCCCATATGTGCTAGAATACAATTCTTCATCTACATTATTGGCAGAGTCCTACTACCATGTCGCCATCTATTGGTTATCTTCCACACTTATCTCTCTCAGCAATCCAAAACTCCAGGTCTAAAATCATTTAATGTCAACGGAATCATTTCCTGCAATGTAACGACGAGATTGTAGTCCAATTTCGTACGTCAGACATGTAAAGGATTCATGCTAATAAAACAAAATTAAATAAAAGCCTTTCCGTGTGAAAAAGATCCTTTTGCTGCCGTTGGAGTTGTTGAAGGCTCAAATAGGGGTTTCAAAATCAGATTATGGATCGAATTCTGGACAAATCTGGCGCTGACCTGCTATTATTTGACATGATTCGAATCCGACTTATTTTCGTGGATGGGTCATAAAATGAAACACGAACCTTATCCGTTGGGTTTCCGGGTTGACCCAACCCGCCATGAAACCCTAGACGAGTGTCCGCCTGCAAGAGAAATTTTGGCGTATCGCCTGTGGGAATGCGCGAGGGAACGTCCTGTCATCGTCGTTGCTTCCGATCCAACTATAAAATGACATTTTCCCTACCATCGTTGTTTCTTCCTCCTATGGTCATCGGTGCTTCAGCTGCCTTCTTCATCATTGCTTCAGCTAACTCGGTCAAAGGAGTCAAAGAACGGCGGGAGAAGAGGAAAAGCAAACCCTAGTAATCGGGTCATTGCGTGACTACATGGAAATAGTCATTGTTGCTTCCGATCCAATTGTAGATGAACAACGCAAGTGCATGCGAAGTGATGAACCCGGAGGAATAGGGTCTGTGCAGGGAAATCGGGTCAGATCCTGGTCAATTTCAGGTTGGCGTGTTGACCTGAACCCAACCCAATTTTTTAAACAGGTTGATTTTTGAAATTCGAACATGACCCGTCTGCCAAATGTGTTAACCTTAACCCGAAATTTTCGGGTCGGATTCGGTTCGGATTTTTGGATTGTGTCAAATATTGACACCCCTACACTCATATATGTAATATTGGATTATGAACAAAGATATTTATTAAAGCTTACTTGATTGGATGAAAATATTGTGTAAAAGAATGTAATGAATTTAAAATATTTAAAGTTATTTGGATAAATATAAAATAAATACATATAATTTTTTATTTGACTTGAAGTAAAATGAATATGACGAAAAAGTTGATGTATGATTGTAGCTGATGGCTGACAGGCAGTGTTAGGTATTAATGACACAATGCTAATGATAGCTATAGCAGTCGTCGTTGTCCTCAATGTAAAAGAATTTATGGTTTATTTGAAAATTGTGTGAATCTAACAAATTTTGTAATATACCAAATCCAATATTCTAAAATTTTATTATGCATTTCTTAGCCAATGAGTCATCGATTGTTGTGGTGATTATCTAATTTATTAACAATAAACTACATTAATAGATGCAACTTTGACAACCATTTCATTAATATTAACTTTGCCTTCGTTGAAGGTCACTCAGTCAATGATAACTAATCACTCAATTAATGATCTCTATGCTAACATCAACTCTATTAACAATCACTCTATTAATGATCTCTTCTATGTACCAATGGTGTAACTCCATCAATGATTTGATTAATATCAATGACTACCACATTGACCATCAGCAGTGGATGAGGGAGGAAGGCGGCTGCCGGTAGTGGTGAGCGGCGGCGACAGTGGCAACGGTGGTGCATTAGCCGTGTATTCGAAAATCACCCAAATCCGAGGAATTCCAAAAACAAAAATGCATTAGCTAGTATATTTGGAATACAATCATTTTACACGCCGGCCCTGCATTCCTTTTACTTCAAACCAAACACTTATATTTTCAAAATCCTTATATTTGAAGTACTTTACACCCTAAATCAACAAAACCAAACTGCTTCTCAGTCAATACAGAAAAGAACATAAAAAATAAGAAAACAAACTTACCAAAGACAATACAAATAAAGCAAAAAAGGAAGCATAGATTTATATAAAGACTAGATTACAGTCACAAAACTGAAATATGATTTCCAAAATAGCATTAAAATTATAACTAGACATGGAAAATAGGCGCAGATAAGTAGAGATTTTGTTTGTTTAGCTTCTTAAAGTTTCATTTGGGACGATTTTTTTACTGCTTCTCAAAGCAGTATTTTAGTACAAAAATTTATTTTTTTATATAAAAGAACTGCTTTAAGAAGCATTAAAAGAACCATCCTAAATGAAACCTAAATTGTCTGCCACTTGCATGGTGAGAAGTATTTAGTTATTTTGGCTCCTGGCTTGGCCTATTTACATTGATAATTTAACTTTCCATAAAGTATTTTAGAAATAAAATGTTAATTTTATCATGCTTTCCTTGGTATTATCTTTGAAAATTCATTTTTCCATGAACCGGTTAATTATATTTTTCATAAGAAAATAATTTCTATTGTTTGCTTCGTTTACAGGTAGGGGTGTCAAAACCGGGTCACGTCTCGGGTTCGGGTCGAACCCAAATTATTACTTCCCGTTATATTTTTCAAACGGGTCATGTCCAATCCGAAAATTTCAGGTCGGGTTCGAGTCGGATTTTCGTATCGTGTCAATTATTGACACCCCCTATTTACAGGGCAGTAAAAATTATTTTTTGCTGGCAAAGGAATCAGTTGAAATGACAAATTAGTTCTTCTTATGGCAATTTCTCTGAGCGGCAAAGTTAATAATTTCAGTGAAAATAAAGATAGTTTTATGCAGTCCTTAACTTGGACATGAAGCTGCATTTGATTACAGTACTAAGCTGCATTTGATTGTTTCTCATTTTGCTGTAACACAGTGCTTCGTTGCTTGTGCTGATCCTGTTGTGTTGGGATGGCATCACGAAGACCATTGTTGAAATTTAAGCTTGATTTAATTAATTGGGCCTTTTAATTGAGCCCGTAATCTAGAGAAGTCTTTAGAAAATTCTAATCTTATTTTATGAAGAATGTTTTAGAGGATTATAGAAATATATTCTAAAAGAGTGATTTAGAAGATTCTAGAATATATAATTAATGACTTTTGTAAATGAAAATAGGAAAATATTCTAAAGAGTCAATAGTAGCCATTAATTTGAAATATATTGGCACAATACTAATGGGGTATCACTAGTATAAATAGGTGTGGTATTTTTTAGTTTTGTATTAAGTAGAATCAAGAAGTGTAAGAGTAAAATAAAGGTGAGTTTTACAAGTATTTATCTTCTCTTTTAGCATTCCTCCTCTTACAATAGTGTCTTATAATTCAACAAAATGATATCAGAGTCAAAGTTTCTTTCTAGAGAGATGGCGAGCAACAATATGATCCCCTTCCAAGTCCCAACGTTCAATAATAGCGACTATGATAACTGGAGCATCAATATTAAGGCCCTTCTTGGAATGTAAGATATATAGGAAATGGTAGAGAAAGGCTACAATGAGCTATAAGATGAGTAAAGTCTATCCCAAACTCAAAATGATAGTATAAGATATTCAAGGAAGAAAGACAAGAAGGCTTTCTATCTAATCTTTCAAGGATTAAATGATGACACTTATGAGAAGATTTCTGATGAGAAGTCTTCCAAAGAGGCATGGAAGAAGCTTCAAACCTCTTATAAAGGAGTAGAGCAAGTCAAGAAGGTACATCTCCAAACATTAACATGTGAGTTTGAAACCTTACATGTAAATGAAGTCGAAGTCATCTCCGACTACTTTACCAGAGTCTTAGCCATTTCTAATCAATTAAAAAGAAATATAGAGGAGCTAAAAGATGTAAGAATAATGGAGAAAATCCTTCGATCTTTATATTTAAACTTTGATCATAATGTCTCCATCATTGAAGAAACCAAAGACTTAGAGGTTATGATAATCGAGAAACTCCTGAGTTCCTTACAAACCTATGAAGGAGAAAAAAAAAAGAAGAAGCAAGTGATCACGGAACAACTCCTGAAAACACAAATTCATTCAACTAAAGAAGAGAACCTTGAGTATTATAGAAGCCAATAAGGAAGAGGTCGTGGTCGAAGACAAGGCCTTGGTCATGGACGTGGATGAGATAGGAGCTCTAATAATGGCAAGAACAACAATACCAATTTTGGACAAGGTGGAAGTTCAACAAGAGGGCGTGGAAGAGAACAATCAAGACTAAGGTATGACAAATCTCAAGTGATGTTTCACAACTATAGAAAATTTGTTCACTTTGCTGCAAAATGTAGAACTCTCAATAACAATAAAGTTGAAGAGAAGGCTAGTTATGTGGATAATAGAAGTCAACAAGATGATATTTTTTTCTGCTGGCGTATAAGGAGAATGAAAAATGTGAATATAATACATGATATTTGGACACCGATGCAAGCAACCATATGTGTGGAAGAAAAAGCTTGTTCATGGTTGATCTTGACGAGTTGGTGAGCAGCAATATATCTTGTAGATATGAGTCCAAGATAGATGTGAAGGGTAAAGATAATATTCTTGTCCGATTGGAGAATACAAAGCATTAATTCAGTTCTAATGTTTATTATATGCCAAATATGATGAGTAATATCCTAAGTCCGGGTCAACTCTTAGAGAAAGGTTATGATATTCATTTGAAATATAAGAATAATTCTATAAGGGATAATATAAGCAATCTGATTGCAAAGATACTAATGTCAAGAAATATAATATTCTTGCTTAATATTCAAAATGATGTTACGAACTATCTTAAAGCCCGCTATAAAGATTCTTTTTTTTTAAGATTCATCTTAGCTCTGGCATCTTCAATATTGGTATCTTAATATTGGCGGACTAGAGTTATTATCAAAGAAGAAAACGATAAGAGCTCTGCCCTACATCAATCACCCAGACAAGATATGTGCAGGCTACTTACTCGGGAAGCAATTCAAGAAAAGATTTCCAAAGAAGTCAAATTTGAGAGCACAAAAGTCACCTAAACTCATACATATGGATGTATGTGGTCCAATCAAGCTAGGTTCTCTTAGTAAGAATAATTAATTCCTTCTCATCAAAGTCGATTTTTTAAAAAACTCTTGGGTATATTTTTTGAAGTAAAAATCGAAGGTCTTTGAAGTATTCAAAAAGTTCAAAGCATTGGTGGAGAAAAAAAGTGATATCAAGATCAAAGCTATTGTTGTGTTGGGATGGCATCACGAAGACCATTGTTGAAATTTAAGCTTGATTTAATTAATTGGGCCTTTTAATTGAGCCCATAATCTAGAGAAGTCTTTAGAAAATTCTAATCTTATTTTATGAAGAATGTTTTAGAGGATTCTAGAAATATATTCTAAAAGAGTGATTTAGAAGATTCTAGAATATATAATTAATGACTTTTGTAAATTAAAATAGGAAAATATTCTAGAGAGTCAATAGTAGTCATTAATTTGAAATATATTGACACAATACTAATGGGGTGTCACTAGTATAAATAGGTTTGGTATTTTTTAGTTTTGTATTAAGTGAAATTAAGAAATGTAAGAGTAAAATAAAGGTGAGTTTTACAAGTATTTATCTTCTCTTTTAGCATTCATCCTCTTACAATAGTGTCTTATAATTCAACAAAATGATATCAGAGTCAAAGTTTCTTTCTAGAGAGATGGCGAGCAATAGTATGATCCCCTTCCAAGTCCCAACGTTCAATAATAGCGACTATGATAATTGGAACATCAATATTAAGGCCCTTCATGGAATGTAAGATATATAGGAAATGGTAGAGAAAGGCTACAATGAGCTATAAGATGAGTAAAGTCTATCCCAAACTCAAAATGATAGTATAAGATATTCAAGGAAGAAAGAAAAGAAATCTTTCAAGGATTAAATGATGACACTTTTGAGAAGATTTCTAATGCGAAGTCTTCCAAAGAGGCTTGGGAGAAGCTTCAGACCTCTTATAAAGGAGCGGAGCAAGTCAAGAAGGTACATCTCCAAACATTAACATGTGAGTTTGAAGCCTTACATCTGAAAGAAATCAAAGTCATCTCCGCTACTTTACTGGGGACCTAGTAATTTCTAATCAATTAAAAATAAATTGATTGAAGCTAGAAGATGTAAGAATCATGGAGAAAGTCCTTTGATCTTTAGATTCAAAGTTTGATAATATTGTCTCCATCATTGAAGAAACCAAAGACTTAGAGACTATGACAATCAAGCAACTCCTGGATTCTTTATAAGCCTATGAAGAAAAGAAAAAGAAAATGAAGAAGCAAGTTATCACAGAACAACTCCTAAAGCACAAATTAATTCAACAAAAGAAGAGATCTTCGAGTATGATAAAAGCCAACAAGAAATAGGTCGTGGTCAAGGAGAAGGTCATGGTCATGGATGTGGACGAGGTAAGAGCTCTAACAATGATATGAACAACAATACCAATTTTGGACAAGGAGTAAGTTCAACAAGAGAGCATGGAAGAGGAAAATCAAGACCAAGGTATGACAAAGCTCAAGTTATGTGCTACAACTGTCAAAACTTTTTTCACTATGCTACGGCTTTAATAATAAAGTTGAATTGAAGACTAATTACGTGAAAGAGAGAAGTCAACAATATGGCACTTTGCTGCTGTAAAAAAAGGTGAAGATAACACATAGTATTTGGACACCAGTGCAAGTAACCATATGTGTGGAAGAAAAATCATATTCATATAACTTGACGAGTTTGTGAGCGACAATGTATCCTTTGGAGATGAGTCCTAGATAGTTGTGAAGGGTAAAGGTAATATTCTTATCTGATTGAAGTATAGAAAGTATCAATTCTTTTCTAACATCTATTATGTGTCAAATATGAAGAGAAATATCCTAAGTCTGGGTCAAATCTTAGAGAAAGGTTATGATATTCATTTGAAATATAAAAACTTTCTATAAGAATACGATCAACCTAATTGCAAAGATGCCAATGTCAAGAAATAGAATATTCTTTCTCAATATTCAAAATGATGTTACCAAGTGTCTCGAAGCTTGCTACAAAGATTCATTTTGGCTATGGCATCTTCGATTTGGGCATCTTATTGTTGGAATACTAGAGCTATTATCAAAGAAGAAAATGGTGAGAGGTCTGCCTTGCATCAATCACCCATACCATATATATGAAGGTTGCTTTCTCAGGAAGCAATTCAAGAAGAGATTTCCAAAGGAGTCAAATTTGAGAGTACAAAAGTCACTTGAACTCATAAATACGTATATATGTGGTCGAATTAAGCCAAGCTCTCTTAGTTAGAATAATTATTTTCTTCTCATCATAGATGAATTTTTTAAAAAATCTTGTTTATATATTTTGAAGTAAAAAATCAAATGTCTTTGAAGTATTCAAAAAGTTAAAAACCATGGTGTATAAAAAAACCACCCTCATGATCAAAGCTATGCAATTTGATCGAGGATAGGTGTTTACTTCAAAGGAATTTTAAGAACTCTATAAAGTTAACAAAATATGTTGATTATTGATCACCCCAATATCTCAACAAAATAGTGTATCATAAAGAAAGAATTGAACTATCATTGACATAGCTCTAAGTATGCTCAAGAGTAAGAGGCTACTTAAGGAATTTTTGGCCGAAGCTGTTTCATGTGCGATTTATTTGTCCAATCAATCTCTAACAAGAAGTGTGTGCGAAATGACATTGCAGCAAGCATGGAGTGGAAGGAAACTTGATTAATCCCATCTAAGATTGTTTAGAAGCATGGACCATATGCACGTACTCGATGAGCAACAAAGTAACCTTGATGACAAGAGTGAGAAGTACATTTTCATCTGTTATGACTCCAGCTCAAAATGCTACAAGATTTATAATCCAAACACTATGAACACAATAAGCAGTCGTGATGTCATCTTCAATAAAGAAGGAGAATGGGTTTGGAACCCACATGACGATCACTTTAATTTTTTTATGGATGATGAAGTTGAGTAGTCAAGGATAGATCAAGAAAGAGATGAGGACACAACACCGTTAACTATACCAATTGTAAGTACTCAAGAGGACCCATTATCTTCATCATATTCAAGTCAATGGTTAAGAAACAATGTACAACACTTCATAAGTTTATAGGAAATTTATAAGATAACTAAGAACCAAGATAATCTCACTCTCTTTTGCCTCTTTGTCGACTGTATACCTTTGAATTTTCAAGAAGCCGGGTAAAGTAAGAATTGGAAGAATACGATGGATGAAGAAATCAAGGAAATCGAGAAGGTTGATATATGAGAGCTAGCTGCACTCTCAAGAAGAAGTTGAGAAATATAAAGCAAGATTAGTGGCGAAAGTTTATAAACAAATAGATGACATCGACTATGATAAGGTATTTGCTCCTATTACTTGAATTGAAATTATAAGACTAATAATCATTTATTTGACTGCTCAAAATATGTGAAAATATATATCAAATGGATGCATAAAGTCCTCCATTCTAAATGGAGTCTTTGAAGAGGAAGTCTATATTTAAGAACCACCAGGTTATAAAGTCAAAAGGCGAGAAGACAATGTTCTGATGCTAGAAAAGATTCTCTACGGGTTCAAACAAGTAACTAGGGCATGAAACAACTGCTTTGACAAGTATTTCCTTGAGAATAACTTCATCAAATGTCTTTATGAGTATGCCCTCTACATCAAAGTCAAGGATGGGGATATTTTGATAGTGTGCTTGTATGTGGATGACTTGAGATCTTCATTGGAAGTAATTCAAATATGTTTAAAAAAAATTCAAAAAAAGTGATGGCTAAAGAGTTCGAGATGATGGACAATGGACAAATAACGTACTGTCTAGGCATTAAAGTTAATCAAAAGGAAGAAGGCATCTTTATTTCTAAAGAAAGCTATGAGAAAAAAATACTCAAGAAATTTAATGTGAAAGAATACAACCCCATAAGTACTTCGATAAAATGTGGAGCAAGTTAATAAAGAAGGAGAATAGTGAAGGGTCAATCCAACTTTTTTCAAGAGCTTGGTCGGTAGCTTGCACTACCTAACTTGCACCAGGTCGGACATCCTGCATATTGTTGGAACTATTAGTCATTATATGGAGGCACTAGTACTCACTTAAAGGCTGTCAAGAGGATTCTTCGTTATATCAAAGGTATGATCGACTTTAGTTTATTCTATTCATCATCAAATGATTTCAAACTTGTCGAATATAGTGATAGTGACTAAGCTGGAGACTTGGATGAGCGAAAAGAACTATGAGGGTTGTGTCCTACATGGGAGAAACTATTTACTTAGATGTCAAAGAAGCAACCAATCGTAGCCTGGCCCTTTCTACTCGTGAAGCTAAATATGTCATTGCAACTTTATGTGTCTATCATGCAATTTGGCTTTGAATTTTATTGAAGGAGTTAAGATTGTCACAAGAAGAGCTAACAAAGATTTGTGTCAATAACAAGTCAGCTATCTCTTTGGCCAAGAAACTTATTTTCATAATTGAAGTAAACATATCGACACCTACTATCACTTAATCAAAGACTACATCACAAGAAAGGATGTGTAAATAGAATATATGAATACTCATGATCAAGTAGCTAGTATATTCACAAAGCCCCTGAAGCATGAAGATTTTATCAAGATAAGAAGATTTCTCTATATGACAAATCAAGTTTAAGAGGATGTGTTGAAAATTAAACTTAATTTAAATAATCGGGCCTTTTAATTGATCCCATAATCTAAAAAAGTCTTTAGAAAATTCTAGAGACTCGTTTGATGAAGAATATTTTAGAGGACTCTAAAAATATATTTTTAATAGAGTGTTTTAAATAATTCAAGAATATTTAATCAATGACTTTTGTAAATAAAGATAGGATAATACTCTAGAGAGATAATAGGAGCCATTAGAATGAAATGTGTTGGCGCAATCCTAATTGGGGTGTCACTAACATAAATAGGTATGGTGTCTTTGAGTTTTATATTAAGAACAATCAAGAAGTGTAAGAGTAAAATAAAAGTGAGTCTTACTAGTGTTCCTCTTCTCTTTTAGCATTCCTCCTCTTACAATAGCTTCTTTTCATCCAACGCCCATTTCATTACACTGCTCCGAGCCCATCTACTTACTTTATTACTTTCTTCTACTTTTATTGCTTTTATAAATCTTATGTCTTTCATAATTTTTGTGTATGATTATTATGATCTAACTATCTATGTATTTGGTGATGTAACAATTTTTTTGGAACACAAGTCTCAATAGAGACTAACAAGAACAAAGATGAATTATATTAAGAATAGGGTAATTATTTTCATGTATGCTTTCTTTTTCTTGCCTTACCTATATATCTCTTAGTACTATATAAGTGTTCATCCTAGAAAAAGTTTTATCAAATCGAAATACCTTAAAAAAGGAAAAAAATAGAAAAACAAGTAGGGGAGAAAAAAGAAATTATATTGGTAGAGATAAAATAGTCCAGCAGAACTCCTACTATCTTAGGATGCACTGCATCATTCTGTAAATATGTTAATTTGATTATCACTGAAAATGTGGAAGAGCCCCTAAATTTTTTTGAAAAAAGAAAGAGAAAAATAACAAGCATGACCAAATGCAGGAATCATGAAACCTGCCAATGCCCAACCTCTACTCATCCTTAGTCCATCTACCCCATTCGATCTCAACCGCCCTATGCGTCATAGCCATGCAGTATAAATTGCTATCACAATGTTAAAGTGTTATTTCTCTTTATGTAATCACAAAAAATAGAAATGAATACATAAATAATTTATCTTGCATTATTGTCTTTCTCACCACAATCTTCTTTCTCTTGAATATGTTGGATTTCTGCATTTCCTCCTACTATGAGAGAACTCTGCCTTGTAGCTTGAACCCAATTTATAAACTCATCTATCCTTCCTCTTTCATAATGTCTGCTACCTCCACCATCGGCGAGCCTCCAAATAGTGACGATCACCATACCCTCTTCCCTCAAATTTCTAATGTCAATATTTTAGCAATTATCATATCCTCCAATTGTTCAAAGGCATTGATTGTGATGGGTTTCTCGATCGCACATGTGCTTCTAGCAGAGAAAGGTTCCTGCAATCTCAACCCTCAATACAGTATTTGGATGTTAGTAGAACAAAACCTTGTTGCTGCATTAAGCTCCACCATTTCCTAATTTCCTCCTCACCTCTACTGACGACGGGGCTGAGCTTCTTAAAGCATGTTAACTTCAGACTAGATTAATTCCATTTGGTTGTTTATATGGATATATAGGAGTAGAGATTTCTTCTACTAAGTATAGCCTATTATGTTGCTATATTTATCTATAAATACATAGTTAATACTGGTAATAGGGAGATTTTAGAGATGAATAAGATTTGAGTTTTTACGATGTTATTTTTGGGTTATGTATCCTGATGAAATTCAAGTGGTGTTACCCTCACAAGAAGCACGTCTTGGGTTTGTTTGAGTTGTCCGATTCTGACAGCTCACGCATTCTTGCCTGTTGTTATGTTGTTATCTACACCAACATCATTTGGTATCTTAGCCAAAAATCTCTCTTGTTCATTTTATGTATACTAGATAAAGATCAAGGTGGCATCACCTTCCATTTCGTCTACCAGCCGTGGAATCCTCCTTCTTTGCAGCAACCAAATCCCTCCTAATTATATTGTTGCTTGTCTTTCAAGATGGCTAATAGAAGCGGGTGGCTACAATTTTTTATCCAAAACATCAAGAAGGCTAATGTCAGCCATAAAAAATAGTAGGTTATACCTCCCAAATTGGTCCTGCCACTATCCTATTTTCACATCCGTCTAAACATCTACAGTTATCAAAAATTGCATTCTACCTCCCTCTTTATAGCTTCCGTGGATTATCTAGCTACAGTCCACCATCTAGTTCAATAATCCCACCAACATTTTGCTTTCTTACTGACAAATAGGTGATCTCCCGTCATTTTTTTAGTCGCCAGCAATAGTAGCGATGTGTCAGTGTCGTCCAAGTTTTTTGTCACTGGCAACAACAAACAAGTTCTTTCGTTGCCTAAAGCCATGTTGTCCATTCTGGTAGAGAGTTGGGCATGATTTTTGTCTGTGTGTGTGTCTCATCCATAAAATGGGGCATGTGGTTCATTCAAGGAAGCAGGATGATTGTTATTTCTATAAAATTATATCGGGTGGTTTGTCTAAACCAGCGGGACAATCTTTGCGGGAAGGCCAGAATCATTCAAAGAAAGCTTGGGAGCTATTGTTCTTCTTCTAGCTATCAAGACAGTTACTGTCAATATATTCTAGCCATTAATAATATAATTTATGATTCTTGGCTCAGAAATAAACAACAAGAAGAGCTTGACAAGATGTTGCCTCATCAAAATCATCAAAGATCAATTCAAGAAATGTTGATTGAAAATCTTCAACAAAACATTATTCAACTCAAATGCCAATTATCAAGGCTTTAATAAAGGACAGACTGGAGCACCCTTGCTCGAGACTTTGATGGCTCCCGACCATGGGGATAGTATACTCTCATGTGGCTTCGAGATCCCTCAGTCCAACTAAATCCTTACGAATCAATGATGACAACAAGGGTATTTCAGATGATCAGACATCTTCTACCCTCAAAGACGTATTTGAAGGGCCACCACGTCAGTCTCCCACCCCACCCTCGATCAATCCGACTTCAAAGAATTTGAAGACCCATTTTTGAAATCATCGTGTTTGCCACTTTACGATGAGCCAGTGTATGATGTGTATAATGACGACATGTTCAGTGGAGTTCTTGATCTTGAGCAAACCGCATATGATGCTAATGATTATAATAAGATGAAAGGCCAGAAGGAGTTAGTCATGCATGTCATTCCTAATAAGGCAATGAGTGTGCTATCCATCATGGATAATGGAATTGATATGAACAAAGCAGAACATGGTAATCTCCATGGTACCTTCATGCACTCTGACACCAAGTTCACGAAGGCGCTCGCTGTGAATGATGATATTCATGTGATTGATCCATTTAGTGTCGAGTTCAACTCAGCTCTTGAAAAGTGTCATTTGCAGGTACTACTAAAGACACATTTTGAGTTTGTTTTGTCATCAACTATACCTTATGTTGAAGTCTCACATAGACGGGGAGAATGATACCAGGTGAGAAAATATCTAAATCGGTTTATGGTGGCCAACTAGACATCTTTTTATGAGTATGAAGTTCCTCCTACCCCAGTAGTATGATGATAGGGCTAAGCTGAAAAAACATGTTAATTTCAGGCTAGATTAATTCCATTTGATAGTTTAAATGGTTAAATAGGAATAGAGCTTTCTTCTACTGAGTTTAACCAATTATGTTGCTACATTTGTCTATAAATACATAGCTAATACTAGTAATAGGGAGATTTTAGAGATGAATAAGATTTGAGTTTTTACTCTGTTGTTTTTGGATATGTATCATGAAGAAATTCAGGTGGTGCTATCCTCCCAAAAAGCACGTCTTGGGATTGTTTGAGCTCTCCAATTTAGACAGCTCTCGTGTTCTTTTATGTTGCTGTGTTGCTGCCTATGCTTGCGTCATCTACCCTACATCTGGATACATAATAAAGGATCAGTTTTTGTATGGCCCTTCATAACTCTTGTACTCTATTTTTTTATGCATCATGATATAGAATGAAGTATTAAAAGCAACCCCACCCCCCCCCCCCCCCCCCCCCCCCCCCCCCCCCCCCCTCTTCTTCCTCATGGTCACAATCAATGTTCTAACCTCCATCACTTCAATATTTGACGACTGACATCAACGGCTAGGCCACTCGAATGCCCAAACTCTCTCTATGTTAGTAGCTTCTACTCCAGCTCTCGGTGTCCAATCAAAAACTCTATCATGCAACTCCTACTATCTAGCTAAAAGATCCAGATTGTTAATAAAAAGTACTACTGTCAAAATTGGGTTACTAATCGAGTTTGGATCCAACTTGAAACTGATTCGGCACTGTTCAACCTGACCTAAATCCAATCCATTTTTGCTAACGAGTAAGTTTTACGGACCCGAACCCGACCCGCTTCAAGTATGTTTAACTAAAATTTTTTTATTTAATTCTCTTTATTTTAACCTAAATAAAATTAAGGTAAAATTTACTTCAATCAATTTAAAAAAAAAAACATAATTCAATTTGGGCAATACGATTTATTATATTCTGGAGATAGCATTTACTTATTTTATAATAATCTTTTAAAATCCTCCTAAATTAATTAAAAATGGATCAAATTGGGTTAATTTTGAGTTTTCAGCTCAATCCGAACCCGACCCGATTTTACAAACAGGTCAAAATTCCTACCCTGAGCTGAAATTTTTGGGTCAAATTCGAATCAAAATTTTGAGTCATATCAAATATTGGCACCCCTATTAAAAAGTTAGTGTTTTCCCATCATAACACATACATTTATATATATGGGTTCTTTCCCAATTATTTCGTAATAAGGTTATAGATATTACACGAGTACTTTTTACATTATTATTATTATTATTATTATTATTATTATTATTATTATTATTATATATATATATATATATATATATATATATATATATATATATATATATATATATATATATATATATATATATATACTCTGCGAACAAAATCAGAAGCCGCTTCAAAGTAAGCACAGCTTAAAAATCTTGTTGAATGACAAATTGACAAATCCATTAATTCAAACGACAGCTGCAGTGAATACATGAACACCACCTTTAAATCTCTCCTCACTAAAGGCACATTATTTGCAAACATAGTTGCCATTAAACAAAACCTGAAGAAAATAGCAAAACAACATAAACTTTAAGTCTTCAAGCCAACCTACCAGAAAACCTCTGGGCGGATAGCCTACCCACTACAATAAAATAGGTAATTAGCGACCATCAAAATTAGTTGCTAAAAATGATAAATTGGCCACTAAAGAGAATAGCGACAAAAAATTTTTGGGTCACTGATTTGTCGATATAGCCTCGTCTTTTTTTTTTTTTTTTTTTGAGAAGATGCAAATAGCATTAAAAGATAAAAACTATTACAAACTATAACTAAAATAAACTACTAAGCATTCCTTTCAAATCAATGCAATAGAAAAATATTTGAGAAATAAGAGTTATCATAATGAAAAATAAGATCCTCTACTCCTCATTTTAAACCAATTAGGGTGGAGGGGATACCAAAAATAAAACAACCAAAATGATTGATTAGTATCCCAAATTTTCCGATTAAGTAAAAATATGAAATAGAATGATACTTAAATTCCATTATTCTAGCTCGATTTAACCAATACCAAACTATGCTTAAATTAAGTCTAGAAAAGAAAAAAAAAACTACTCAAAGAAAAAGAAATGAAGTTGGAGTGAAACTCTTCATCCAATTGCAATCAGATCTTCACAGCTCCAATGGCCATGACTTTCTCAAATACCACCACTTTCTCATAAATCGCCAACCAGTCTTGCATTTTTAATACCATACCAATAAGCTCCATAATCTTATAATGAAAAAATCTCCTTTCAAATACTACACCATCAATAGCAAATCCCATCACAGCCATCCCAAAGTTTGCAGTACCATCAAAATTTTCAACACATTCCTCTTGATACATACCCTCTTCAAAATTCATAAGCTTGTTAAGAGATAAATGTTGAAGAGCCTCAATCACTTACACCAAGAATTCCCAATTTCCTTCATCTAAGGCTGCCTCTGATAGGGTCAAACAAACTCAACTCTTTATTCAACTTTTTCTTATATTGCACCGATTTAATAGACTTTCCACCTTCAATAAAACCTTCTCTACTCTTCACATTATCTTTACTGGACAAAGGAGGTGCCGCAATAGAGCTTTCCATACCAGAATCTGAACCACTTTTAGCAAAGTCTTCAGAAATATCTACATCTCCTACCAAACTACCATTTACATAATTTATTTCTACCACACCTTTATCATTCTTCTCATCAGGCTTAGGTATTATGACATCCATAATACCATCATTATTAGCAAAAACTCCTTCAGTCGAAAATGAAATAGCTGCAAGATTCAAAGGATTTATAAAAGATACCTCATTTTCACAGAGCACAGCTTCACCACTTGGATTAGCGTCAAGTATTTCTTTAACAACATCCAAATTTTCAGCTTCTGGAACAAATTTGCCATATTCCAATGACACCGTTTTAGCACCAGGATTGCAATCTCCACTATTATTCAAAGACAACTGTAAGGATTCTTTAATGTTTGGAATAACATAAGCACCATCTTTACTAACCACCTTATCAGCATTAGGCTTGAAATCAATCACAGAACTTTGTAAGACCTCATGAACTATATTATCGGAAGTCAAATTTTCAACAGATTTGAACTTCATTCCATTTTTTCTTGAAGCAGTAGACAAATAAGCTTTGTTTTTCTTCCTTCCATAATTGATATGAATCCAAGGACCATACCCATTAGTCCCCAATTGAATTTCATTGGAATAAGATACATTTTTATCAACTTCAGCTCCAGAACATTGAAATCCATTACTTGAAAAAACCAAAGCAAAACTTTTTGCAATTTTTCCATTATCTAGATCATCAAGTTTACCTAGTTTCAATACTCCATAACAATCTTGTAAATTATGTCCAACTTTACCACATTTGAAGCATAAAGAAGAAATCTTCTCAAACTGAATTTTTTTGGAAGAAACGACCGGAACTATCTTCAACCCAAGCACCTTGAGGTAATTATTCATCAAGATTGACACGAACACAGACTATCAAATTCTCTCCTACCCCAATTGAACATGTTACCATCAAGGAACAATGGTAAACCAATCATTGAAGCTATTCTAGTGATATTAGTCTCATCCCAACAGAATAATGGTAGATGAGGTAGACGGATCCACACAGGAGAGAACAAATTATTCAAATTTGAGGTAGAAAATTTAGGAGTCCATTCTTCCATACCGATGATATGGCCATCTACAAACCATGGAATCCACTCAATACTGCTTCCTTTACTTTCTTAGAATGAAATGAACACAAAATTCATTCCATACCTAAGTTGGTAAGATGAAAAGCCCCTAAATGGCTCCATTGTCTGCACAACTCAATGCTAATGACAGGGAATGATATTGAATAGCCAAAGACTTTTACAACAATAGAATTACAAAGCCTATTGATATTATTCTTTTCATTATCAATATGAAGCTTAATTGCAATACCATCCTCAGTCATAACAGGATTAATATCTGAATTCAACAACCTTAATATACTGAGGTTTATTCCAGTTAACTCCAGAATTCTTAGACGACGCAATAACGTAAGCAATCTCATCTTTATTATGCTCAGGATCATCCATAATTGATGCATCAAACATTGCATTATCCTGAACAGAATTAAAACACAAATTCTATTTTGAATTCAAAATCGAAGCAGATACAACTTGCACAAAAGACAAGCATTCCATCTTGTAGAACAATTTTTGAAAATCTGTTGACTTTAAGCTTTAAACAATAGGAAGATGATGTCCCTAAATCAATTTTCTAAAGCGGATCTTTTACCTTTTCAGGATCACCGATCTTCTCAACCATTAGACCTTTTCCTTTCCCATAGCATATATCTTCCAAATAAAAACCTTTCGCAAACTCATCCACCAGTTGATCTCTAATAACCAATGGAGATCCCATCCTTGACTTCAGAGTCGGAATAGGCGAAGAAGAAGGGTTGCTAGATGGCGAACGCCGCCGATCAACCCCCGCCATTTGCAGAAAAAAATGGGAATTCAAAAACTTACGGGATTTTCTCTCACTAGGAAGGGTCTCTAAAATTGTACATATTAGCTACTTTTTTTATGCTATGAATATTTATTTGGCTGCTATTTAGTAATGTTAATTATTAATTTTATTTATTACATTTTTCTTGTAGCGACCAAAATGAAAATTGGTCGAAAAATGATCAATCAAATAAACCACAAGCCCCTTTAATTTCATGAAGTGTTCATATATATTTATCGATATAAAATTTAGTGACATTGAGTAAAAAAAAAATTATTACCCAATTCTTATGCATTGGCTATAACAATTAAGATCAATCCATTACTCCTTTATTTTACAATTAGCTAGATAAATTTCATAATAGAGAAATGGCACAAAATTTTATTAGTTCGAGGTAACAATAATAAAAAGCATAGAATCCAAAATATCATTATCAAGGATTTGCTAGCTAAGAAAAAATGAAAATTATATTCATTCATATACTTTTGCAAATACATCCATTAATTAACATATAAAATATGATATCATAAATCATTAATCATAAAATCTTAATGTTATATAATATTAAAATCTCTTTTTAAATTTTATGCAAATAAATATAAAATTACAAAATTATTACTTTTTTCCCTCATATTAGTTCTATCAAAGGCAAATGCACAACATCAATATTTAACAATGCTAACGCCAATCAATATCTTATATTGTTGCAGTGTGGGATCCTGCTCCATATCCATCAATACACATTTCATATGCAAAGAACTTCAACTTGGCGTACAAGCAGGTAACCCCTAAATAAAAATTTTATAAGTAAGATTACCAGATTATTTTTGCAATTTTGAGACGATTCAAGGTAAAGTGTTTTTAGCTATTAAGACACCTTAAAATGCCCTAATAGATATCTATTAGGACTCATAATCTATTGGGATATCTTAAAATGGCGTCGTGTAGGTGGGTGTTCGCATAGAGGTAAGGACATCTTTATGTGCCCTAAAAATTAAACTTTCTAGGCACATGAACATGATGGAATAGAATCCACATGACACCCATAAGGTTCCCTAATAGCCTTAGTAAAATAACCTTTGATATATATTTTATCCAACACATTACATTCAATTATCAATAAACAATTAATGCTAAATCACCAAACAAATATCTAAAGATCACACATATGAAAAATTACATAACCTTTTTTTTTCAAATAAAAATTTTATTTCATAAATCTTAGTCCTTCCACTTTCCACAGTCTAAAATATACAACTTAAATCTTCTATTGTATATGATCAATCTATTACAATAAATACCTTTACAACACATTATAATTAAAAAAAAAATCCAAAAAAGTGCTACTTGAGAAATCTATTAGGTGCACCGCTTGCATCTCTATAATGTGATAAAATAAAAGATATTCATGAGTTAAGAGAAAGCTCACTAAAGATAAAAAAGAATAATCAAATAATAATACCACGTGGCAATAGAATGAAGCTCATCAAAGAAAAGGAAAGTGGTCCTTGTCTTGAAATTTCATGCCATAAAAGGAGACTAATATGTTTCATTATACTCTGTAAAGGAAAGGAAAGAAAGGGATTAATTATTTTGTACGGATGTCGAACGCCATCCAGAGATCAATCAGAATGCGCCACATCAACCCTTCGCTCGGTGCCGCAGCTCAGTACTGCTCGGTACCATAGCTCGGTACCGCTGACGTGGTGCATTCTAGTTGATCTCCAAATGGCGCTCTGCATCCGATCTCCACACAAAATATATTCTTATGTAAAAGACAGTGGTCCTTACCTCGAACACATACTTGCCCAAATTCACTCGATCACCATCCCAAGGCCTTCATATAAAAACCATGCTATATTCATATAATTTACATAAACTAAACCAAAATAGAACAAAACATACTCCTTATCTTAGTTATCATTGAGCAAAACTTCCTCATAGAACTCTCTATCTTTTTTTTACCAAATGCCTCAAAATGATTTCATTATAACAAAATACATAAGCAGTAATAAGAAATACTATCAAATCAGACATCTTAAGTACCTACTCATTAGTTCTTATGATGGACAAACATAAAGAGATGAAGCAAAGAAGAACTTATAGATCAACAACATGCTTTTTTCTTTGTTCTGCAGACAAAACTAAACCAAAAGTGAATGTGACAGACCATATATATATATATATATATATATATATATATATATATATATATATATATATATATATATATATATATATATATATATATATACATTTTCCATTGGCCTCATTTAGCAGAATTTGTAAATATAAACAGAAAAAAAATTTATCTAAACTAGAGCTAGAGTTGAATGAAGAACAAAGTTTAAAAAAAACTTCCAATCTATCCATCTTCCCAGCATATTAAGCTCGACACATAAGTCGTCGTAAACTAGCATAACAACTTCAAGCTAACTTCTGATCTTTGTTTCTGCAAATCAAAAACAAGGTGTACAAAAAATTTCTTCACGAATTTAAATAAGCAAAATTCTATTATACCAAAAGAAAGTTCTTATAAAGAAACTAATAATGTCAAAGGATCAATGTCATCGTTAGTAACGTATCTAGTGGCTTTGTTTATATGCTTAATCGGTTACTTGTAAATGCCAAAGAGATGATAGATCTATTCACTTTTGAAATTTTGGAATCAAATGTACACTATCAAAAAATAGGACTATCGCAGCACAAATTTTGACCTATAACAGTGGTTATAACTGCTACTTTTTTCCTTGCAGCGGTTTTAGGATAGCTACACAACCGCTATAATTGCAATGCACTATAACAACATTCCGCAGTGGTTTATTGACCATCAGGGTGGTTTTATCAAAGTGCTTAATTTAGCAGTGGTGCACTAATCCAGCTGGGAGATCGATTGAGCTGCACAAAGAGAAGGGGTCGGGATCGAAAGATAAAAAGGAGATGGATCATGAGTCGTGAGAGTCCAACCAGCATAAGAGGGTAAGTTTCAACACTAGCATCGGTTAAAACCGGAGGTTTTTGCACCGATTAAAACTGCAGCTAATGCCTAATTTTGACTACGGTTTTCAAACTGCCCATAATAAGTGCTGTGAAAAATCAAATTTTTTAGTAATTGTACATTCCTCTATTATGATTGCATATTCAGGCCATAAGCGATTTGGTGAAATTTGGGATAATCAAACATATGGATCCATTTTTGAATAATAAGAAATTTCATGCATGAGAGTGTGCACTCTTGCATTTCTCTGTTCCTCTTACATTAACACAATGCAAGATGCAAAAGTTTCTGGCAAATTCAATACCTTGAAGCACTCAATTTTAAGCCCAAACCGTAATTCCAAACTAAACAAATATAAAATTTTATACTACAGGTGTATGATGGCGTTAATCAACAATAGTATATATATACTAGAAAGCAATAAAAATATGAAAGATGATCCCAAGGGAGAAATTATTATGTGTAGAGGCTAGATGCAGCTCTACGTCCGGAGGTGAATCAAGTGCAGCTATGTCAGCGTTATCGAGCCATTGGTACCGAGCGATACTGAGTAGTACGAGCCATATTATCGAGTAGTACCAAGCGAAGGGCTGACATGGCACATTCTGATTGGTCTCCACATGACGTTTTGCATCCACGCATAATAATTAATCCGTGATAAATATTTGCGCTAATTTCAATAAAGATGAATTGATTATCTAGCATTAACATGTGATTTTTATTATATGTTCTCATTAAACTAATCAACTAAATCAACTATTTTAGAATGTGTTTATTGAAATGAATAAAAACTTATAGAGAATAATTTGAGTGAAAATAATCATTTTCTCCAGAAAAAAGGTACACTTACTATCACATACCCTGCAATGATAAAGGAATAGCATAAAGACAATTATGTATATTAAACCTCCAGTAATGGTTAGTTTATCAATGCCATTATGCTTAGGAGGTTCACTTGTAGAAAGGATTTGATCTTGGCAACTGGCAATGAAAAATCATCATGCTTCGGGAGAATAATTACAAAACAAAAAATAAAAAAAATATGCCAATTTAGTCATATATGAAGAATGCAATACACAAACTAGAGCTCTAAAACATTCAAAATTAAATAGATATAAAGCTAGAAATACCTTCAATAGAGATTTTCTTTAATGCGCTTGATACAGTGCATCCTTATGAGCTAGGCTCATCTAGAGCATACCACATTCTATGGAGAAATTATTGAGTGCGCATTCCAGACATAGAGCTATGTTCGGATGCCAATAAAATCCTTACGCGTGATGTGCTTACGTGAATAGTCAGGATATTCATTTGACTTACAACCCGACCCGTTCATCTTTTCAGATCGACTGGAGATGAAGATACCCGCCCACCCAACATAAAGGTAAAAAGATGGAAAGGCAAGAAAATTTCACATTTCAAGCGCCTATACAGTTTTAATTTTTGGCATTCACAGTTCTCCGAGATTCCTACGAAAAAATTTTTAAAAAAACTTTCAGCATTCTCTTCTGCTCAAAGGGAGGGAAAGGAGTCACCTACAAAAAAAAGGTACGTTATTGCATACAACAAATAAAATGTACTCAGTATTTTTTTGGTATTCAATGCGTATTTGCTGAAGAAACTATAAAAAATAAAACATCTTGATAACAATAAAAGATTATATATTTCTTACCTTCTACGTGACTTCTGCGTATATTATATGTATATTCTACATATATTTTGTTTATTCTCTGTGTATATGTTAAAGACTCAACTCTAACATTTTAAAATAAATATTATGGATCTTAAAACCATTAAAAAAATTCCAATAATGAAAAAATATTAGTTATTTTTTTCCTTCTGATTAATTTTAGTGTAAATAATTCTTGATTTCTGCTTATATTATGTGTATATTCTACGTACCATCTAAGTTCGTATTTAGTTTATTCTGTGTGTCTTATTCCATTTAGTATGTGTATCGTATGCGTATATTATGCATATAGATTGTTTATACTTTGTGTATATATTGTGTATATTATACATATCTACTGTGTAATTATTGCGTATCATCTACTTATCTAAATTAATATTTATTTTCTTAATTTAAGCAGATTTACGTCCGTCCTATCTCTTACACTGTTATGTTTCAACATTTAGAACAATTTCTGATACTTTTGCCGAGATAATTTTTCCTGAAGTTGAAGACAAATTGAAGAATCTAAATATCTACCCATTTCAACAATTTATTGGATTTGAGCAAAATTGCCCCACTTATTTACCAGTTGATGACAATGTGGTATATACTAAAGCAAAGTTTTACTATAGAGCCTTTTACAACTGATGAAGTGGCCCTCATTACTGCACTTCCAAATAGAGGTGAAAAGCTTTCTAGCTTACCTTGCCCACTACAACTATCACTTTAAAGGATATAAAGTCGAAAATGCTAGAGTTCACTAAATATAACCTCCCAGAGACTATATTCAAAATATTTATTATGTATTTATGTTCAAATTTATTTTTCCAACGAAGTAACTTCAAAACTCCTAGGTTTCTATAAACAATAACAAATAATGTAGATGAGTTTTCATTAATTAAATGGGTATGGTCTATTTGGGAATGCTTAGTTGAAGAGTTTAATAATGTATCTATCAAAATTTCGAAGAATAAGATAGCTGATTATATCAATGGTTTTATGCCTCTGCTAATTGTGAGTACCAAAATTATTCTAATTTAATATTTAATTTGACTAATTCATTTGCTAAAATTAACTTTAATCTTATACAGGTTTGATTTCTAGAGCACACTTTTATTCATCACCCTAAGTACCCTGATAAAAGACCTTGTTTCCTTCGATGGGCCAATGACATTATATATAATACCGAGAAGACCACTAAATTATTTGTTAATTTAAAGAAAAGATAGGTACGTATGCAGATTTATTTATTAATTTCAATAAATACCTCTAAAAGATAGTTGAGAATAGGGATTTACTAACAAATTAATTTTTCATAAATTTTTGTTGACCTCCAGGAAGTTACCCAAGAAGAAGCTAATCTTTTGGGCATCCATAAATTTCCATTAAGCCATCATTCTCTCATTCAAACCCCCACTCCTGAATAGCTTCTCCCCTCCACCCTAATCTCCCTAACAACCCCAACCCCAATCTGCCCAGCAACCCCAACCCCAATCTATCGAATAACCCCTACCCCAACCCCAATCACCTAAGCAACCACAATTTCCATTTTCACCTCAATCATTCGATGTTCTTCAAGAGAAAGTAATCAAAATAGTCTAGGATACCTGCACAAACCTCTTCCATGAATTTGAAGGTAGGCAGAGTAGGAAGTTTGAATAAATAGTTCAAAGAGTGAATTTAATTGATTACAAGCTCCACAATTACATTAGTCAAGGCACTCTTAATCCTGATTAACAACCTGCTTTTCCCTCATCATCATACAATCACCCAATACAAAATATAGGGACATCTTCCAAACATATAAAGATCCAAGCCCCGGATGAGACAAAACCCCCAATCGAGACCAAAGCCCCAAAGAAGTCCAATGTCCCGGAGAAGTCAATTGTCTCAGAGCAATCCAATATCCCAGAGCAATCCAATATCACAGAGAAAATCAATGTCTCAGAGATGACCAAAGCTTTTAATGATGAAGAAGCTGGTGACTTATAAGAGAATGTCAGTTTTATAAAATTCAAAGAGTGTACAAGAAGCAGAAATTAGATATTCCAAATCTCTCCTAAAAAGAACCATCCCAAAATGTTTCATCATAAAAAAAACCATCCCAAAAAGTTTCATCCCTAAAAGAACCTTCCCAAAAAGAACCATCTCAAAAAGTTCCATCCCCAAAAGAACTAATCAACATTGATAATGTTATAGTAACTCATAACCCTACAAGTTTAATAGTGAACTACATTGGCATAGAGATGTTTAGTTCTGAGAAAAAACATTTTATTAAAGAAAGCATTAAGAAGTTCACTAACATGTAAACATTCTCACTATATTATTAAACTGCAGTTTTTTAGTGTTTGTACAGAAATTTTAATTTGTGTTTATAAACTATGTATTTACTACATTATGAATGCGTATTTTATGCGTAACTACTGCATATTATATGTGTAATATATGCATATTTTATGCTTATTTCATGCGTAACTTTTCTCAGTAGTGATCCAATATTTGGAGCTGGGAATGATATAATTTCTAAATGTGGCATGGATGAAATATTATCTGATAGTTACCTTAACAATGATCATGCAGATTTCTTTGTCATTTTATTATATGAGAAGAGTAAACTTTTGTCCAATAAGTATCATAAATTTATATACATCTCTCCAATGTATTGGATTGGTATACATATTTATTTTATATATAATATTTTTAGTTGTTAAATTTTATATTTCTTATATTTTATTATTATATTTAATTCTTGCAGCATTACAAGTTAAAGAATAAATATTTAAAATTATTTATTGAACATATAAACTATGATTCTCCCATGCATAAAAATATTGCTACAAAGATAGTAAGTTTGAGATCATTTGTTAAAAATTTTGAAATTAATTTACAGTGAATTAAATTATGTTCCTTATATTGTTAAGATTAGAAGCTTATATAAAGATTGCAAAGAAACTTTTGATGATGATATCAATAAATGAAATTTCAAGATAATCAAGAAGGCGCCAACTTAGATAAATAATGTAGATTACAGAATGTTTGTTTGCAAATACATGAAAAATATTATTCGACAAAATAACACTAACTAAAAAGATAGTAAAGATTGGCAGGCTAAAATGGCAAAATATATGACAGAATTCTCATATGCATTGTTCTGTGCAGAGTTGAAATGAACTTATTATTTAATATATTTTTTCATGGTCAGACATTGATATATGTACATTGTTTTAATAAATTTTTATGCATGATATTTTTTCATCTTACAAAAATGCACAGAAAATGCGCACACAATATGTAGCCAATACGCACAATTATACGCAGAAAATGCATAAATAATGCGCATAAAATATATATAAAAAACATAGTAATTAAGCAATAAATATGCAACAAAAGCACAGTAATTAAGCAGTAAATATAATCTACAAAGCCCTTAAGGTACATTCAACTCACTACTTCTTGAAAGAGCTAATAAATATATCAAGAAATAAAAATCTATGAGCTAATGGTCCTTTCTTCTAAATAAAAACCTTAGGCACGTCATTAATAAAAGAACCCATCATAGAAATTCTTGGGTGTACATAGAATGCGGTGTGATTTTTTGGAAAAATGTCAACAACATATTTGCATGCTGCCTCTTCATATCAATTCCTGTGCTGAAGGTTTAGATAATCATTTTTGCTAAACATTTAGCATAGGTACTACATGAAGATGCGGTGATGCAAATACTCAGTTGAAGTTTTTGTAAAAACCTCATACCACATTACATTAAAAGGCAATGGAAGAAGTAAATGTCGAATAAGCTTATATAGAGAAGATGGTCAAACAAATAATAGAGAGCAATAAATTAGGTCAAAATAATAATAAAATGTCATCAATACTGAGAGATATCAAAGCATCCACATCAACCACCTCAACCAACTCAACCAAATGCCTAACAAACAACAGTAAAAGAACAGGTAATATTATAATGAATGCAATAAAGGAGTTCTTACATGAAATAAATACATCTAAAGAAAAGTCTCCTGATGATTTTTTTGGCTTGAGAAAATGTGCATTCTGTACGCAATACGTACGCATACCAGACACATGGTATATGCATTCTATACGCAACCTCATTGTCTTGATTTTTAGAAATAATTCTATATAGTAAGAAGAAAAAAGTATTAATAATTTTTTTTACTATTAATCATTTAAATACATATTTTAGGATCATAGCAATGATTATAAAAATTTTATTAAGTGAACATAGTATATGTCCAAAGCCATATGCTATGTAGGTTATAGTTTTAAAGAGTAGTGCTATGCTTAAAGGGTTTAGCATTCTATAGAGTCATAGGGAGCATGAGGTGGGTTTCAAGTACTTCTGCTCATGTATAATAAATTTAGGAAATATTGAATTTTGAGTTTTAGCAATTGAAAAAAGATTCCTTGTCCTCTAAAGATGATTTTTCTTGGCTTGAGACAATGTGCATTCTGTGCGTAATATGTATGCATGTCTGACGAATGGTATACGCATTCCATACGCAACCCCAATGACTTGATTTTTATAAATAATTCTATATAGTAAGAAGAAAAAAGTATTAATAATTTCTTTTACTATTAATCATTTAAATACATATTTTAGGATCATAGCAATGATTATAAAATACTTCAAAAGAAATATCTCTAAAGTTATTAATACAAATTCATACACATGGTGAACGCACCTGGTACGCATACAATACTCATGTACAAGTATCTAAATTAACTATCAATTCAAAAATATTCTTATTACATTTAATTTTCTGATTTAATGATATTCATCATCATCTTCAGGTACATAGCTGATGGCTTATTGGAGGAAACATCTTTTATGTATTCATCAATGAAGCATTTGGATATGCTTGTGAAATTTATAATGCTTTACTCACTTTACTAATGGCTGATTGGATGGTACCCCTACTATGAATTCCTCGGTGAAGCTCTCAAAGCACTCGGATTTGCTTGTGAACTACTTTACTGATGCCAACTAGACGGTATGCTGGATATGAATTCCTAGATGAAGCACTCGGGCATGCTTGTGAAATTATACTGCTTAGGTGATGGCTGACTGGAGTGTACAGAATTTATGAATTTCTCGGTTAAGCATTCGAGCATGCTTGTGAAACTACACTGCTTAGCTAATAGCTGGCTGGAGTGTACATAATTTATGAATTTATCGGTGAAGCATTCAGGTATGCTTGTGAAATTACACTACTTAGCTGATGGTTGACTGGAGTGTACAAAATTTATGAATTCCTTGGTTAAGCATTCGGGCATGCTTGTAAAATTACATTGATTTGAAGGAGTAGAATTTTTTGTTGTGTTTTTTTTTTTCACTGGTGGTTTCCCTGTTAAAAAATTTAATAACAATATGTCATAATATATATTAAATAAATTAATCATAAAGTAAAATCATACTCTTTGGCTTCTTTTCCCAGTGGCTTTTCAGCCTAGCATTGGATATGCCTTCAAGCCTACGCTTTAGAGGATATTTTAATTTTGCACTACCACCCTGTATAAACTTGTTATTCTTTTTCTTCCCATAAACAATCAAATTGAGATTTTCAGACATATTTTTCATCGTAGCCAACATGTATTGTTCAGCCTCCTCATTCAGCTGCGCTCGTGTGTTCATTTCATATGCAAACATGCTGATATGATTTCTGAATATTAATTTGCTACTAGCTTCAAAATTATTCTGAGAAGATCCTTTCAAATTTTGACCAGAATATATATCTTTTCGAGCTCGTGCTGACCATTGCAACAGTAGGTACTTATGGGGGATTTTCCCAATAACCATCTGCCTCAAAACTATAATGCAGTGATAACACAATAAACCCATCATTTTAAACTTACTGCATGAGCACTAAATGTTATCATTCTGTGCATCAAAATCAACAATCCATGGATTAGAATGATCCTTTTTCTCTATGCAATAAACAAAAAAGTTGAAGAATCACAAGACACAAGCTCTACACTCATTACACCCACACCTTGTAAAATTTCTTGTTCAAAAAATGAATATAATTTCTTTGAATAAAATTGAGCAGCTTGCTTTAATATTGAGCAATTTTTTATTAGAGATTTTATTTTAGATTGGCTGCATCTATAATCCTCATCCTGTTCATTCCGGCGTCAATTCCTTATCACCTTCTCTAAACCTAGAAAATAATCAGTTATAGAACTTATGGGCTTAGAAATTATATGACACATATTATTAGTAAACTCACTACGCTGTGCAGATAGAATGTACATACTAAAATAATCCTTATTGAAGGTCGTTGACCACTTATTCCTTATCTTATAAAGATCCTCCAACTAAATATGATCGTGGAGGTTCTCTTGTATGATCATTTCAGTACATGTATTCTCAAACTCCTCCTCATAGTCACATTTGCTCAAATACTTATGGAAGAGGCCTTTGACTTTATTGTTGCTATTATAGCACGATACTTTTGATGGAGCCTTTTACGGATATGTCATTGGCATAGTCCATGGGGACTGTGAGGTAATGCAACTTCTATGGCCCTAGCCATTGCCTGATCTTGATCTGTATATATTATTTTTTGATGTTTATCACTCATCATTTGCACAAAAGTTGTAAATAGCCACGTAAATGATTCAATCATCTCTTCTGACAAGAAGGTCACCCAAAGCAAAACTGTTTTGCTAATGATTATTAACCCCAACAAATGATGCTCATACCAAATTATGCTTATTAAGCATATAACTTGTATAAAAAATTACCACATCACCAAAACAGTTATAATTTATCCTACAAATCCCATCAACCCAAAACAATTTTAACAATCTATCAAATTCATCCTTCTGAATATCCCAAGCGAGCATATTGTCATTAAGTTGATGTTCTTTAAATAACTGAATCAAAATATTAATGTCGCCAAATTCAATCTTTGCTCTTTTTATTTTTTGAATAAAGTTATACACATCCCTCTTCGTGAATCCAATATTCTCGATATCTTCAACTTCATTAGCAAGGAAGGAAAATACATCAATAGTTCTTATCCCAGCTTCTGTCATTAATTTAAGAACTGAAGCTTTTTCATCACACACATTCCTGCATGATCTAAATAGATGCTGGTCTTCTGTCCAAGGCAAATCATGATTATGATTTTCAATAAACTTTTTCACCTTCAAATATCCAGCTTCATCCACTGTAAACATAATCATAGTTGGACAACTAGTTTGGGAGTTTGATTTTCGATAATTCCTTTGGATATTGAGATTAGGCATATTCTTGAAACCAGCTTTGAACAAACACAGTCCTTGAATTTTATTTTTTTGAAATTTGGCCAGTAACTGTGATGATCATTACGAACACTAAAACCAAGATTTTGGTCATAATATCAGTAAGCCTCGTATGCCTCTTTCTCATTAGCATAAACATCCTGATAAATATGCAATAAATGAATAGTAATTAAGCAATAAATATGCAATAAATACGTAACAAATACGTAATGAATACACAATAATTACATAATAAATATGCAATGTATACACAATGAATACGCAATAAATGCGCAAAAAATGCGCAAAGCGTTCTACAAAGTCCTTAAGGTACCTTCAGCTCAGTACTACTTTAAAAGAAGGGACCATCGACTCTTCTTTTAATGTCAATTATAATTTAACCTTATGTACATTATTGATAAAAAGTGCGCATCTTTGATAAACACAATAAATACATCAAAAGCAAGATCTTTGTAAAGAAATTTAATGGCAACATTGATGTAAATAAAAAATGGAAGGAGACGAACATTATCAATAAGCTGAACTTTTCTTCTAGTCGCACTTGTTTTAACTATTCTCCTTTCTGTGAGCTCGTTTCCTGGACGTCTTCATTCAGGTTATCGGCTTCCTCCGAGCCCTGTGAGAATATTGTCTGCTTATAAAAATAGACGTCCTCCTCTAGATCAAGATCAATCTTCATCTTCATCGGCATTTTTTCTACGAAAATTTTGGCTAAAAGCATTATATATTGCGGTGATTCGCGCCTAAAATCCTGGAAAAAAAAGAAGCGCCAACCCTAAATTTAATGTTTGGCCCGGGTCGGGCTGCAAGACAGATTTTGACTGGGTCGGGTTGCAAGTCAAATGAATAAACCGAACTTTTCACTTTCCACGTAAGCATACCACGTGTAAGGATTTTATTGGCATTCAATGTTTCCACTATCTAGTTACCGCCTTTGTTTTTTTAGCTAAAATAGTATTTGCTATCTTTTTATTTGTTTGGAGAAAATGTGGAAAAGAGGGAGACCTGCTACATATATATTATAAAAACAAAGAAGGGGGATAGATGATACGTATACCCAAATTCTTAGAAATTCTTATTTCATTTTGCTTTTTCTGTTTAATTGTTCCTAATTGCAAGTATCTGGATAAAACGGTGTAGTTATCACAGTAGTGCCCATTGCTCATGCTAGTCCCTCAAAAGATATGATATCAAAGGGAACATAAACTAAAGCATCCGATATAAACAAAAACATTTTAACTCATTCAACAAGTATAAATGAAATTAATCCAGCAAACTTAAAATTAAAAGAAAATAATAAATTGTAGTCTTATTAACCAGTTACAAAAATCCAAAACCAAATCTTCCCGAAAAACAAATCGTGTTTATCAGATGTGGAGTCTTAAATTTGTCGCTAACCTCCTCTGATTCAGTTGATGCAAGGCAGAATCCCACCCTGACCCCAACATGCACCAAGTGAATCAGCATGTAATAAATTTTACTTATGCAACTGGCCTTCACCTTCGCAATCGGCTTCCACAAGTTTTCCAATTGCTGCTTATAGCAAGAAGAGGTGCAACCCATTCAATGGAGGAAGAAACCAATTTTGATTGAGAGGAAGAAGCCGTGAAGACCCCGGCCACTCGTAATTAAAAGTCCCTTAATAATACTATAGTAAAAAAGTTATTTTTTTAGTGTTTCAAGGTGTGTGTTTCTTGTAGTTGGATTAGAGATTTTAGCAGTAGCTGAGTGGCCATGACTCTGGAGAGTGATCGTGGATGAATAGCTCTTGTCTAGGTGAGCAAAAACTGAGTCTCAAGTGAGTTTGGAAGTGTCCTTCTTGTGGACTCGTCATAGACAATGACTTCTAGGTCTTGCCTACTGGGGCAAGTTTTCTCGATATGGTTTTGCTAGGAGAGTGATTGTGAATCTCCGAATAAGCACCAACCAGCTTACTACGTGGTCACTTTCTTTATGGAGAGATTATTCTGTTCGAACATCGGACGGGAGAACAATCCGGTACCGCTTGGTACTAAGCGTGGTACCGACGCTCGGTACTGCTAGGTATCGCGCTCGGTACCGCTCGGTATCGTGCTCGGTACCGAGTGTGGTACATTTTTGAGGTGATGTGGCGCATTTTTATTGATCTCTGAACGACATCCGTCCAAGTATGCCTCCGGAATGATGCAACCACTTCAACCAAGTCCATTGGCTGGGATCCATTAGTTACTTGCATGATATATGCATAGGCATGTACATACAAGTAACTCATGCGGTTCCTAAGCGATGAAGGCATATGGAATTGTTTCGATGAGTGCTTGCTATCAGTTTTTGAATTTGAGCTAGCTGAGAACTTACCAAGTTTTTGGTAAATAAGCTTGAGTTCCATTCTTTTGCAACCTTATTTGTATGAACATGTTATTGTGAGAGTTTAATCTGTTATATAATCCACCAAAATAGGCTACTCATTTCAGTACCTCAAATCCTCATCAACAATGAGAACCTCCTAATTAACCATTTGCAATATATTAACAAAAAAGTAGTCTTATAATAGCTCAGATGTCACCTATCAGTTTTTGACGCATCTGCGATGAAAAAGTGGTGAACAGATGAGCATGAACCGGAAGAACAGCTTGCAATGGCTCAAGAGTGGATTGTCCAAGACCTTATAAAAATACATTGAAGACCAAAAGCTTATAAAAGACAAAAAAAGATACAGTAAGCAAGTGGCGGAGTAAGAAAATTATTTCATGGTCTAAATTTATTTTGACAAACTTCCACCAACATATACAATTTTAGAGAAAAAAAAAACAAACAAACAAACATTAGGCATAATTAATCTGTCTAAATTTACAAATGATTTGTAAATCAGATAAATACTGATATGATATATTACAATTTAAAAAATAAAGTTATTATTCAGACTTTTCTAAGATTCTACATTTATTTTCAACTTCTATAATATTTATTTGTTTATAAAATATTTTTTTTTCTCTTCCATATGAGCTACTCCCCCATTTGTTTATAAAATATATGATACTAGTAACTGGACTGATTTGATTTTGAGATTAACATAGACAAAGTGAAAGAAGCTCACAAGTTAACATCTACTAGGATTTGCAACAATTTTTTATATCTTTTTTATAAATTGGTATGTGATGTCGTGGGTATTGCTTAGTTCACTGTCATGATGTTGATTGAACTCTTGGATCTATAGGTAGGCTTCAACATACCGTTCTTTATTGACCGATAGCCATAATTGTTCAGTAGTTTTCATGCAAGCCATGTAGCCCCTACAATTGCCTATCCCGTATGTCCCGGCTTTTTTTTCTTTATTTTAAATCATCAAATGTGTATCAATTCAACCGGAAACCATTGAATCAATCACAGTTCTCTTCAACCAACCGATTCAACTTACATTTTTTTAATACTTAAATAAATTATTTTAAAATATTAAGTAATGTTTATATTTTAATTTAAAATTAGAAATTCTTAATTTTAAATTAAAAATATCAAACTAAGCATTTCACAAATTTTCATTACTTTACATTAGGTACTACTTCATTATAACTCAAAAGCCAATATAAAGTAAAAGCATTGCCTAAACAAAGTCTCCCAAATGATATTAGACTTAAAAGCTAAAGCTTCTATTTCTTAATTCTTAATTCTTAAGTTACAACACATACTGTCTATTTTAAAATAGATTTTTTAAATAAAATTTTTATGATGTAAATAATATGTATTTTTAATTAATAATATTAAATAAAATATATTCTTCATTTATTTTTTATGTACTATAAAAACTAATTAATTAATTAATTATAATAACTGATCTAATCTAACCTAAATAATTTATAAATGTAAAATAATAATATGAATTTAATTTATAAATTATATATAGATATATGACATAAATTAATAATAATTTATATTAAACTTATTAATTGATATGTAAGTTAATTTTTTGTTAAATTTGAATTAAATTTAATGATTCAATATGTTTAAATTTAAATTTACATAAGATATTAGTATTATGTGAATTCAATTTATTTTTTATAAAAAAAAATTATATCATTATATGATTTTTATGTCATCTAAATTTTATTTATTATGTCATCCGATTCAACCTCGATTCGGCCGGTTGAACCGATCGAACCTTGAACTGCTCATTCTAACGGTTCATTGTCCGGTCCGATTTTCACAACCTTGTAATTTTTCAAACTTACAGTTCAATGACTGATGCTTCTATGTCCAAAATAACTAATATTTTTATGGAAATATACATCAACAAAATGATTATAGAAGAAAATTAGTTTTTATCATCATTTTACATACACATAATTTAAAATAATTTATTTATTATCAAAAAAATAACATGTCCTTTCTTTAATTTATTTTTATTATATTAAAAAATTACTTTAAAAATAGTAAGAAAATCATTTCATATGACTTTTTTACTATTTCTTAAACAATTTGTAAACTTAAAACAGTTAAAACTATCAAAATGAGTGCTAATGAAGTTGTCACGTCAATGGTTTGTTTGTCCCTATCAAAATCTGTTCTTATGGGACTATCTTCCAGATGTACTTTAAGATAAAAAGGAATTATATTTCAAAGGTGTACTTCTTGTTGTTTTGGTTTATTTAGGAGGTAGTTGTGAATGATCTTTCACTTTGAGTTTTGGATATCAAAGCAAATGGCTAAGTTTATGAATGAAATATCATATTAAAGTTGAAAAATAAAATTATATCTATTAAAATTTCCTTGAAATTATATATGATAGATCCTCTGAATAAAGAAAAATTTTTATGTGCGAAGACTGGAGCCAGAACGTTGTCCGAAAATCAATTAGAATGTGTCATGTCAGTGGTACCGAGCCGCAAGGCAGAGCTGTACCAAGCAGTACCGAGCCTCGTTACTAACCATAGGGTGACGTGACGCATTCTGGTTTGTTTCCGAACTGCATTCGGCGTCCATATAAAATAATTAATAATGAATAAAGGAGACTGAAAATGAAATAATTAAATTAAAATATTTGAATTCTCCTCCATTAAATGCCCCAATTCTTTTCCTCCAATTTTGGAAGCCCAAGGAGCATGAAATGCTTTTAAATATAACTGAATTACTTTGTACTATTTTTTATTTAATAAAATATTTTGGTCTATATATAATTGCTCCTCTTTTTTGTTTGGTGTTTGTAGGCTTCGGGTTTAATTTATTTAAGTTGTGAGATAGATAGTTAACTTGTCACTTTAAATGACTTAAATAGTCTAGATGTATCTAATTGTTCAAATTAATTAATCTGATCGTACACTATGATACTCAAATCGTAATGTCTGATTAGTTCAATTTTTGTCTCTGATCATACAACATGATGTATAGTTGTATAGCCTGATTAGTTCAATCGAATCATAAATTGTTCAAGATGAACCAAGGTTCAATCAGTGATCTCTCTGATTGATCATCCTATGCGGTAGCGACCATACAGTACGATCATTAATAAAGTTTTGATTCTAACTTGAATCCTTAATCCTCAAAATTAAATTAGACAATTTTAATTAATATTCATATAGTATGATGAGTTCAAAATTCAAAATTAAATTTTGGCTAATTTTGGTAACAAGGATTCGATGGCAGGATTTAAGCAAATTAGCTGATGATTCTATACAATTGGAGGTTGTATAGTACGATTAATTATAATTTAGTATTAATTAATTAATTTAATTTAATATTTGATTTAATTTTATGTTGGATAAATTATACAATGTGATTTGGACCATATTGTACAATATGTAATTTCAAATATTTAATTTAATTTAAAGTATTTTTTTTTTCTAAGAAATTGCTTTAAATAGCACTAAGAAGTTGTCCTATGAATTCATTTGGAATAGTTTTCTTATTACTTTTTAAAACAACTTTTTACAAAAATTAAAACTTTTGTACTATAAAGTTGGTTTAAGAAGCAGTAAGATAGTTGTACCAAATAAAACCTAAATGAAGCATAAGATAGTAAACTATTTATATATCATAACAAATATCAAAGCGCAAAGCCGAGAGAGAGAGAGAGAGAGAGAGAGAGAGAGAGAGAGAGAGAGAGAGAGAGAGAGAGAGAGAGAGAGAGAGAGAGAGAGAGAGAGAGAGAGAGAGAGAGAGGATCTAAGAGTTGATCAAAATGCTGTGTTGAACTGTCAATGGTAGGTAAATAAAGATTAGTTGCAAAGCATATGATAGCGTAATTCTCCACAGCCACAAAAATGTTTCATTTTAAATGGTTATGCTTGAAGAAATGAAATTGTGCCCTTAACCAGTAACAAAAGAATTACAGCTATTCCTCAACCAACACTCCATGACATGGATTTGAATTGCAAGCTCACCTAAAACCAAATAAATAATAAATTAAAGGGCTAAAAAACACTTCTGGTTCGTATGTACATTTCAGTCACCAGCTCTAACTCTCAATCGCACGCATAGTAATTTCATTTTTTTTTTAAATTTTTTACGCATGGTAATTTCATTGTAACGCATCATTTAGAACTTTGCTTGATAATTAATGCATATAGAAATATTTAAGTTAGGGATGTAAAAGAGTCGAGTCGAGCTCAAGTAAGGCCTGACTCGAGCTTGACACACGAACCAAATCTCGAGCACGACACATGCCATTGAAATGAGCTTGTCGAGCGGCTTGTTCAAGTTCCATTGCCTCCGCTACCACCATCCAGTCGTGACCACATCCAAGCTCCGTCCCGCTAACACCCACGTCCAAACAAGAGTTCCCGCCTACATTCGCATCCCAGCATGCCCTTCATCTTGTAGTGACCGTGTTCGACCTCTATCCTGCTGAATCCAATGTCTAAAGTCCGAACTCCATCCATGCACATATGCCCGCGTCTAAACTTGAAATCCCACCAGGTATCTTCAATATTCCCGCTCGACACTTCACGTTCCCGCCCCGAATCTCGCCTAACATTTCAGGCTCCCGCCAGGCATCCAAGCCAGCTCATGAGCAATTGAACCGAGCTTTGGTAGGATCAAACTTGAGCTCGCTCGAGCTTGACTCGTGAGCTCAATAAGCTCGACTTCCGAGCTCATTAACGAGTCCAGCCCGAGCCACCTCATGAGTTAGCTTGTCTCGATTGCACCCCTAATTTAAGTTATCAGACTTAAAAATACAAAATCAAAAATAAATATAATATTTAATTTTAGCTATAATAATATTTAAGTATAGCTCAATTCTTCAATATAATATAATAGATCCTAAATATATTAAAACTATGTGACTTAAAGATTAATAAAATAAAACTTGAATGTACAATACTAAATTTGGATCTATTATATAGAAGAATGGAGCTGCACAGGTGAATAAGAATTAAAATTAATATAATAAAAATTAAGTGTGTAATTTTTAAATTTAGCTCTAATAATATTTAATTTAATCTCAATTCTTTTATATCATAGATCCAAACTATTTTGAAGCTTTATGACTTAAAGATTAATAAAATAAAAAATTGAATATATAATATTTAATTTTGAAGTTTAAAATATTATTAAATGTCAATCAAAATTATCAGAAGATAAAATAATACTTTGAATATTTTAAATAAAAGAATGGAACTTATTAGTGAATATGACTTATGTAAGTATAAAATTAGGAAGAATAAATTAAAACGTGATTATGTTAGAGATATATTTGAAGTGACATATATTAATTGTCGATTAATTGAAAATAAATTTAATGATTACGAGTTATGAGATGAAAGACCAAATAGGTGAAATTAAGGCTTCGTTTCGGGCGGCTTTCTTGCTGCTTCTTAAAGCAGCTTTGTAGTACAAAAATTGAAAATTTTATGCTAAAAAGTTATTTTAAAAAACAATAAAAAAACCGAAAATTATTAGGTGCGGTCATCAAAGGCCGTCCGGAGGCGAATCAAAACGCACAACGTTACTTTTTTGCTGTGCATCGATGTTGTGTATTGTTATGTATCGGACAACATGGCGTATCATGATTCTCCTCCGAACAATCTAATAACCGCACAGAATAATTCCCCCTCTTGTAGATAGCTTTCTCGTTAGTTTCCTTTCAGATAAAAATCACAATTACATTTGACTAAAATTTTGTTCTTACTTTCTGATTGTTTCGATGGTGGAAAATTATTTTGTGTAGTCATGATAACTAAATTATTTTTGTAGTAATAAATTTCCAAACAACTTTATAAAATGCATCAATGATCCCAAATATAACATAATAAAAAAAAACAAATAAAAATTATGTAAAATAATTTAAAAATAGTTAGGCTTCGTTTGGGACGGCTTTTTTATTGCTTCTTAAAGCCGCTTTCTAGCTAGAAAACTCCTTTAAGAAGTAGTAATTAAGATAGTCGTCCCAAATGAAACTTTAATTTAACATTGTAGACCGTATTCTTTAGAAGCAATCGAAAAAAAAAAAGAGTAGAAGGCTATAATATTGGTGGTGATGTGGTTGTATTAACTCCCCACTTGATAGCTAATGTGCAACTAAATATGGAGTATTAATAGTATTTTATCTAAGAATAGTTTAGAAAACTACTTCAAACAAAAATAAATAATTCATCATGCTTCAATCTCCTAAATATTTGTTTGTTGCTTTTAAGGCTTCTCTTGGACGGCTTTTTTTATTACTTTTTAAAACTGAATTTAGTACAATTTTTGTACTAAAACTCTATTTTAAAAGCAATAAAAAAGTCATCCCAGATGTAACCTATGTTTTAGTAGAGATTTAAAAATTAAAATTGTCTATAGTTTTATCTTTGATGTGACATTATTTTGTAAATATTTCTATTTTGTTGCATACTCGAAATCAAAGCAATCTATGCCATCATAATCTCTTCAATTTATTTAATTTCAAAAGAGATTATTAATTTTAATGAGTACTTTTATTTGTTTAATACCAGTCAATTATTGTGATAAAAAATGGAATAAAAAAATAAGAAGGTTTTAGTTTTTTAGTTTTGTCTTTGGATTTAGCGTTTGTTTAGCATAAGGTTAGTAAAGACTATGGTTAGTAATTAGACAATGACAAAGATATTGTAACCAATGACTATGGAATCATAGGCCAAAAGCTCATATCATTATGAACATTGTAGATTTCTTGAAGCTGATATTTATAATATCAGAGAATAAGGTGGAGAAAGAATGTAGAGAACTAATATATGGGTTGGAAGGGCAAGAAGGAACAAGGAATACAAATGAGTGGAAAATGCAATGCAAAGAATCATTATATTCAAACTTCATTTGGGATAACTTTCTTACTGCTTTCTAAAAAGTTTTTTAGTATAAATTTTTTTACTAAAAAATTGTTTTAGAAAGCAATAAGAAAGCTGTCACAAACAAAATTTCAATCAAATATGGTCATACTTTAATATAGTTTGATGGATTGATAACGTCTTAGTGAACCTTAAGAACCAACTCATATTATATGTAGTAACTTGTACTTCATGATATGGTCAAGTGTATCTAGCCAAATATAGTTCTTTTTTTTTCATTTAGGCCTCGTTTGAGACGACTTTCTTATTGCTTCGCAAAGCAGTTTTCTAGCAAAAAAAAAAAAATTTGCACTAAAAATTGCTTAACGAAGTAGTAAAAAAGCCGCCCCAAACGAAACCTTAATCATTAATAAAATCAACTTAACTCAAATAATAATAGATCCGACTAACAGTTTTCAATTGGATAAATGATAACGTTTATTTGTGTTTAGGGAATTTATTAGGAAAAAATTTAATTAATTAGTCAATATCATCAAGGATTTGGATTTATTTTGATTTAATTTGAACTTAACAAAGAGTTAATGAATGAGTCATCGCATTAAAAAAAAATTAGAATTTTATATTGCAAATTGTGTACTTAACTATGCCCTCCACAATGATTGATTTGAGTAAGTAAACTACTCTATGATCACGCACTAACACTTGGCCTTATAGTAATCAAGAAAATAAGAAAATTTCTTAGGTCTCATGAAGTAGCATCTTTTCTATGTAAATAGAAAGAAAAAAAGAAAGGTCACAAAAAGGCCCTTAGTATATATGCTTAAATATTTAATTATATAATTGAGCATGTTTTTGCCCTAAAATATCTCAAGAATACTAAGCCCACAAATTGAAATATATTATGGTAAAATAATTTAATTAGTATGACACTATCAAAACTTGATGTTTCCACAACAGATTATAGCGGCAGTTTGTAAAATGCTGCTATAAATAGGTATAAGTAGCAATTTTCATCTCTGTTAAAATCACTAAACCGTTGTAGTAGGTCATAAAAGATGCTGCAAATGTCTGATTTATTAGTAATAAGGCTTAATAAAACACACACATATATATATATATATATATATATATATATATATATATATATATATATATATATATATATATATATATATATATATATATCATGAATTTAATAGATTTGATGTCTTAACTAAAACTCATAATATTTTGGAGATATCTAGGCCAAGTTAGATAAATTCACACACACATCATATACGCAAAACTCAAATCCAATACCTCATTGGTTGGGAGCTTAGCCTACCGACCAAGAGATCTCGAGTTCGAGTCTTGTGTATGCAATGTGTGTGAGTCAGCCTTAATTGGCCTAAATGTCCCAAAAAAATCCTAGATCTATAGTTGATAGCCAAAGCTCCCAACTAACATATCAAAATGACCTGCGTAATTCTAAATTTAACTCATATTTATAAGATTAAGATTCTAAGAAAATTTCCACTATACAATTTACCAAGTATCATAGATCTTATTTTCTGCAATCAAATAGTCCACATATTTAATTAGATTTCTATGGTTTTCGGTCCCCCCAACATTTTAATAATTGGTAGCCAACAAAACAAGACATGAGTAAAATTGGAATTTGTAATGGTGGATTCCAAACTTAGATGTGGAGGTGCGTAATGAACAAACCCCTGGCCTTCTCTATATTTAAGATTGTAACACCCTTTTGAATTGGATTTCTTTCTACTGCCAAGTCTACCCAATGGCATGATGCAAAAAAAAAAAAAAAAAATTCAAATCAAGCACTATAAATTTACAATTAATCCATAAATAATTAGTATTTCATTTTAATTGATTCGAACATTGTACACCCCAACTTTGAATCAGCCTAAATATGCACTTGACTAAGGGACATTCCCTTTATAGGGGAAATCACCTTAGTGCTATTCACAAAGGGTGTGAACTAGCCCCAAGGAAATTGCTCAAGCGAAGCACAACAAGGAAGCCCCTGTCCTGAAAATTCTACATAAAAGGATTCTCCTAAACAAATCACAATCTTGGGTGGTACTTGCTTGACTAAGATGCTTGTACCAAAAGAACTCACCTATTCAAGGTGATAAATTCATAGGAGCTTGTATCTACTATCCTATTATCAGGAAAACTCATCTACTAGACTCAATTGTAGCAACTATGCCCTGCTCAATTGGTTATTTGATCTATGAAGCGCTCACCAGAGGCACTCATCAACGACACTCGCTGAAAACTCCTGTCGTCAGTCACTAATTGGAAGCATTCACCAAGTTGATAGTAGACAGTTATTCATCCAATTTAATGCACGTATGTAACAATCATATATTAGATTATTTTATTATGTTTTTAAATGAACATCTTATAGCATTCCCAACCCTATAAATAAAGAGTTGTGAGGAACCTTTCTTAGCTAGTAAAGCTTAAAATATAAACTGATTTCTCTTTATTTGTCATTTCTCTTTCTCCACTTTTCTTCTTGGCTAATATTAATAGTAAAGTCAAACTATATTTCAATGATAAATTTTGATTTAACATACTCTTAACTATGATGAGCATGGATTAATGCAATTTACAATATACCAAGCATTATGTAAGTATCACATGCATATTATTCTTTTTCCATACATTGAATGTAATTGTAGGTTTCGTTTAACCTACAACTACTTGCTCATTCTTTATTATTCATATGTTTTGAGAAAAGGTAATACTCTAATGGAGTGAAGTTGAGTGTTGCTATTAGAGGTGCTCTTGCTAACTATCAAAGTTGAATTATTTTGTAATTATGTAATTAAATATACTTCAATTGAAGTACTGGAAGGCAATGATTATTACGTATAACATTTTTTGGATGTAAAAATTCTTTTGTTTATATATATATCTTAAATTCATAATTATATTTTGAGACCTAACTAGCCTTATTCTATTGATAACTTTTTAAATACTTACTCTCTTGAGTCTATTAGGGTTAAAAGTTTTATTGTTAATGGTGGATGGAACGTGCATAAATTATTTGAGGTTATCGCTCCTAATTTAGTTGAGATTGTCATTATGATACATTTACAAATGCATTGTAAGGATCATATTTTCTTCAAGTTGTATGAGAAGTTTGATGGGAATGTGAGGTAGATTAATCTATCCCTTCCTTTTTTGTAAATTTAATACTAATGGTTATATTAATTATTCATCAACTGGAAGTGGTGGGATTATTTGTTATCATATGGGTAGTGTTATTTTTTCTTTTACTGGTCCTTTAATTTTTTGTGATGTGATTACATATGAGCTTATGGCCTTATCTTATGGGCTTAATCTGTGCCAGAAAATGAGTATTTCAGTTGTTTAGGTAGAGGTGTATCCCATTCTTTTAGTCCACATCCTTAAATACATTTTTGTTGGCATCCTTAATAATTTTTTTTCTTATTATTTAAATTGAACATTCACTTAGCAAGTTGAATTGCTATGTTTCTCATATTTATCAAGAAGCTAACCCTTGTGCTAACTGATTGGCTAAATTTTGTTGTCAACTTGTTACCTTTCAGGATTTTGATGGTTTGAATTTACCTCATCTAGTTAGAGGTATGATTATCTTGGATAAGTTCAGTTTTCCTTACATTTGGAATGCTTGATGTTGTTTTTATGCTGCATGTTTGGCTTCTCGTTATGTTAGTTTTAGTGTTGGTTCAGAGGTGTTGTATCCCTATGTTAATTGTTTTCTCCCTTTTCATGCTTTGTTTCCTGCTGGTTAGGGTTGTTGTTTGGTTTGTCTAGTTCTCTGGCTTTGGCCTGATGTGGATCATAATTTTTGTTATTTGGTTTCAGTTGAGTTCTTCTGCAATAGGTTTGGTTGGGATGTTTTGCCGAGTGTTCCGTCTGGAGGTTTGATTTTTGTTGATTTACATCCTAACAGTTTTCTCTATGGTGGGTTACTAATTTATATAGTTAGTGACTTCTTTAAACCTATGAATTTTACTAACTGGAGTTAGCTAACTTTTTTAGTTGTTCTATGCTATTGCTGGTTTATTCTGGGTGATAATTCTGTGCAGTTGCTTCCTTCCTTGGATAATTCTTATGTTCTTAGTAAAAATGATCATTTTTCTCAGTTGTGTAATACTGGCATGACTTGTTTGTCATGTATTCGAGCTACCCGAGATGTTGGAGTTAGTTTGATGATTTGCAAGTTCTTTTACTGGCTTATTATTTTCCTTTTTTTACTTTTTGATTTTTGCCATGTTTTGGTGGATGCTCTACATGTGGTATTTTTTTTTTTTTTTTGCAGGTCATGATCAAGACCTGGATTCTAATGTATAACATACATTCGAATATTTTTTGGCTTAATATTTTTTGCAGGTTTCTCCTTTTGTAGGTTGAGTACAATTACCAAGTATTTTTCTATTTGGATTTTTTTTATAGAGGATAACACTGAGAATATGTAGTGGATCTTTATTTTTGGGTGTTGGCTCCTGACCACCGTAGATTTTTCTTAGGTTTCTTTTAGTTGCTTGTACTTTGATGGGATTTTTGGCTCTAAGATTTCTTTTATTTTTGATGTAACTCTTTCGAGTATTAGCGAGCTATTAATCCTTTTTAAAGTTTTGTAATTTTATTTTGATGGAAAGTGTAGGTGCATCTATGGATTTTAATTATATATATATTAGTATTGTTTATAGCTTTATTTAGCTTTAAGGTTATTTCAAATTTAAATTCAATAAATTAAATTAATATATTTTGTTTAATAAATTTAATTTAATTTATTAAATTTATTTTTTAAAAAAATAATTATATAAAATAGATAATTATTGAATTGACAAGTTCTTAAAAATCAAACCTAGTTCACCAATTTTACTGTAAAATTGCCGGTTGGAACAAGTTGTTGCCAGTTCATTAATTGCAAACCCGATTTTAGAAAAAATCTAGATTAGCTAGCCATCTGGTTTCTGGTTGAACTGTTTAGTCTAGTGTTCCTAACAGTGCTCTAAAGTGTGTTTTCATAATAACTTTAGGGAAGTTTTTAGGCTCCATAGTGAGACATCGCAGCCTGATTCAAAATAGAAGTCATCTTAGATATGAAACCTCATAAGAATCTTACTCAACTTAGAACTTTTTCAACGTAAGTTAGCATATCTAGGATGAATTATTTTCAATCCCTACTGTAGTATTGTGGGTGCTAACTATTTGTTATATTATGCAAAAAGATGTTTGATATATCATCAAAAAAATTATCTTGATTGGGCTTGAATCGCGAAGCAAAAATCAAGTTGGATACTTTAAAAATTAAATTCAAGATCATATGAACTCTGATTTCAGCAAATTTATAGTCAAATTGAACGTCTCAGAAATACGAACCCAATGACACCAAATTCAACTCAATCAAAGCTTTAATGAGTCCAAATCAAAGACTTGAAACACATTTGGAAGGTTCAAGCCACAATTTTGATTAACAAATGGTTTCCCAATGCGATATTCTTATAGTCAAATTGAGCGGCTTAATGAGACAAATCCCACGAGCCCAAGATCACGGAATTCCAACATCATTAAGACATTCAAATCTTAAATAAACGATCAAATGATCAAGGGATTCAACATTGGCCGTCCATTCAAATCATTCCCAACTTATCTCTGATCTCCTCCTTATTTATTGGCCATGCCACTCTCATAATACTATAAATAGACCCCTCACTTCACATAGAGGATGAACCTAAAAGGGGGGAAGAAGGAGGCTTAAGCAAGAAGAGAAGAGAAAAAAGCAAGGAAGAGAAGGAAGAAACTCCTCCTCGACCATCGTTGGACTTTCACCTGACAACCTAGTGATGCCGGAGTTCTTCCAGAATGCCATCTAATGACGGAGTTCTGCTCGGATGATAACTGGCATTGGATTTCTACTCGATGCTGGATTTTCAACTGTCATCGGCTTCTTGCTAGACGCCGGACATCTGCTTGTCACCAAAATACCGTCGGACTTTCACCTGACAACCTACACACGCAAAAGTTTTGCCATAATGACATATAACACCGGAGTTCTACCCAGATGCTGATTGACATCAGAATTCTACTTGATGCCGGACCTCTGCTCGTAGCAGGATTTCTACCAGACGTCAGACTTCTACCTGTCGCCGAACTTCTGTCCATCGTCGGACATTTATTAGACTTATATCCGACGTTGGACTTATATCCATTACTAGACTTTTACCTGACATCATCCTTCCGATCTCCTTCGTCAGAAAATGATCTTTATGACCTCCATCGCTTGCCAATTACGATCTTTCGACTTACGCCACCCACCGACTACAGTCCTTCCAACCTCCATCATCCATCGACTATAGTCCTTCTGACATACATCTCCCACAAACTACAGCCCTTTCGACTTACGTTGCTCACCGTCTACAATCCTTTCGATCTCCATCGCCCGTCGACTACGATCCTTCTGACTTACGTCGCCCACCGACTACAATCCTTCTGACCTCCCTCGCCCGCCAACTATGATCCTTTTGACTTACATCACCCACTGACTACAGTCCTTCTGACCAAACAGACACATCAACAGTGATTCTTTATATTCCAATATAATAAACATCAAGCTATGACCTTCTCCCAAGGAAGGGCCTCATTTGTAATCAACTACAAATATTATTAGATTCATTCAAATTAGGCTAGGCCCTGTGGTTTTCCCCCCTTTTCAGGGGTTTTTCATGTAAAAGTTTGGTGTCTTTTATAAACGCTACACTCTCTCTCTTATCTGCTTTTGTGCTTGATCTTTGTACGATGCTAAGACGCAAAACTTTATATTTCTCTACCGCTGCAAATTCTCTAAGACACAATAATGTTTAATTTCATTAGCATGCCAAATGCCAAAATACATTCCATAGTATGAAGTAGTACATGATGACACCTCCAATTTTGGTGGCCTTTATTCTGAGGAAGCCAATGGTTCTCTATACTGCTACTTTAGATGATTCTCTTGGTGGCTTGTTAGCTGAGTTTATGAAGAAGAGCAAGATAATGTGCTTACTATTTGAGTCATTGGTTGCTTTCGATTGAAATAAGTTATCCACCTATTGAGAAATATTATCAGGCTTTGATTTTTGTAACACATAAGTTAAGACATTATATGTTTTCTCATAAGGCGAATCTCACTTCAATGATTCAATCCTCTATAATACTTAATGACATATCTAATGTTGTCTTGATGTATGTCATGTTGATTTATATTTTCGCTAAAATTTGAATTCACTTTCATACCCTTACGCGTAGTGAAAAAGGTAAGCTATGTGCGACTTCTTATAGCATGCCTAATATTTGTTGTGTCCCCTCTAAATGACAATTTTTTATGAATAAATTTTGACTTAGAATGAGTAGAAAAGCTCTACCTAGGAGTTATATTTCATTGACACTACATATTCTGACAAAGTCAACAAATTGCAAGATGCTATTCTAAAGAAAATTTGCACCAGGTTGATATTCATAGCTCCAGATAAAAGTTTGTTACAATATTCTTACCATGTTTTGAAGCCTTGTACAAACGACAAAGCTGAATATGAAGTTCTAAAACTTGGTTTAGAATCAGTAATTCTGATTGAAATCCAAGAAATTAAGTTACTGGAAATTTACAAATTCTCGAAGCCCAACTTCTTGTTGTCCTTGTAGTATACAATAAAACCCTTTGAGCAGATTCCTTAAATTACATGATTTTAAGTATTTTTTATTTTAAAAAAAATTAATTTTAAATGCAAAAAGACCATCGTTAACTAAATTAAAAAATTAAACCAATCCTAAATAAGCTGAATTATATATCAACCTAACATAAAAATATGAATATTACAACATATAATTTAGATTTATTTGAAGTACTTTCATTTGATTATTATTTTCTAGTTGCTTTAAAGCAAATTTTCAAAAAAATTGTTGTTGTGCTGTTGTTTTTTACAATCAGATTTGTAAATATGTGATACATGTAATAAAGAAATTATCAAATCTTTTTTTAAATATATTTATAATATTCACATCAATCTCACAACAACTTCATAATCATTTTTATTAAATAATGTAATTGTTCCGATAAACGCCAAGTGAATTACGTTAATTAACATCTAAAAATAGGCTTTCACTATCCCAATTGAACTGAATTAAACTAAAAATAACCTGAGAAATTTGCCTCTAATTTAATTTTATATGATTCAGATTTCATTTGGACCAATCTTTTAATTGTTTCCTAAATCCACTTTATAATAAAAAAAAAATTTGTTTATATTAAAAAAATATATTTAAGAAGATTAAAAAAGCTCCCAAATGAAGTTTCAGTTCAATATTAATTGCTGTCCTTTTACCTATCAACTATTTCAGCAAATAATTAGGTCAGGTGACCTGAGGCGAAAAATAAGTTCGGACATCCAATAAAAATTTGTCGCGTCATCTTGCGCTTTTGACTACGCTTTTGACTTGTGCTTTACTTGCATTTTACCTGCGCTTTACTTACGCTTTTTGACTTACGCTTTAATTGCGTTTTACTTGCGCTTTACTTGTGTTTTACTTACGCTAAATTTAAAATAATATTTTACTACGTTGGATCACCTGACCCAATAATTTGCCATCAATTTCAGTTTGACATGCGCTCTCGTCTACCGTAGGGCAAATTATTGGGTCAGGTGACCGAAGCCATCTCTCCGTTTGGTCGCCAATAGAAATGCGTCATCTGTTAGTCATTTTTTTAATTTAATATTAACGCTTTATGTCTTGTCAGAGTTAGCTACCCGACCCGATAATGCTATTCATTTAAACTTTTAAGCTTTTGCCGCCCTATTTTTTCATTTTGATACCCGCGAAAGACGCAAATATGTGCTGCTGTAGAAGAAAAAATGAGCCAGAAAACTGCAGAGAAGAAATTGACTGCTCAGTGAAGAGGGAGGTGGAAGAGGGAGTGCATGAATCGGAAAGGATGCATAAATCGGAAGGGCTGGTGCATGAATCGGAAGGGCTGGTGCATGAATCGGAATCGGAACCTAACTTAGCCGGAAATTCCTCTGGTTTCAACATATCGATAAGTATCTTGGAAAAACGAGTTAGAAAAGTTGTAAGCAGAAAGAAGACGTAGGTTTCAGCTCATTAGTCTTAGGATTTTTTATTTTGCGATTTTTAAGTAGAATAAATTTCTTTTGTCGAAAAAGTAAAAAAAAAAAATCTAATGTTGTTGTTGCTTAGCTTTCATTATTGATTTTTAGGATGAAGATGATAAATAAAAAAACTGAACTAGTTGCGCTATAGTTGCGCTATAAGTGCACTATAGTTGCGCTATAGGTGCGCTATAGTTGTGCTATAGTTGCGCTATAGGTGCGCTATAGGTGCGCTATAGGTGCGCTATAGTTGCGCTATAGTTGCGCTATAGTTGCGCTATAGTTGCGCTACGGTTGCGCTATAGTTGCGCTTTACTTGCCCTTTACTTGCCCTTTACTTGCGCTTTCAGGCTGTATACAAAGATGAGACAGAAGCATATGAATATTTTTGCACTTATGCTCACGATAATGGCTTTAGTGTCCGAAAGGATCATCACAGTTTTTGGCCAAATTCTAGAAAGATAAAATCGAAGGACTTTGTTTGTTCAAAAGCTGGTTTCAAGAAAAGTGATGATCATAATTCATGAAAGAGGAAGAGATTCACTAGACCAGTTGTCAGAACTGGTTGTCCAGCCATGGTGAGGTTTGTCACTGATGAAGACGGTTACTGGCATGTCAAAAGATTTATTGAATCTCATAACCATGAATTAGCTAGCCCAGCCGACCGACACCTTTTAAGATCATGTAGGAATATTATTGAGGAAAAAGCTGCCGTCCTAAAATCGATAATAAATGTAGGGATTATAACCGTTGATGCATATGCCTACCTTGCAGAGGAAGTTGGTGGATGTGAGAATGTCGGATTCTCTAAGAGAGATGCCTACAATTTGATTCAGAATGAGAAAATAGCAAGGATTGAAATTGGTGACACTAATTCTTTGATTCAATTATTTAAAGATCGACAAGTTGAGGACCACATGTTTGCATGGGATGTTCAATATGATGATCAGGATAGATTGTTAAATTTTTTCTGGGTTGATGGCGGAAGCAGGATAGATTATGAATGTTTTGGAGATGTGTTGATTTTTGATACTAGTTACAGGCTGAACAAGTATAATTTTGTTTGTGCGCCATTTGTTGGTGTTAACAATCATTGGCAGAATATTTTGTTTGGGCTTGCTTTTTTGTCAGAAGAAACAATTGAAAGTTTTACATGGTTATTTAAAGTATTTGTACGAATAATGGGTAATAAATATCCAACAACAATATTCACTGATCAGGACCAAGCTATGGCCAGGGCCATAGAAGTTGCATTACCTCACACTCGTCATAGATTATGCCAATGGCACATACTTAAAAAGGTTCCATCAAAAGTTTCCATCTACAATAGTAATAATAAAGTTAGAGGACTCTTCCATAAGTGTATGAGGTGGTGTGATTCTGAGAAAAGTGTTTGAGGAAGCGTGGGATGAAATGATCAAGGAAGGGAATCTTCATAACCATGAATGGTTGCAGGATCTTTATAAGATAAGGAGAAAGTGGTCAACTACTTTCAACAAGGATTCCTTTTGCATGGGCATTTTATCAACGCAGCGTAGTGAGTATACTAATAATATGTGTCATGGCATTTCAAAGCCAACAAGTTCATTAACTGATTGTTTTCTTGGCTTGGAAAATGTACTGATGAATTGGCGGCGAAATGAGCAAGATGAGTATTACAAATGCAGTCAATCTGAAATTGTTCCCGTGATAAAGAATAGCTCAATATTAAAACAAGCTGTTAGATATTACTCAAGAAGAATATATTCAATTTTTTAGGAAGAATTTATAAAGGCTGTGGGAAAAATGAGTATAGATTTTGTCTCGACTGATTCTTCAAAGTATATAGTCAACTACATAGAGAAAAAGAATCAAAACCATCATTGGGTTGTTCACTTTGATGCAACAGAAGGTAACATTCAATGCAGCTGTAAGAAGTATGAAACCATGGGATTGTTGTGTTCTCATTGTTTGAGGGTTTTTAAACAGTTAGATATGGCTAAATTCCCTGAGAAGTACTTATTACTTCGTTGGTCAGCAAGGGCTCGACAAGTTTTTTATTCAGGTTACTTGCTTAATTCTCAAAGAAGTAATAATTTCCAAAGTGGTAGGGGATTCATATTCAGAAATCAGGTGAGCATGTTTGCATATCAAATGAGCACGGAAGCTCAAGGGAATGAAGAGGTAGAGGAGTTTATTCTTTCCTCATTACAAGACATGTATAAAAAATTATACTTAATTCTTGGTGGCAAGAAAAGAAATCAGAAGGATGTTGCTAGTTCCCAAGGTGGAACTGCAAATTTGAAAGATCCTCTAAAGCGTAGACCTAAAGGCATATCAAATGCAAGACTGAAAAGCCATTAGGAGAAGAAGAAATGGCCTAAAAGTAAGTTTTTAATAATTTGTTAATTATTTAATTCCTAATCCTAATACTAAAACTCTAGTTTTTTACATATAAGAAACCTTTGGTGGGGGATAATTCAATAGAAGAACCTTCTTCAACACAACCTTCTTCAACACAGATGAACTTTTCAAGCATGCCTGAATGTTTCAGTGAGGAATATATAACCGGCATACCATCATGCCAACCTGGAGCTGAATACACCAAGTTGATGATGGATTTTCTTTCTTCGTAGTTGGAATTTAATGAATTTGCAATGTAATAATACTTATTTGGACTTATTGATTTCATTTATTGGTTGTAATAAAATTTTTTATATAAATCATGCTTTCTGTATGAATTAATAATTTTGGTGTACAGAATTAATAATTGGTTACAAATGTATGGTTGCGCTATGGTTGCGCTATGGTTGCGCTACGGTTGCGCTATGGTTGCGCTACGGTTGCGCTACGGTTGCGCTATGGTTGCGCTACGGTTGCGCTACGATTGCGCTTTACAGAATATGCACATTATAGAAGTTACAAAAGTTATGCGCTTTACAGAATATGACAGAATATGCACATTTTATACAACAATCAAAAACTATATAAAAACATAATAAAATGCACATCAAAATGTATATAAAAATATAATAAAATTACATTTATAAATCATGGACAATATTTACAATAAGTTACAGATTGTTTACTTCTTTGTTTGTAGAAAAAGAAAATATGCTAACTCTGCCCTAAATTTTGGCATATGCGTTTGTCAATCTTTAAGAGCATTCCAGTATGTTTTTTTCGTTGGACGACCTTTTCCATATATTTACAAACGAACATTCCACAATCGTAGTTGTTTGTTTGTGTTGGAATTCCACGAACCGCCTGGACATTCCATTTCGTAATATCGCTTGAAAAGCATCTAATGGTGTCCTCGTGTAAATACTTTATTTGTACGAATAAAACATTATAAAAAATTATTATGTATATAAACATAGTAATCTGGATTTAACTTGAAATATGAATTAAACTTACAACTGTATGACAAATACTCTTGTGTTCACGATTTGGTAATGAATCATACATTTTCTAGACTTTCTCCTTCAATTTTCCAACAAGAAGAACCCAATGCTTCTCGAAAATTATGGGTTGCACAATAAGTTTGTTTTCTTGAATTGAAACTGGATTAATGTGATTGATAAAAATTTGATAATCCTAATTGTATGACTTGTAAATTTGTAATAATTCAGTTCTATAAGGAAAAGCAAAAGTAAAAAAAAGATTAAAATATTATTTATACTTACCCTGTACAATAGAGAAATGTACAAGTAACGTTGAAATTTCTCCGCCATTAACCTACTCTGCTCAAGTAAAAAGTAAGCAAAAGCATCAACATGGTTATCTGCTAACCAATCATTTGTGAGCAGCATGTCAATATCTGATCTTTTTATCTCGATGTTTCCAGATGCAAATATTATGTGTTCCCTACAAAAACAAAGAAAAATTTAATGTTAAAACGCAACCTTAGCGCAACCGTAGCGCAACCTTAGCGCAACCATAGCGCAACTATAGCGCAACCGTAGCGCAACTATAGCGCAACTATAGCGCAACTATAGGGCAACTATAGCGCAACTATAGCGCAACTATAGCGCAACCATAGCGCAACCATAGCACAACCATAGCGCAACTAAACTTACTTTGTATTAAATTTTTTGAAACATTCATCCATAATTCGTTGTTTTTCCTCTGTTAGAAATTGCTTCCCTGGATAATCCATATTTTCCAATGCTGGTCGTGTCTCAACTATTATAGTTTAAACAGAAATAACCTTTTTGTTCTTCTTTACGTATGGTATGATTGATTTTGATGAACTCTCTGCTTTTTCATCATTTTCTCTTTTTCTCTTTTGTCGTGGAAGTTCTTCGGCCATTGGTGGAGGTGGAGGTATTGGTTGTTGTGGAGGTATTGGTGGTTGTGGAAGAATTTCTTCGGCCAATGGTGGAGGTGGAGGTATTGATGGTTGTGGAAGAATTTCTTCGGCCAATAGTGGAGGTGGAGGTATTGGTTGTTGTGGAAGTTCTTTGGCCATTGGTGGAGATGGAGGAAGATCTTGTATTGGTGCTTGTCCTGAAGGATACAAAGCTGTAATTTTCATGGATTGGAAGCTGGAGGCAAATGTAGATATATGCGGCTTATCTGGATTGTGATCACACTGCATTTGAAATTCAATAAATTTGTACTTCAGTGAGTCTTGATCTGCCTGAAGTTTTTCCAAAATATCTTCAACTCTATCCAATCTTGCTCCCACATTATCTTGAATTTTATTCAACATCTTCTCAAAAATTTCAATACATTTATTCTGAACAGCCTCTAAATCTGCCTTTCTAATGGGTGGCTGTTCAGCAAAAGGTTGACTGGTGGAAATTTTTTCGGTAGGTGGACGAGTAGAAGGTTGAGTTAGCGGCAGAGATTCAGTTTCTGGTGGTTCATTATGAGGAGAATCAGGAGGAGAGAGAGGAGGAGAGGGAGGTGGGGAGGGAGGTGGGGTGGTGTCAATTTTCTTTCTTGCGGAAGCCTTAATTTTCTAGGGTGAATGCAATTTTTGTGGTTCATGACCTTAACAGGTTTCCAAGTTTTGTATGACAGTAATGTCAGCCCCGTATTTTTCGGCCTCCTCATTGGTAACATTGTCAAGACAAATAAAAATCTGCAAAAAATAGAAAAATTTATTAAAGCGCAACCATAGCGCAACCTTAGCACAATCATAGCGCAACCATAGCGCAACCTTAACATAATTTGCATCACGTAAACAAAAAAATTACCTCACTTTTCTTTAAAAATTTAAATAATTTGGCTGCATTATCTTGAGTAAAGTATAAATCTGTATACCCCTGTCATCTAAGAAAACCTGGTCTTATTTCTGAATCGGTTGGTTTATTTAATAAAAAATATTCCAAAAATCAAATCTGTATAATACCAAAAATAAAAATTTTAAAGTTAACATTTAAAAACATTAAACATGTAGAATAACCAGTAGGAGTGGAAACTTACCAATAGAAGAGGAAAAAAGCCATTGATGTAACCCAATGGTTTTTGTTGTTGAAACTTCTCAAAAATTATGTTGAACTCCGCAACCATGAAGTTCCTTAAGCATGAAGCCCAATTAATGGAACTGAACTCACTTAAATTATTTGCTACAGTTGTGAGCCTTCTAGAGATTTTATGACTATTTAGTGGAAAAAAAATGTTAGATAACAAAAACATAATAAATGTCTTTATTTTTGTTGTATTATCAGATAATCTGTCTAAGTTTGACATTTCTGTTTTAATTTCGGTTGACAGAGGTCCATTTAGAGGATCAATCCTCCATTTGATATCAATGCCTCTGTTTGGCATACCTGTAAGAAAATTTCAGTTGTTAAAGTTCAAAAAATATATAACTATAAAAAATTCCATATTCAAAATATTACTTGTCAACAAAGCAACCTCGTCAGAAGTGAATTTCAGAACATGACCGAGGACGATGAAGCCCTCATCAGCAGGACTCCAGAATTTGAGAACCTCAAAAAGAAGTGGTATACACTGCTGGAATGCGGGGAACCTCAAAAATTGATGAATGTTCAGATTCTTTAATGTTTGCTCCACTTCATCATCAATGATCTCGGCAAAAGCATCACAATGTTTGTGGAAAGAAGTAACATAACATCCAAATGTTACTGGCCTTTGATAGGGCGTCCTCATCTATAACAAAAAAAAAATCAGAACTATATCACAACCATACAATAGCGCAACCATAGCGCAACCTTACATTTCGTAATTAATTAGCTTAAAAGAAGTTTAAAATAAAAAAAAAATCAAAAAATTGAAAATCACATTGAACATATATGCTAGTTTTACAACTATTACTAAACCCTAAAACTTAGAAGATAGCGTAAACCTTTCGTATCATTTGTTTCATCCATTTACGAAGAGAAGAAGCGTGAAAAATCAGAAAATAAATATTTGAACAGTACATTACATTAAACAAACATTGGTAAAATTATAAGTAAACCAAACCCTAAAATTTAACGGCAATATAACTTTAACGCAACGAAAGCGCAAGTAAAGCACAAGTTAGGCGCAACCATACCTCTTCCTGATTGATGATCTTCTACAGTCTCGTCGTCTACCTCCGGCATGAATAAGCAAATGCAGAACCGAAGGTAATGGAGGAATCCGAGAGCGCTTACAAGAGCTTGAGTAACAGTGAAAATGTCGCTCGAAAATAAAATACGCGGCGTTTCCATTCTTTCTTTTTCGGAATTCAAATGAATAGCGTTATCGGGTCGGGTCGCTAACTCTGACAAGACATAAAGCATTAATATTAAATTAAAAAAAATGACTAACAGATGACGCATTTCTATTGGCGACCGAACGGAGAGATGGCTTCGGCCACCTGATGCAATAATTTGCCCTACCGTAGGCTCAATTTTTTTGAAAGAAAATCCAAATGGATTATACCATTGTTTTGAAAATCGGACCGGACCGGCCGGTTCGACCGGTTCAACCGTGAACCAGTCTTACAGCCGGTTCGGTCCTATCTAAGAACCGGGCTAACAACGAACCGGCCAAAACCGGCTTGAACCGCCGGTTGAACCGGCCGACCGTTGAACCGGTCCGTTTTTTAAGAACCGGCCGGTTCAACTAATAATATATTTAAATATTTTATTTTTATATAAAATGTTTAATTAATATTAAATTATTAATTAAAATAATTTAAATATCATATATCTTATTTAATAATATGATTCAAAAATTTTATTAAATTTTATATAGTAAATTAAATATAAATAACCAAGCTCACATGATGCCATAATACCATGAAAGCTCTTAAAGCACAAGTACAAGGAAAGGTATATAAGAAACACAACTTAGAATTCCTAAGTGATGTGGGACAAAAGAACTAGTTATTTTTTGTTTCAACATTCAACAATGTGCATTAAATTTGTTTGAATGAGAACTTGTTGGAAATTTTTTTTGTAGAATATTCAAATAAAAAATAGTCATAATAATTTTTAAACTTCTTAAATTTATTATTAATTATATTTTTATAATTATTTAAATAAAAATAATTATTTATCATTTTTAAAGTTCTAAAACATTTTCTAAATGCGAAATTAAATGATAGAAAAATAAAAATCTTAAAAAATAAAATTGTATGACTTTATAAATATAGTTTTATAATCTAAAATTTATATATAATTTATATATGTAAATTATGCATAAATATATAACATAAAGCAATCATTTATATCAAATAAATATATTTATATATAAACTAAATTTTTATTAAATATAAATTAAAATAAAAAATTGAATATATTTATATTTAAATTTAAAATTAGTAATTATTTATATTTAAATATATAGCATACATATAATAATTATTTATATTTAATTTTAAAATTATGTAATATATTATATATGTATGAATTTTATTTATTTTTTAGTCTAAAAATTCTTAGAATTATAAAATTTTTATGAATAAATTGTCATTATTATTATGTTAATTTTATTACTTTAATTATATTATTATTTATTACGTCATCCGGTTCGATCCCGGTTCGACCGGTCGAACCGGTCGAACCATGAACCTCTCATTCTTCCGGTTCGTTGTCCGGTCCGATTTTCACAACCTTGGATTATACGGCTAAATCGACCCAAAAATTGTACCAAAAACCGCGACCCACTAGCGGCGACCTCGTTTGGATGAGAAACGGACGTCTGGGATTTAATTCCGGCGTCGGCGCCTGACGATCTTATACGAGCAGAAGCGCAACCAATGGCACCAAGTAAATACTTCTAACTCCTAGACTATTCTTTGACTATACAACTGACCTCTCCTCTTGCAGAACCGGCACCGACCGGTCAATGTTACCACCGACTCGGTCCCCGACCACTGGCGACCGGCTACAGCGGGTAGCCGCAGTATATTTACAGACCAGTCACAATAAAAGCTAAGGAAATCCCAAACGACGGCATATCAGGAACCAAAAATTAGCAGAGCCATTTGTTGGATTCCATTTTCCCTCGGTTTAAAAACTCCCGCACTCAGGTTCCATTGCCAGGGCCGTGAGAGAGAGAGAGAGAGAGAGAGACAGAGGGAGGGAGATCATCGAGGAGAAGAGGGGGAAAGCTTTGGTGAGTTGATTTCTGCAATGCTTCTCTTTTGGATTGGATGCGCTTTCTTCTTCGAGCTTTTTTTTTTGTCGCGGTGTTCTCGCTTTTTTAGATTCTCGGAGGAATTGGACACTCTTGTGTTTATCTCTATCTGTCGGGCTTAATAAAAAAACTTTAATCACATTTTGTGGTTAATTGATTTCTTTGCAGGGCAATGTTTTCAGTCTCACTGTCTGGATTTGATGATTTGGTGATGGCGTTTAGTGTTCATTTGGTGTTTTTACTGGATAGGCTGTTTGTTAATGAGATGGTGAATCCGGACTGGTTTTTTGGTTCCTTTTTCAACATTTGTGGGTTTTTTTTTTTTTGGATCCTGTCTCTCATTCGTCTTGGGAAATTTAATGAATCTGTCTGATTGCTTCGATTCTGTCATTTGACACATGCATTTACCTGAATGTTACAAGAAAATCGTCCCACTCCCCTCCCAATTTCTTGACGCATTAGAAATTTTGAGGCTTATGGAAGCCTGGATTATACACTCTGTGATTCATATCTTTCTTCCTTCTTAAGATGACAGCCATGAATGCTTTATTTTAAGATGCATATTACTAGTGTCTGATCCACGATTTTGTTACGGAGGGCAAAAGCAATGGAAAATCAAAATTTTCAGGGCGAATATATATAAAATTTAAGACGTGCCGGGCATTGCATCTCAAGAACAAAATAAAAAAATTCGCCCTTTAATTTTCATATATATATATATATATATATATATATATATATATATATATATATATATATATATATATATATATATATATATATATATATATATATATATATATATATATATATATATATATATTTTTTTTTTTTTAAATTTTTTTTTTTTATGCGGCATTTCTTACAAGGGATTGTTCGTTTGTTGTGTTGAATTTACTGGAATTCTAATCCAGGTAAGATCATTGTCCACTTGCCACTCCCTTTCATTAGAATTAAATTGGGAACTAATCGTGATAGTAAATACTAATACTTTCACTGTTTGTCTTATTATCTGCTTTTATGGCCTAGCGCTTGTGATCTTCTTAGCATGGCATGTTTAGTTTTTTGTTTTTGTTAAGTCATTTAATATTCGAGATACGAAGCTTCCGTGCTGGTGCACATGTGGGTTTGTTGATCAGGTGACTGTGTTCTGGATGAAAAATGAAGCATTATTGGGGTCAGCACTATAAGTTAATTGAACTTGAGACGAGTCCCTAAGTTCCAGCTTGTTGCTAGCTGGGCATATACTCCCTTAAAATTTTTCTCCCAACAATTTTAGGAACACTCTTTCCTTTTTTTTTTTCTATTTATCTTATGCTGATGTGGAATGACATGTCATCTATGCGGACAAAAATTCCTTAAACAGTATTTATTAGAAATGCGACTATTAATTTGGTCACAATGGAGAAAAGAAATTCATTTAGTTGATCTCACATAGTGGAGATATTATTACGCACGGTCACCGACGGATCCTCCGGGGAGAATCAGGATGTGTCATGTCACTTAGTATACAATGATACACAACACCGGTACATAGTAAAATGATGATGTGGCACATCCTGATTCGCCTCCGACAGCGTCCGATGACCTCACATTATAATTTCTCGGTGGGATTTAGAATTGTGCAAATCTTTAAACACTGCAACCATATCAATGCGGTGAATATTTTGGAGTGGTTTAAGATTTTTGCAAAGAGTATGCTGCATGGCATGAAATGAAATGGTACATACAAGATTTTCTACAAATATTTTTTATAATTTTTTTCCCATTGGTAATAGAAGGGTAAAATAATCCATTTCATATTATTACATCACTCTGCATCTTCAGTCAAAACAATTTGGCATGAATATCTTCATTCGTGCATCGTGTAGATAAAGGCCATTGCACTCCAATGTCCCGTTTGTGATGTTACTGATCTTTGTTATCTTCCCAGTAAATATTTTGTAAGTTAGGAAACCGAACTGATTTGAGTATGAGTTAAGGGAAATAGATCCTATGCCACAAATATAGACTGAAAAGTAAATCATATTTTGTGGGAATTTATGAACTGATTAACCATGAAGAGAAAACTTTTTTCTAGTAAATAATTATGGTGGGCACTTGCTTATTGTTTTTTCATTTTGTAAGCATACATGTTTGATACGAGACAGATTTTAATACTGCAATTTGAAATTAATAGTTTTTTGGATGCGAGATATTGCTACCTTGAATTTGAAATTAGGTACAAAAGTACTGTTTAAGTAGGCCCTTCATTTTCATTTCTAAAATGGTTTAGTCTCAATACCCTTAACGCATGTTATTCATCTTCAAGTTGACTCTAATTAATTAATTTATTTTGCCAACTTTTTGGTACTTGCTTATAAATTCTCAAACATGTCCTATGCTTGAAGTAAGCATGCTAATCTTTTCTTCCCTTTCTTTTACATTTCATATATGAAAAAATAAAGTTATAAGTGCTTTTGTTAAGAATGAAAGCAAAATAAAATCACAAAAATATATAAAAATATTAGTTTGCGTTGTTTGAAATTACTCCTACATTTACTACTGTATGGATTTCACTATTTTGTTCGAATTACTATTGCCAAAGCTTTTAAATAAACACTTCACATCCTCCATATGCAAGAACTAAATTTAAATGAAATGTTGTACAATTGAACATGGAAGAATACGTTGAAGATTCTACCTAGACTATTTTTAAATTAATTTGTAAAGTTTCAATTTTCATAAGCATGGCTAACACTATGAATTTAAAACTATGAAATTGTTGCCTTGCAAGAAACTGAATACATATAATGAGTCGTGGCTCCGAGTTATTATCTCATAAAAGTTAAAATTCTGTAATTTTAATAGAAAATTCCATCAAAAGCATACTTACCAACAAAAGATTAAAGGTCAGACTGAACCAATGTGACTTAAGGTCTCATCCTGTTATATGGTTTTGGTACTTGCGTCTGATGTAGAACGGGTAGGAGGATTGGATCCTAAGGGTCTTGTAGAGCAAATTGAGGGGTCTAAACAGCAGCTTTTGACTCTTAGACGTCTTGGACAGCAACTCTTCTTCCAACACAACAGCTAGAGGTCTTCCAAGGGCTGAAGAAGAATGGTGTACAGCAGTTTTCCTCTTCCAGATCAGCAATTTTAGAACTTCCAAGTGGTGTGGATGCAAGACAATGAAGGATACTTTATGCTGCAGTTGGAGGAAGGAGTAGAATCACTGTCACGTGGAATTTGGGGAGTTTAGTGAAAGAGATCCCACGGGCAAGGCCTTGGGAAAATCTGCCAGCAGGGATTTAAGGCAAAGATTTACTTCCAGAGGAAAAAAAAGGCTGATTTTAGTAGGATTTAGGTGGTGCAGGCATAGAGGAGATTTCGGCCTGACTAAGGGCTGAAATTGGTAGTCTTTCCAAATGCATATATGGGTTTTAGGAAATAAACGAAATAACCAAGCAAGCCTTTGAATGCTTCGGCCAACAGTAGGTTGGATTGCCAAATTCTTTCCCAATGGAGGTTGACGGGAATAAGGGGAAGAAATTAGGGAATTAATCCAACTAAGGGGGAGGAGGTGAGCTGAGAGGGAATTTAGGAATTAAATCCTAATTCCTATTCTTCATAAAATCCAGGGAGGGGGGAACGGCGGGATGCATGGGTGAGGGGGGAAGTAATGAGAGCAATTAAGGATTCCTAATTTAAGGTTTTAGATTTATGAAAGATTTAATTTAAATCCTCTTGAATTTAAAATTCAAAATTAGATCTAAATCAAATACTTTCATAAACTAAAAGAGCTAAATTAGGAAATATTTTGAATTTCAAATTTGAATGAATTTGAATTTCAAATTAATTCCAATTGATCCCAACCTAAATTAGGAAACAAAATAAGAGGAGCAAAGGATGAGGCCAGTGGCAAGGGTTAATTTGGAGAGATTAATGACTCATCTCCATGCAATTGAAATTTGAAATTTGAATTGGAGATTTAAAACCTTACAAATATGGATCAAACCCAAATAGGAAAGATTTCAAATTTGAAATTTGAAATCCAAAATTGTCATTGATTTTCCCTCTCGATTTTGCCAACCCAAATTGGAAGGAGGCATGGCCATGGGAAGATGACAGGTGGCCGGCGACTTATGGTGGGAACGGAGATGACGATGGTGGACGGAGGTAGAGGAAGAAGATGAAGATAACAACGAAGAGCAATAAGAATGAACAAAAGCAAATAAACAAAATATCAAAGATACAACCGCGAACCCGGACACATCCTGCGGCTGACGGGTACTACGTTGCCCTTCTCCAAGGGACTTCATGCCACGAGCCCGGACCCATCCTGCGGCTGGTGGAAACTCCGACTCCCTCCCATAGGGATTTCACTAACGTTCTTTCCAAAGAACCCAAGTGCAAAACGCAAATTTTTTTATTATAATTCCATCATGTCCTAAAACAGGAGCAAAGGCCTCTATATAAGCCTTGAAAGAAACTAAAAGACAATTTTATCCCTTGGGCTTACATAAAACTAATCCCTTAAGGGTAAAAAAAGAAAAATGCATAATTAAATAAAATTACAATTAATAAAATAAGATAAAATGAAGGGATCTCGGCCGTTGATCTTCAGCTCCTCGGATAGGCATTGATGGTTGGATGTCCGCATCATTCTCCCGGGGTGGAAAAGACTCGACTCCGTCGAGTTTGCATCCCGGGTGAGCAACCATGCTCTGATACCAAACTGATGTAGAATGGGTAGGAGGATTGGATCCTAAGGGTCTTGTGGAGCAAATCGAGGGGTCTAAACAGCAGCTTTTGACTCTTAGAAGTCTTGGACAGCAACTCTTCTTCCAACACAGCAGCTAGAGGTCTTCCAAGGGCTGAAGAAGAATGGTGTACAGCAGTTTTCCTCTTCCAGATCAGCAATTTTAGAACTTCCAAGAGGTGTGGATGCAAGACAATGAAGGATACTTTATGCTGCAGTTGGAGGAAGGAGTAGAATCACTGTCACGTGGAATTTGGGGAGTTTATTGGAAGAGATCCCACGGACAAGGCCTTGGGAAAAATCTGCCAGCAGGGATTTAAGGCAAAGATTTACTTCCAGAGGAAAAAAAAGGCTGATTTTAGTAGGATTTAGGCGGTGCAGGCATAGAGGAGATTTCGGCCTGACTAAGGGCTGAAATTGGTAGTCTTTCGAAATGCATATATGTGTTTTAGGAAAATAAACAAAATAACCAAGAAAGTCTTTGAATGCTTCGGCCAACAGTAGGTTGGCTTGCCAAATTCTTTCCCAATGGAGGTTGACGGGAATAAGGGGAAGAAATTAGGGAATTAATCCAACTAAGGGGGAGGCGGTGAGCTGAGAGGGAATTTAGGAATTAAATCCTAATTCCTATTCTTCATAAAATCCAGGGAGGGGGGAACGGCGGGATGCATGGGTGAGGGGGAAAGTAATGAGAGCAATTAAGGATTCCTAATTTAAGGTTTTAGATTTAGGAAAGATTTAATTTAAATCCTCTTGAATTTAAAATTCTAAATTAGATCTAAATCAAATACTTTCCTAAAATAAAAGAGCTAAATTAGGAAATATTTTGTATTTCAAATTTGGATGAATTTGAATTTCAAATTAATTACAATTTATCCCAACCTAAATTAGAAAACAAAATAAGAGGAGCAAAGGATGAGGCCGGTGGCATGGGTGTTAGGTCTAATTTAATTTGGATAGATTAATGACTCATCTCCATGCAATTCAAATTTGAATTTAGAATTGGAGATTTAAAACCTTCCAAATATTGATCAAACCCAAATAGGAAAGATTTCAAATTTGAAATTTGAAATCCAAAATTGTCATTGATTTTCCCTCTCGATTTTGCCAACCCAAATTGGAAGGGAGGCATGGCCATGGGAAGATGACAGGTGGCCGGCGGCTTATGATGGGAACGGAGATGACGATGGTGGACGGAGGTAGAGGAAGAAGATGAAGATAACGACGAATAGCAATAAGAAGGAACAAAAGCAAATAAACAAAGTATCAAAGATACAATCGTGAGCCCGGACACATCCTGCGGCTGACGGGTACTACGTTGCCCTTCTCCAAGGGACTTCACGCCACGAGCCGGGACCCATCCTGCGGCTGGTGGAAACTCCGACTCCTTCCCATAGGGATTTCACTAACGTTCTTCTCAAAGAACCCAAGTGCAAAACACAAATTTTTTTTTATTATAATTCTATCATGTCCTAATACAAGAGCAAATGCCTCTATATATAAGCATTGAAAGAAACTAAAAGACAATTTTTCCCCTTGGGCTTACATAAAACAAATCCCTTAAGGGTAAAAAAAGAAAAAATGCATAATTAAATAAAAATTACAATTAATAAAATAAGATAAAATGAAGGGATCTCGGCCATCGATCTTCAGCTCCTCGGATATGCATGGACGGTTGGATGTCCGCATCATTCTGCCGGGGTGGAAAAGACTCGACTCCGTCGAGTTTGTGTCCCGGGTGAACAACCATGCTCTGATACCAAACTGATGTAGAACGGGTAGGAGGATTGGATCCTAAGGGTCTTGTAGAGCAAATCGAGGGGTCTAAACAGCAGCTTTTGACTCTTAGAAGACTTGGACAGCAACTCTTCTTCCAACACAGCAGCTAGAGGTCTTCCAAGGGCTGAAGAAGAATGGTGTACATCAGTTTTCCTCTTCCAGATTAGCAATTTTAGAACTTCCAAGAGGTGTGGATGCAAGACAATGAAGGATACTTTATGCTGCAGTTGGAGGAAGGAGTAGAATCACTGTCTCATGGAATTTGGGGAGTTTAATGGAAGAGATCCCACGGGCAAGGCCTTGGGAAAAATCTGCCAGCAGGGATTTAAGGCAAAGATTTACTTCCAGAGGAAAAAAAAAATTGCTGATTTTAGTAGGATTTAGGCGGTGCAGGCATGGAGGAGATTTCGGCCTGACTAAGGGCTGAAATTGGTAGTCTTTCCAAATGCATATATGGGTTTTAGAAAATAAACAAAATAACCAAGAAAGCCTTTGAATGCTTTGGCCAACAGCAGGTTGGCTTGTTAAATTCTTTCCCAATGGAGGTTGACGGGAATAAGGGGAAGAAATTAGGGAATTAATCCAACTAAGGGGGAGGCGGTGAGCTGAGAGGGAATTTAGGAATTAAATGTAATATCTCGTTCCCTTACTGTTCCTCTCTGAATTGGATTTTCCTCCCAGGATCGTCCAGGACGATGTTGAGATCGTCCAGGCCGATCAGTGCATGGAAAACAGCTGATTTCTGGAGCCATTTCTGGACAGAATCGTCCAGGACGATATTGAGATCGTCCAGGACGATCTGCACTGTTCCTAAAAATCGTCCTGATCATCGCCCTGGAGTATCGGCCAGGACGACCAGAATTGGTCTGATCGTCCAGGACGATCGAGACGATCGGCCAGGCCGATCTGAGTATGATATAAGGAAATGAGCTCGTTTTGAAGAGAGAGAAATTCATTTTTAAAATATCAGATATTTTGAGGAGAGAGAAAGAGAAAGGGAAAAAAAGAGAAAAGCTTGGTTTTGGAGGCCGCGGAGCGCTTTTCGTCCGACGCTGCTGTTGGGAAAAGTGTAGATCTCGTGGTAAGGACTCCGAACCTTACTTCTGTTTTCAAAGATGTTGTGTTTTGACCGAGTTGGGATTTGTTTTGTGTTTTCGTAATCGACTTTTCGACATGATTTCGATTTGACACAACTTCCACCGCACAACTTCTGATATGTTATAGATATGATTATTGTACACGATTTGACTGTATTCTACGAAGATTTTACCGGTCGGAATTGATTCTACGTGAATTTAATTGAATAGGAAATTATCAGGACCTGATTTGATTTGGATTCTATAGATCGATAGTCTTGTATTGATGTTATAGACATTCTATTGTAATTTGGAAAGATTTGGAAACTGTGTCTTTTTGCAGGATTTTTGTGTAAATTTGACCGACTACCGTTATGCTGCCCGATTTTCGTATGATTCCTGAATTGTATGAAACTGATAGATTGAATCGATATAGATATGATTATTGATATGATTGCTCTAATATTGATTATTGATTGATTATTGATACTGGAACACGTATAACCTGGTTGAACATTGGTTGGAGATGATACCTGTACAGGATTGTGGGCCGACGGGCTTTCCTTTAAATCATAGATCATGGATCATGGATATAACGATGGGAGTCATAAGGAGATTATAAGCCGACGGGCAATAGAGTGACGACTCTTTTCATAGAACCAATGTATTGATATCTACAACAGCAATATGAATTCTACAACAGCAATATGACCATTGATTATACATTGTTCAGTATATAGTATTGAAATGCATGTTCACTGTATTGACTTACGGATCTATTGCTTTATCGATTTCGATTTATTGATATTGATTGGATTTATCGAATTGATTTACGATCGTACGGATTCTATTGATTTCATCGATTGACTACTGAGCATCGACATGAACATTGATAGATATAGATACTGTATGGATAGCATGGACATCGTATAGATTCATTGATATTGCTGCCTATAGACTTATAGATTCACTGTTGCTACTGTTCTACACCGTATTGACTGTTTTATAGATTCATTGTCTCGTATCGTTTTTCTCGATTGACTTCATTGATTAGATCGTACTGATTTGACCGTATCGTTTTGATTGACGAATATTGATTGATTGACTTGATGTATCGTTTTGTCTGCCGCTGCATTGGTTGGTTTTATTGACTATTGATTTCCGCTGCATTGACTCATTGACCATTGACTGACGGATTGATAGATTGACATGCATATTGATAGCATCGCCGTGCTTTGATTTCAGTTGTAGGCTTTGGTGACCTGCTGGGCTTTGTAAGCTCATTATATGTGGTTAAAATTTTCAGGTCTGAGCAAGGCAACTGGAATGGAGTTCGATCAGAATGTCAGACGAATCCTTTTCGCTACACGGATCTTGGGGTCGTTACAATTGGTATCAGAGCAAGTGTAGTGAAAGGATTTGATTGATAGTTTGATTGAATGAATTCATTCTGCATACATAGTAATTGACATGTGATTGATTGCATTGTGTGTTTGTTTGGATTTCGACGAGTTTTTATTTGGATTTGGATTTGGATCGAATCGTTTTGCATTGTTTGTTTTTGCTTCGTGCCTGTAGGGAAATGTCGGGACGATATTTTTCTAAGGTGGGGAGATTGTAATATCTCGTTCCCTTACTGTTCCTCTCTGAATTGGATTTTCCTCCCAGGATCGTCCAGGACGATGTTGAGATCGTCCAGGCCGATCAGTGCATGGAAAACAGCTGATTTTTGGAGCCATTTCTGGACAGAATCGTCCAGGACGATATTGAGATCGTCCAGGACGATCTGCACTGTTCCTAAAAATCGTCCTGATCATCGCCCTGGAGTATCGGCCAGGACGACCAGAATTGGTCTGATCGTCCAGGACGATCGAGACGATCGGCCAGGCCGATCTGAGTATGATATAAGGAAATGAGCTCGTTTTGAAGAGAGAGAAATTCATTTTTAAAATATCAGATATTTTGAGGAGAGAGAAAGAGAAAGGGAAAAAAAGAGAAAAGCTTGGTTTTGGAGGCCGCGGAGCGCTTTTCGTCCGACGCTGCTGTTGGGAAAAGTGTAGATCTCGTGGTAAGGACTCCGAACCTTACTTCTGTTTTCAAAGATGTTGTGTTTTGACCGAGTTGGGATTTGTTTTGTGTTTTCGTAGTCGACTTTTCGACATGATTTCGATTTGACACAACTTCCACCGCACAACTTCTGATATGTTATAGATATGATTATTGTACACGATTTGACTGTATTCTACGAAGATTTTACCGGTCGGAATTGATTCTACGTGATTTTAATTGAATAGGAAATTATCAGGACCTGATTTGATTTGGATTCTATAGATCGATAGTCTTGTATTGATGTTATAGACATTCTATTGTAATTTGGAAAGATTTGGAAACTGTGTCTTTTTGCAGGATTTTTGTGTAAATTTGACCGACTACCGTTATGCTGCCCGATTTTCGTATGATTCCTGAATTGTATGAAACTGATAGATTGAATCGATATAGATATGATTATTGATATGATTGCTCTAATATTGATTATTGATTGATTATTGATACTGGAACACGTATAACCTGGTTGAACATTGGTTGGAGATGATACCTGTACAGGATGGTGGGCCGACGGGCTTTCCTTTAAATCATAGATCATGGATCATGGATATAACGATGAGAGTCATAAGGAGATTATAAGCCGACGGGCAATAGAGTGACGACTCTTTTCATAGAACCAATGTATTGATATCTACAACAGCAATATGAATTCTACAACAGCAATATGACCATTGATTATACATTGTTCAGTATATAGTATTGAAATGCATGTTCACTGTATTGACTTACGGATCTATTGCTTTATCGATTTCGATTTATTAATATTGATTGGATTTATCGAATTGATTTACGATCGTACGGATTCTATTGATTTCATCGATTGACTACTGAGCATCGACATGAACATTGATAGATATAGATACTGTATGGATAGCATGGACATCGTATAGATTCATTGATATTGCTGCCTATAGACTTATAGATTCACTGTTGCTACTGTTCTACACCGTATTGACTGTTTTATAGATTCATTGTCTCGTATCGTTTTTCTCGATTGACTTCATTGATTAGATCGTACTGATTTGACCGTATCGTTTTGATTGACGAATATTGATTGATTGACTTGATGTATCGTTTTGTCTGCCGCTGCATTGGTTGGTTTTATTGACTATTGATTTCCGCTGCATTGACTCATTGACCATTGACTGACGGATTGATAGATTGACATGCATATTGATAGCATCGCCGTGCTTTGATTTCAGTTGTAGGCTTTGGTGACCTGCTGGGCTTTGTAAGCTCATTATATGTGGTTAAAATTTTCAGGTCTGAGCAAGGCAACTGGAATGGAGTTCGATCAGAATGTCAGACGAATCCTTTTCGCTACACGGATCTTGGGGTCGTTACATTAAATCCTAATTCCTATTCTTCATAAAATCCAGGGAGGGGGGAACGGCGGGATGCATGGGTGAGGTGGGAAGTAATGAGAGCAATTAAGGATTCATAATTTAAGGTTTTAGATTTAGGAAGATTTAATTTAAATCATCTTGAATTTAAAATTCAAAATTAGATCTAAATCAAATCCTTTCCTAAAATAAAAGAGCTAAATTAGGAAATATTTTGAATTTCAAATTTGAATGAATTTGAATTTCAAGTTAATTCCAATTGATCGCAACCTAAATTAGGAAACAAAATAAGAGGAGCAAAGGATGAGGCCGATGGCAAGGGAGTTAGGTCTAATTTAATTTGGTGAGATTAATGACTCATCTCCATGCAATTCAAATTTGAATTTTGAATTGAAGATTTAAAACCTTCCAAATATGGATCAAACCCAAATAGGAAAGATTACAAATTTGAAATTTGAAATCCAAAATTGTCATTGATTTTCCCTCTCGATTTTGCCAACCCAAATTGGAAGGAGGCATGGCCATGGGAAGATGACAGGTGGCCAGCGGCTTATGGTGGGAACGGAGATGACGTTAGTGGACGGAGGTAGAGGAAGAAGATGAAGATAACGACGAAGAGCAATAAGAAGGAACAAAAGAAAATAAACAAAATATCAAAGATATAACCGCGAGCCCGGACACATCCTGCTGCTGACGGGTGCTACATTGCCCTTCTCCAAGGGACTTCACGCCACGAGCCTGGACCCATCCTGTGGCTGGTGGAAACTCCGACCCCCTCCCATAGGGATTTCACTAACGTTCTTCCCAAAGAACCCAAGTGCAAGATGCAAATTTTTTTATTATAATTCCATCATGTCCTAATACAAGAGCAAAGGCCTCTAATATATAAGCCTTAAAAGAAACTAAAAGACAATTTTGTCCCTTGGGCTTACATAAAACAAATCTCTTAAGTAAGGGTAAAAAAGAAAAATGCATAATTAAATAAAAATTACAATTAATAAAATAAGATAAAATGAAGGGATCTTGGCCGTCGATCTTCAGCTCCTCGGATAGACATGGACGGTTGGATGTCTGCATCAGCGTCTCATTTCTAAAGTTTAAACTCAAAAGTTTTTACCAGAGTTTTTCCATTCATTTTACTACGTTGTTCCTTTCCAATTTCCTTCATGTTGTTGATTGCATCACCCAGTGCTTTATTATGCATGTTAATACTTAATCATATTCACTAATAATCAAATAGGTGGTAATTTCCTATGTTACATACAAATTTGGCTACTTTAAAAAAAATAACACCCATCCATCTCTATTTGCAATACGACCACCAGTAATTTCCTATGAAACAAGTCCACTCCGTACTTCTATGTTTTAGTGAATTTTCAATGAATTAGTCTTGAAACATGCAATGGCTTCAATAGTTCTTTTTTGTTTTTTAATGAGTGACCTAAATTGTAAAGGTCATCGCTTGTATTCAATTTTTTTCTTGCAGTTAGTTAACTAATATTCAAAATTTGATTATATGGGATTTCTTACAGAATGTAATGTACCCTTGGTTAGTTTCTGAGTTCTCTAGCAAGTCCTTCAGATTATCAAGGTGTTACTGAAAGCATGCTAAAGATAGTTTTGCATTTCATCCAAATGATGCGCACCGGTCAGTAGTTGTAGTTGTTAATAGTGCTGCAATGGGTGCCAAAGAGAATGGAGTGGGAAGACTAGACCGTTCTACAGACTTTGAAAAGGAAAGTAAACAAGGAACTGAAGTAGAATCAGATTTTGAGTTTGCACAAGACTCTCTTTCATCACACATTAACGAATACAGCAACAAGGTAAGGAGGAATTCAAGAGCTCCTAAAATTGCAAAGAAAGAATCAAGTGGAAGCTATCTTCGCCCAACAAAAATTAGTGTTAGCCGCCAAGAGCAGAAGAACCAAGACCAGAAAAATCTGCAATTGAAGTCATCAAACAATGGGATAAAGAAATCTCAGAAACCCAATAAAGTTGCTTCTTCCCCAATAAACCTTGACATTAAAAGATCAGAAAACGCTGTAGTTCCTCTAAGACCTTCCTCTGAGTCATGCGTAAGATCAAATGGTAAGACAATTGAAGAGGTCAAGGAAATAGACATCTTTGATGAGGCTCCAGTTTGTGATATAAGTGTTGGAACTGATGATTCGATAGCTGATGCAGAAGAGAATAATCTAGATGATGTTAAGTCGAGTTCTTATCAAAAGGTTGACGAACTGGAACTCAGGATTGAGAAGCTTGAAGAGGAGCTTAGGGAAGTTGCTGCCCTTGAGATTTCCCTTTATTCCTTTGTACCAGAACATGGAAGCTCAGCACATAAAGTCCATACCCCTGCTCGGCGTCTTGCTAGACTTTATATTCATGCTTGCAAGCATTGGAGTCAGGATAAGTTGGCAACTGTTGCCAAGAACACTGTTTCTGGGCTTGTTCTTATTGCCAAATCATGTGGTAATGACGTTCCAAGGTAATGAGGCTGTTATAACCTCAAATTTAGAGCCTATTATTGTATTTTTTCTACTTGGCATGGCAAGTATTCCTCTCATGTTGCAGGTTGACATTTTGGTTATCAAACACAGTTGTTATAAGAGAGATTATTTGTCAAACTTACGGCAGTTTTACTACATCAAGTGTGGTTATGAGGCCTTTAGATTCAAGCTGCTGTGCTGTGAAGTCCGGAATTGGGTTACAAAAATTTAAAAACAACTCTGAAGGGAAACAAGGAAAGATGCATGGATTTGTCCAAATAGATGACTGGCAGGAGCCCAGCACATTTATTGCCGCACTAGAGAAACTTGAGTCCTGGATATTCTCCAGAACAGTTGAATCAGTTTGGTGGCAGGTAAACTGCAAATAATGAACATTTACCATCCTCAAGCTTTTTTTTTCCACTTAAGGAACACGCATTTTATGAGATAATCTTTATCATCTTGTGATTGATTTAAGAAACTTAAAATTTTTAAATAATGCCTCACCTAAATGGGATGTTACATATTAACCAATCTTATATATCTAACCTGAACTGAAATGTCATTATTACTTGTTTTATATCTTCCGTGGTTGTGTTTCCAGGCCTTGACTCCACGCATGCAGTCTCCGGTTGAGGACTTATACAATCATAAAAGCATTGGCAAACTGTTTGGACCTTCTCTGGGTGATCCTAAACAACGGAACTTTTCTGTGAACTTATGGAGAAGTGCTTTTCATGATGCATTATCCAGGCTCTGCCCGGTTCGATCAGGAGGGCATGAGTGTGGTTGCTTGCCTGTGCTAGCAAGATTGGTATGTGCTGGAAAAAAAGGCCGTTTCTTGTGTTTTTTTAAGGATTTTGTCATATTTTGGTTTTAAATGCCTGGTTTTTGTTCACTATTTTGTAAATATATAAACAGTGCAAATGAGTAGCCTTTCTATTAATAGTGCTGTATCATGTAGCTCGATGGATATATGAACTATAACATGCTATGCTCTTCTCAATAGGACGTTACATGAAGAGTGAAAATGCCTTATTATGTTCTTGCATCTTTTTTATTTTCTTTTATTCTTTCTTTTATTTTCTTTTATTCATTTATTTATTTTTATTTTGTTGCTATTTATCTGAGATCTCTTATTAATGTAGCTGCTTCTATCCATCTAACTGAGACAATACCCATATATTAGAAGTTGAAGAATTAGCAGCATCAATTATATCCAAACATTCTGTTATTTTTTTTTTTTTTTTCATTTAGTCTGTTACACTAATGATTTGCTTAAATATTTTAATTAGGTTATGGAACAGTGTGTGCGCAGATTAGATGTTGCAATGTTTAATGCCATTTTGAGGGAATCGGCAAATGAGATGCCGACTGACCCTATCTTAGATCCCATTGTTGATTCAAAGGTACTCCCAATACCAGCTGGAAGTTTGAGCTTTGGTTCTGGTGCTCAGCTAAAAAATGCGGTAAGTTCTCTGCCAAATTAATAAACGTGTGAACTGAAGATGGATCTAGTTTAACAATGTTCAGGAATGAAGAAACTCCACAATTTACAATAAAAATCCTTTAAAATTTTGTGCTTTGCCTTCATGCAATTGCTTCTATCGTATTATTTCACAATCTTTAAGATGCTAACCAATTAATTTGTAATAATCTTTGTTTATAAATCCTTAGAATCTGGAAAGTGTATTCTTCATTCGAAGCAGCTGGTTCCTACATGTGAGCCCACAGTGGAAAGCACTAAGTGCAGCCCAGGAATGCCTATGGGTTGCGAAGTATGACTTGGTTGAACTGCAATTCTGTGAGGGTGAAAGATTTTACCTACTTTATCACATGCCACAGATGTTAGTCTGAAAGTTCAAGCATTGTCACCTATGTTGCACCGATACACCTATTTATGAGGGCGTGTTCTATCCGATAGACCGATACACGGATACGCTTCTGACATGACACCGATACATTTTGGATATGTCAAAGCCGTATCCAATTAAAATACTATTTAATTTCAAAAGGACACGTGTATCCGATACGTGTGTCCGTTGAAAAACAAAAAAAATCTGAAAAAAAAAAAAGATGCGTCGTATTTACTTCCGCGGCTGCGAGCAAGATTGATGTGAAACAACCAACGGAATTGCAAGATCTTGTTAAGAAATTTGTTTCCGTAATGACATTATAACATTAATGATTCACTAAGTTAGGATTTCCAATTTTCATGGTTATTGACTTGTTTCAAGCATGCAGTTATACATTAAATTAACAGGACAATCCGAAATAATAACAATAAAATAGTAAAACAAACATTTAGCTAATGATAATCTGCAGCTTAATAATTAGAACTTACACCTTAGAGTTTCCATCTCGATCGCTCTTTGGAAGTAGGGTTAGCGGAGGACGAAGGTTAACAAGCCCAGTGATGCCACTGAAAGACGGAGGATGTCGGCGGTTGTGATCAACGGAGAGTTGGCCGGAGTTGGAGAGATGGGTGATCGTTCAGAGTTGGAGAGACGTCTCCCAAAGAAATAATTGGAAGATACGAAGTTCCGGTGGCTGTTGGAGGGCTTGGAAAGAAGTAGGCGGCATCCAAGAACCTTCTTGAAGTCGTGGTCAGCAATTTGAAACGTACGGATAGCGGTTGAAGACCTTCCAATAGGTTGGACAGCAAGAAACAAGTGCAGATTTTTTTCTGGAAAGCAACCCGTACTGTTGGGAAACAACTTGGACGCCTTCTATGCACCCTAGCAGAGGGACTTCCGAGGTAAAGAACAGCAGGATCCTTCTACTGGAAACCAAAACTGGCAGCGAAAATCTCAGGAGAACATGGAGAAATCTTGGGTTAATGCTTGGGGAGAGCAGCTAGAGGTGGGATAGGATTGGGAAGGGGAATTGGGAAGGCTGTTGGGGGGGGATTTTATGGGTTAGGCGGGGAAGAAGGGGCGGCAAATGTTGGGAGAGAGAACAAAATTCTGAAAGTTCTCTCAGATTCTGTTTAATTGGGTGTTAGGGAATTTCAAAATTTGAAATTTGAAATTGGGAGGATTAGGAAGGAAGTAGGTTTGGGATCTTAATTAATTGGATCCTTAATGAGATACCAATTAATGAAGATTGGTGAGGTGGAAAAAATATTATGGGAAGAAAAGAAAATATGATTTTTAATTTCAGATTTTGAGTTGGAGGGATGGAGAATTAATGCGAATTCAAAATCCCCAAATTAGAGCTAGGGAGCTGGCGGTTTTAGGAGGGGATTAAGGGAGCATTAATTGAAATTTGAATTGGATTGGAGAGAGAAAACATGAGGGAGAGAGGGCCGGCCATGTAGAAAGGGGAGAGAGGGAGTTTGTGTTTATTATGTGGGCCCATGGGTTAATAAATAAATTATAATCAAATTTGATTTTAATTTCAAATTTGATTAAATTTAAAATAACTTCTCAATTTGGTTTAATATGAGAGGGAAAAGGGTTTGAATTTCAAAAATAGGTTTAAATTCCCTTAATTGACTTTCCTAAATAGAGAAAGACTGATTAGGAAAGTAATTTAATCAAGAGGAATTTGAAATTCAAAAAATAAGGGTCAAAGGGGAGCCGGCGGCAAGGTTGGACGCGATGGGGGGGCGGCGGGCTGGGTGAGCCGCCGGTGGCTGGATCGGCCAGGAGAGGCCGACAGTGGAGCTATGGGGGCTGGTGGGGAATTGGGAGAATGGTGAGGCTTCGGTTAGGTAGGGAAGAGGAAGATAGGTGTAGGGGAAAGGGAAAATCTAGAGCTACAAACCTCAAGTACTACCTCCACTAGAACTCACAAAGAGATCCTCAAGTACCACCTCCTCAAGAACTCACAAAGAGATCTTGGGAAATTTCAAGAACTCACAAAGAGATCTTGGGAAATTTCAAGAACTCACAAAGAGATCAATAATAGAAAATTTCATTTATCAACATTAGAAAATAATACAAAGACTAGGCCTTCATATATAGGCTTCCAAAGCACAAAATGTTAAAGACACAAATGCCCTCGGCTACAACATGAAACAAATCCATCATAGGGGTACAAATGGAAAACTGAAAAATAAATAAAGGAAATGCACTAAAACACATAAATAAAAACTATGAATTGTAGCATTCGATCTACGATCCTGCCGATGTCGAAATGTACGGTGGATGTCCTTATCAGAGATGCTCTCATTTCCGAGATGGATTTTGATATTACAAGCTACAAGGCTACAAATGATGTTGCTTTTATTTTTTATTTTTTTTTTAATATCAAATATGCTTTGATTGCTTTCTTAATTTTTATGTATGATTTATAAATTATAATGTCGTGTCCGCGCTGTACCCGTTTCCTGTATTTTTAAGAATTGACGTCTCATATCCGTATAGTATCGTATCTGTGTCACCATATCCATATATGTGCAACATAGATTGTCACCAAATGCAACCTATCTTGTTCCTGAAATGGATTATAACGTATAGAAGTACTCTATTACAGGAATTGTAATTTCTATTGTTAGTCTAAGCTTTCTATATGCATAGAATTTAATAGTATGATTCTTTCAACGGTTATTTTAAATTTTTTAATGCGGCATGAATTCCGAATTTGTGTATTTCAAAACTTAATTGGTTGCAACAGACTGGTAGCTGGGCTAGATGGCTGGAAGAGTTGTTGGCTATGAATTTTGACAATGCTGGAAAGAAATATGTTTATAAGGATGACGATCGTAGGGGAGATGATACTGGCTTTAAATGTTTTTGTCTTCTGAATGAGTTGAGTGACCTCCTCATGCTTCCTAAAGATTTGCTTCTTGACAAGGCTATCAGGACTGAGGTAAAATTCTGAATGATATGGTTATTAGCATGATCTGGATCCTATGTTTTATAGCCCTCTGCAAATAGTAGGGACAAACTAGATAACGATGATATCTGCTTCAGTTTTGTGCTAGCTAATTTTTTTTTTTTTTACTTTTGAAGGTGTGCCCCTCTATTGGGTTGACTATAATAACACGGATTTTGTGCAATTTTACACCGGATGAGTTCTGTCCAGAGCCTGTGCCAAGCATTATCCTGGAAGAGTTAAATTCTGAGGTATGGCTTAACTAGATTTAATTAGTACCTAGTGTTTTCCAAATCGTTAGTAATTAACCATATTTATTCCAGATTTAAATGTTTTATTTCAATTTAACTAGTTCTCCACTTAGTTTATCATGATCATGTCTGCACGTCATTACATGAATTCCATTCAGCCCGAATTCATAAAATCTTCTTGAAAACAGCTAAATGCTGTGACTGTAAGACAATATGGGATAATTCCTATTGCTATTCGATTTTAAAACAATGGTTCAAGGACCATCCATCATCAAGAAAAAAAGCAGAAACATGCATTCGCCTGCTTTATTCATCATCAGATTTATCTAGAGAAGAAGGCTTCGTTGTTTTACGGCTTTCTTACTGGTTTTTAAAGTAGCTTTTTAGCATACAAATTTTATTTGTTGTATTAAAAAGTTATTTTAGAAAGCAGTGAGAAAGCCTTCTCAAATGAAATTGAAATCTCAAAATAATTATGACTATTAATGTGTAACAAATTAGTTCTAAAATATCATATTTCCTTAATCTAGCCTCTCAAACATATAAAATATATCTAAAATAATCACTCATGAAGAAATTATTATATAAAATTGATCTTAATCTAATTTTTCCACTATATAAAATTAATCTAAATTTAGTTCCAATATATAGCGCAGGGATTAAATTGAAGAAATATAATATTCTATTATTTATCTAGCACGAAAACACATTCTAGAGTGTGAAGTCATATTCCCTGAAGTACAGTAAATGTCCCATCTCCACTGCAGAGTCTCATCGAGCGCAGGCTATCAGAAAAGGAACAGATCTATACTTTCCCACGCACTTCTTCTCAAGTTGCGTACTCTCCCATTTCTCTTCCTGATTCTATTGAGAAGTTGGCAGATGCAGACAGCAAATCACCAAAACTGCAAAGAAATGCATCAATGGTGATGAGAAAGGGCTACACCAGTGATGAAGACTTGGACGATCTTGATGATCCCCTCGCCTCTTTCGTCGAACCAACTCCTCCGGTCTCCCCGGCAGTAGCAGGAAACAAAATATTGCATAAGCAGACCTCTGCATCAAACCTCAGGTACAATCTACTGCGTGAGGTCTGGTGCGATTGAGCTGCTTTTATCCTCTCGTCTGTACTATATACCATGAGAAGGGAAAATTATTAGGTCCAGACAACTGACAAATAGAATCATTCGGATTTCTCTATGTCTATAGGAAAAGTACAGTTACTATAGCAACTGTGCTTTGACTGTGCTTTTACTGTAGACAGAGAGAAATCTAGATGATTCTCTCTGTTTGATGTCCGGACCTAATAATTTTCCTATGATAAGACCCCTTCATGAAAGATTTCATTCCAGGTGCTCAGCAATGTTGGAGAACTAGAATTGTTTTCCAATATTTTTTTAAATGGTAAGGAGAGAGTTTTTAGTTTCCAATTTATATGGAATTTATACTTGTATAAGCTGTTCTAAATTTGTGTTTGTGATGTTTGAGAACTGTACACGAAGCTATAAACCAATGTAAAATGAAATAATTTTTATTTAGCTTTTTAGTTTGTGAAGCATTTGTCAAAATTCTACAGCTGCAGGAGATTTTTGTACTATAAAATTGAATTGTAGTATTTGGTGCTGCTACATTGCAGAAGGAATAGTAGGGCTAATCTAAGGAATAGATGGTTTAGAGGTCAATCAAAATGCGCCACGTTATTTAATATATAATATCAATACATATCAAAAAAATGATGTGACGCATTCTAATTTATCTTTAGATGTCGTCCGGTGTCCGCGAATAATTTTTCTTTTAACGGCTGGTTCTTTTAAATATAACCCACAAATTTCTCCTTCAAAAGAGTTCTTTTGTTCCTCTAGCTGAGTGATTTGTACTTCAACTTGAGCACTAGGGCTGCAAGCGAATCAAACGTTCGACGAGCTACTTGTTGTTCGGTTCTATTAAAACTCGTTTGTGATCGTTTAATTAACTAAACAAACAAACTTGAACAATATTTTAAATACTCGATTCTTAAATAAACAAACTTGAACACTAATGCGTTCGGCTCATTTATGTTCGTGAACAACATCATTTAAAGTTTGTGAACAAGTTCGACATTAAGCTCGATAAAAGATCGATTCGTGTTAGATTTTGAACTCGTGAATAAGTTCGATAAAAATAATTTATATTTGACTATAAAATTAATAAATATAAATAATCATTGCGTTTGTTACATAGACAATTGCTTTTATTATAAAAGTGTGTTCATGAACGTGTTTGTTTGATAGTTAAAAAAATTCGTTAAATATATTTGCAAACAAACTCGATAAGCACTAAACGAACGAACATGAACTGAACATGAACACACATTAATTTAAATGAATCAAACATGAACACAAACAATAAAGCTCGAACAAACATGAACCAAACTTGAACAAGTTGATATTAAATGAACACAAACATGACCTCTCACATACTCGGTTCGGCTCGATTCGTTTGCAGCCCTACTGAGCACTCACCATCACAAATTGTAGGGGCTATAGCTGTGTAAAACTATAATTGTAGAATTATTATGAAACAAGCAAATTGAAAATATATATATATATATATATATATATATATATATATATATATATATATATATATATATATATATATATATATATATATATATATATATATATATATATATATATATATAATTTATTTATTTTCTTAATTTTATGAAAAAAAGTACATAATTGTTTTTTTTTTTTATCATAAATTTGAATTGTAGTTGTCTTACCAATATGCTTCAGATGAACTCTTGCTACATTGAAGGTGAGATTAATATTATTTTGTTATAACTAATTTATTAAAATAGTCAGTATTTGTAATATATTTGATAAATGTTTTTTTTTTAAGATTTTAGTAAATATTAAAATATCAGGAATCAATTAGTATTTATCATATTGAAATTTCATCAATAATTAGATTTACATTATATTTTTAGTAGAGGTCATTAAAATTAATTTATAATCATTAAAGCATATCATAAATTTTTTATTCAATTTTATCATTAATATTAATTAAATATGGAATATAATAATAAAATATATTAATATATAAATAATAGCATTTATTAGTGCATTATTATGAAATTGATCTTTCATATTTTTTTTATAAGTATTGTCTAATTAGTAGTTAAATTCTTTAATTTAAAAATATGTAAACTTTCTAGTAAATAGAAAATTAAAAATGGTTAATAAATTAATCAATAAAGTAGTGGTGTAGGTAGGTGGGCCATGGGGGCACAAATTATTGATTTAAAAAAATCTCAACAATCATTTCAAATTTCTTTTAGAGTTGTTATTATAAAATGATAAATTGTATGGTAAAAAAAAGCTAACAATTGAGAGTATATACTTTATAATTAATCTTGTTGTAAATAATTTTCAATTCATTTTAAGAATTTTTTTTAATTTACAAATTAATAATACTTATTTTATTTTTAGTAGCTCTGGATTAAAATTATGTATACCAATTTAAACATAATAATATTTATATATTTATTTTATTTGTTAGTAAATCTCATTTATTATTACATTATTAATATTCATATATAATTCATCTACTAATTCTAAATTAATTTTAAAAAAATTATCCATAAATTAATTTCAAATTAATATAATTATTGATATGTCATCAAAAAATTATCTTGATTGGGCTCGAATCTCGATGCAAAATCAAGTTGGAAACTTTCGAAATTAAAATTGGGACCATCCGAACTCCGATTTCAGCAAACTTATAGTCGAAATGAGCGTCTCGAGAATACGAACCTAACGACACCAAATCCAACCAAATCCGAGCCCAAATGAGTCCAAATCAAGGGTTAGAAGCGTTGTTGGAAGGTTCGAACCACAATTTGAATTACCAAATGATTTTCAAACATAATGTGCTTATGGTCGAATCCAACGAGCTCAAGATCACCGAATTCCGACATTAGTAAGACATTCAAATGTCCATCAAACGATCCATGATCAAGGGACTAAATATCGGCCGTCCATCTAACCACTCCCCATTTACCCTTGATCTATCACCTATTTACGGGCCATACCACACCAAAAATCTATACATAGACTCATCATTTCTGTTGAAGGGGGACCCAAGCAAGAAGAGAAGAAAAAAATAAGAGAAAAAGGAAGAGAAGGAAGAAGCTCCCGACCACCACCTGAGTTCCGCCGGATAACCGCCTGTTGTCGTTGCTTCGTCGGACCACCACCTAAGGCCCTCATCTTCGCCGGACCATCACCTAAGGCCCTCACCTTCGCCGGACCACCACTTGAGGCTCTCACCCTCGTCGGACCACCACCTGAGGCCCTCACCTCTATCGGACCACTGGCTGACATCATTGCTCCGCCAAACCACCACTTGAGGCCTTAAGCTCCATGGGTCCATCACTTGAGGCCTGGACTTCTCTCAGATCACCACGTGACGCCCGGACTTCTGCCGGACCACCACCTGAGGCCTGAACTTTCGCTGAACCGCCATTTGAGGCCCTGGTTTCTATCGGACGACCATCTGAGACCTAGTCTTCTCCCAAACATCCATGTGACGCCCAGACTTCTACCGAACCACCACCTGAGGCCTGGACTTCTTTCGGACCACCACCCGAGGCATGTACTTCTTCCGGACCACCACCTAAGAGCCAAACTTCTGTCGGACCACCGCCTGATGCCTGGAGTTCTACTAAAGTACCACCATACTATTATGGTCTTTCGGACCCTTATCTCCTACCGACTACTATCCTTCTGACCTTCGTCGCCTACTATGATCCTTTCGACCTCCATCACTAGACAACAATCTTTCTGACCCGGTCTCCTGCCAACTACGATCTTTCATACCCTGTCTCCTGCTGACTACGGTCCTTCCGACAACCATCTCCCACTATGGTCTTTCCGACCTCTATCACTATACAATAATTTTTTTGACCTCTATCCTATTGACTATGGTCGTGCTGACCAAACAAATATGTCTATATTGTAACTCTCACCATGTAATACGCTTTATATGATGTACATTTGTATCATCAAGCCAAAAGCCCTGTGGTTTTTCCTCCAAGGAAGGGCCTCATTTGTAATCGACTACAAATACTAGTTGATTCATTCAAACTGGATCAGGCCCCGTGGTTCCCCCCCTTTTTAGAGGTTTTTACTTAAAAACTCTAGTGTCTCTTATGAACGCTATACTCTCTCTCTTATCTGATTGTGTGCTGGATCTTCGTACAGCGTTAAGACATTAAACTTTATATTTCTCTACCGCCACAAATACTCCATGACGCAATAATTATAGGCAAAATTTTCGAAACAAGCTTCTTTTATGTGTCATTTAATGGAACGAGCTGGTTTTTAAAAAAATTTAAGAAGCATCAAATGCGCCAGAATGGTAGGCGCATTCATAGAATGCGCCATTTTGGTTGGCGCATTCTTTGAATGCGCCATTTTATTAGGCGTATTCTTCAATTTGACATGGAATACGCGTTATCAGCCGGCGTATTCCTCTCATTTATAAATTTTCCTTGTAGTTGATTTGATTTTTCTCGTATTCAGGCCCACACGTGATAGAGAAGTGAAATAGAAGCTTTGTTTTTTTTGGATTTCAGGCCCTCATGTAAATATGTTGAGGCTGTACTATGTTTTATGTTTTTTATTACCACGTTGGGTATGTGAAAATGTTTAGAGGTTTTGGGCATTTGAGTTTGTTGAATAAATTAGGAAAATCAAAAATTTTTTAGTATATTAAATATTATATTTAGAAGGAATGATATGTTGAGATCTTCAAAAATTGTATATTTTTAAAACTTTTATGTATATGTTTTTTCCTGAGTGCAAATAATTTTGGTTAGATAATTTGTAAGCATTATTGTAATTTTTTTCAATTAATTTCTAAAAATGATATCATCTTAATAGTAAAACCTTTTATTTATAGTTATGTCAAAAATAATTTGAATGAATCAAAGTAATAAAGGTATAGGAATTTTTTTTTTAATATATCTATTTTTAACATATTAGAAATATTCAATGAAATATAAGTTGAATTATAATATTTAATGTTAAATTAGACATAATATATTTTATTATAATAAAGTTTATAATAGATCTATGCAAATAATACAACTATTTGTGGATTACCGAAAACTCAGGCGCATTATTTAGAATGCGCCGAATGTATTTTTTAGGTTTTGAGAGATGAGAGTGAATGGCAAATAATTTTAAATCAATATATTGGGAAAACATTTTAAACCATTTTTCAATGATTGATTAATTATTATGTCAAAATTAATTTTGGTTAGTCTTATTGATTGGCAAATAATTAATTTTTGTGTTTTTTTTTGTTTTTTCAATAATAATTATGTGTATTGATAAAGATTGAAATATAAATATAATCAATAAATATAAATATAAATATGAAATCAAAGTAATATATATTATTATAAGTATTATATATTTAAATTTAAAATACTTTAGTTAATATTTATTTTTGTTATTTATAAACATGTTAATAATATTAAATTACATTATTAAAGTTTTGTTAGTTGTTAGAATTAGGTATTGAAAAGAAAAAAAATGTATTAAAAAGAAAAAAGAAAAAAAAATTATTTAAGAAAAGTTAAAAAAAATTTAAACTTTTAAAGAAGGTATAATTTTAGATTTTAGTTGGGTAATTTATGTTTGTTTTTTTATAATAAATTATATTAGGTTATCATTGTTATATTATTAAATTATTAAATAAAAAATTGAATAATGATGTCTAAAGTTCTATAAACCCGTAGAATCAAAACAAATTTAAATTTATTCATCTTCTATATATAATATTTGGAATTGAAATAGTAGGAAAAGTAATTAACACAAATTCATGAAAATATAGGATAAATTTAGTAATAAAATGAAATACATATGATAAGAATTGAAGAAAGGTAAACAATTTATTATTACATTTGGCTCAGTATTATGCGCATACACGCTTGGAGTTGGGTTAAAGTTGGACAGCATAAGAATTTTTCTGTGAATTACTTTTGGATGTATTGCCAATCTTTTATATTTAAGAACTCATTCTTTTTACCATCTATAATATTCAACTTTTGATATTTTTCTGATAGAAATACATCTTGATAAGTATGCCACCTTTTATAAAGAATACAATGTTGCACATCAGTTATTGGATTCTCAACATTGACCACAACAGAACCATCTTTTTTCCGTGTGATTTTACCAATTATTGTCCTAAGAATACTTATAGGAGCAAAATAACCATTATGATCTCTAAACCTTTGTTGTACAAATTTTTAGCCCATATCAGTAATTATTTCTCCATCCCCATATATGGGATGACGACTTTTGATAACTTCATAATATGTATCTCATAAACTATCGTCTTCATATCAAGACCATTCATGTAAACAACATTGAAAAATTTCATTTGATCTTATTTTCTACTCCAAGAATTCATCCTTAGGATATGACATAGAATCTGTCAATCGAATAGTACCATCATAGATCAACTTCTTTCTTGGAATAATATGAAGGAAATCCCTTGTCCTTGATGATGATGACATTATGTGCTGAATTTTTAGCAAATGCAAATTGAGTTATCATTAGAATAATAATAATACATAAAATAAAAAAAAATATGATTTGAAGAACTAGAGTCACATTAATAAAATAAATTAGAAGTTGATTAACAATTAGAAACATAAATATTTAGCATCAACATTACAACACGAAGAACACCCTTGTCATTTCCTAAGCAAATGTCGTACATGGGCTTGAAGTTGTGTTTGTGTTGGACAACATTTAAAGTGGTATATAAATCCGTGCTGAAGGTGATTCCAATCTGTGCCACCCAAAAATTTCTTTTCCTTTCCATCCTGAGAACATTGCATTAGCATTTTGTAGTTATTCAAGAGCCATTTATCTACTTTAGGGCACCAATAATGATATAGAATACAGTGATCCATATCAAGAATTGATATTCCCATTCCCGGCTCAACTGTACCATCTTTGTGACGACCCAGTTCTCGAATACGACTCTTTAGAAAATTTAATGATACCAGGTAGCCGCTCATGTCGCAAAATCTATCTTGTAGCAATTTCCAACCAACCGCTCGAAGTTCATAGCCAGACCTATATTGTCTTAATTTCATAATATCATCATTTTCATGCCACAAGATAACATCCTCTTCTTCCCCCCAAGTATGAAGAAGACATCTAAAAATTTCATTTGTTGTCGCTTTTGCTTATAGGATCTCATCTGTGCTGTATGTCAAACTTTCATATAAACGGGTACTTCCTTCTTTTATTAGTTGGTCTGTCGGTGCGCCTCTCATTGTTTCATTGACCTAATAGTATATTTTGAAATAATAAAGTTGTTCTTCCTTCACATGTGAATTCCTATATAGCATGGAGCAAAATATGTTATGAAATGACTTGAAAAAATATTCAGCTCAGGTATACAAATACGTATTGAATAGTATATTTTATGTAGAATAAGATAGTGAAATAAAAATTGGTGTACTAATTAATAATATAGTTAATTAGTGAGCATAAATAAGAGAGCATAAATAAGAGTTATTAAGTTGTCTTACAGATCATCGAACATTCACATACACATGAAATAGTAAGCGTAAGTAAGAGAAAATATTATTACAGATCATCTATCGATGACGAGGAAGAGCCCTACTACCAGGAGTATATCTATCTGGAGCCCTTCTTCTTCGTCGTTGTAGCTGTTGCTCTTCTTTAATAAATTCCTTATATTGTGGTAGAAGTTCATGTTGATGTTGCCTCACATAAGTGTATTGTTCTGATGTTTGTCCTCCCATTAATAATATATCTTGCTGTGAGGGAGAGGTTGGGAACCCAACACTTGACATCCACTCTGGGACTGCTATGGGAAAAAATGATTGTGTTGTGGGATTTGAGATAGTGTACCATAAAATATTTCATGTGCACTGCTCTCTTGTACAACTAATGGGCTCCAATGTTGTGTGGATGGTCCTGCTCCAGACATGTCATAGGTGGTCGATGGAATGTGCATTGAATGTCTTGGTGGTTCTCGTTCAGTATTCTGGTGTCATCGACTTCTCCTAGATCTAGATGGAGTATCAGAAGTTGATCGTCTTGGTCCCTGAGAGCCATGAGAATCGATGCCTTCTGCCCTGGTTTGACTCCTCTCATCTGCTGTAGTGTCAAAAGTAGTATAGTCGATATAAACTGAACGCTGCACTATGGCAGAAAGCTCTGATACCTTGTCAACTGCTAATTATAATGAACTTGCATTTTGTCCCTGACGCCCCACCAATGGCTCAATAATAGCACTCGAACGTATGTAGTAGTCAGCCTACACGATATAATATTATTGTCAAATTATGGTTTTTATAAACTATGTAAAAAAGTTTATGAAATATTGTGACGTACCACCAATCGTTCGTCTGGCGAGCGAGGGAAGAAAGTTTCTGGTGGCTCTGTTTGAGGCTGTAACAGATAGATCGAAACCCATGATCTATACCACCGTAGGTAAGTGCCTAACTCCTGATTACCTGTGCCTTCTGGGGGAGTTATTGCTACTACATATTATCTCCTATCTTCACATATATTTAGGTAATCTCGATACTGAACAGTCCAATCTAGATCAACTCTACCTCTTCCATCAATCCTTCTAAAATTTAGTTCCATCGGTGGAACATTAGTGAATTATATTCCCCCAAATTGCCTCATAACACGGTCAGGCAGATGCCACTCGGTACACTTCCAGTTGATGAGGGGCACTCGAGCACGCCATATGTCTCTCCCCTCCAAACATTCGTCAGGCAAAGCTGCAAGAATCTCATCCGTGTATGGAGTCATGCGCACCTACGTTTAATGAAGTAAAAGATTTTTATTGATTCCATATATACCAAAAATTGATAAGGGGAATAGTCAAAAATTTTGTATTACCTTAGTAAGTCTTAAACTATCAAAATCATCACGATATGTCAACGTGTTGCCGGATGGGAGCTCACGTATCCGATCTTCAGACCACCTATATTTAATACATTAAAGTATTATAAAATGCCATCTAAGTTTAATCTTTTGCAGTAATTAAATGTTAATACCTGCAACCAAGAGGTTTTCCACCAAAATCATGTATTCGTGGTACACGCAGCGTGGGTCAGCCAATGTATAATCTCTCCCATGACCATACTTGTAGTAATGCAACACATCCGACAATATAAGTATGTGTGGGCCTAGTCGCATTACATAGCTATATATATATATATATATATATATATATATATATATATATATATATATATATATATATATATATATATATATATATGTGTGTGTGTGTGCAAGAACAGCAGTTCCAATGGACATTTGACCAAAGGAGTCCACATCCATAAGTAAGGGCAACCACTGCAAGGACACATGTGATCGCGATGTGTCTGGGATCAAAAAACACCCTATCATGAAGAGGATGTAAGCTCGGACATGATGAAGAAAAGGACCATGAGCTAGCTGTTCATATGAATCACTGTAGAAAGTCTAGCGAAGCCAACGTAATGTGAGCATTGACTCGAACTGTGAACTACCCATCCTAAAAATGGTTGTGTACTCTTCATCACCTGGTGTATGGTACACAGTATCTCGGCCTGGATGTGTACCAAGTAGTTCATCACAGCATTCTGGCCATGACTCCCAATGACGACCTACACCCACAACATTAGGTCCCACGACAGCTGGCCCATCAATTCGCAGTCCAAGTATTACTTGTACATCTTGCAGCGTTATTGTCATCTCTCCAACTGTGAAATGAAAGGTGTTCGTAAGTGGACACCATCTCTCGACAAGTGCTGTTATGAGATTATGATCCAAACGTATGAACTGTAGATGCCGAATGTTATGTAGTCTGAGGTTTCTTAGAATATAAATCATGCGGGGGCATTCCACTAGCCACTCACGTGCTATCCGTAAATGTGTTGAAGCAATCAATGGAGAAGCATGTGACCAAGATATAAGAAGAACCAATTAAAAGAAAGATAAATATGTATGCACTACAGAATATACAAAATTATACTTGATTTAAAATTTAACCTGATCAGGATCATGAGCCCTATGAGATGCCCCAATCGATGCTATGCACATTTCTCGAATCGGCTCCTCCGCATGCTCGTCATGGGTGCTTCGACACCCACCACGCTGCCTCCTCGTTCTTTCAGCCATATCTATATTTCTAAAATTTTAGAGATTTGTGACAGAACGTGCCATTTTTTAGATTTATGTTACACTGGTATTACCGTAACTAATCACAAACTAGTCTATCGAACGACGCTAATTTTGGCCCAAATTTAAAAATAAAAAGTGATGCAAAAATAATGAAAAATAGTATTCATCCGTGTAAGAGCGAATTGTCATAGATTTAACGAGTTCTGAATTAAACAACACTCTAACAAATTTGATATTTCAAACATTAACACATATTACAACTTTGAAATTTCAAACATCAACACATCTTACAACTTTGACCATTGAAACAGTCTCACAAGCTTAACACATCACGAGCTGGAGCAATCGACATTGTATATGTTATGGATCATATTCCCTTTGTCGCCGATCAAAATCAGTATGCCTCGATCTATCGACCGTATCTTTAATTCAATAAGAAAATTAAATGAGTTCTCTAAGTGTAAAATTTAGAAGTAACCCATATTAATATAATTAAAAAAAGAGATTATCTTTAATGCCTCGACGATGTCAGATTATATGGACATGTTGCCTTATTATGACCATTTCTCTTACAATGTCCACACCGTTTATTTGAGGTTGATTGTGCCTCATCCATTGTATTACAAAATCTAGTTGTCCTTGGTCTACCTGCACGTCTCCTAAAAGCTGGTGCAAGTAATGGTATGATTTCTGCTACTTCATTAAAATTTGGCCAAACATCATTAGGAGGGAAAATATGGAAAAGCCCGGCGTATGTTTTCTTATATGAGTTTAGTGTGAAGTATTAAGACACGAAAGCATTGTGATTCCATCGCCTATATCCTGCGACTGCAATCACATGAAAGCATGACATATGATGTAATTGTGGTTTGTTACATGTGCAAGCACACTGTTCAGGTGTAAGGACTTCAACTTTATGAGTTTTGCACATTGTATCCACAACTTCAAATTCGCCTCTATTAATAGTAATTGGTTCAGGACAGCGTCGTGCTTTGCGTTCAGTTTTTTGTAACATACCCATTGTACGAGGAACAAATTTAGATTATGCAGCCATCATCCACTTCTCAACTTCTGTAGAACGCCTCATGAATAAAGAAATAAGATTATAGTATATGGACATTACTAGACCTTGAATCAACAGTCCACGAGCACGTTTAAGAACTCCGTTAAAATATTCTGATGAGTTTGTTGTCATGATGCTATATCGACATCCATTGTCAAATAATAAAGACCACTTGCTAACATCACGCTGTATCAACCAATCATATGCTTCTTGATTTGCATTTTTTATATGCTCCATCATACAAGTGAAGTTCGCATTGTCTTATGTATAACCAGCTAAGTACATATTATTTCAAAGGCCTTCAACATCAATAATACCTTGGCGACGTAAAATTTTTTTGAAGTTTTCACGCAAGTGATGAAGACAGTGTTTATGGACAGCTTGCGGAAATATTTCTCGGCACCCTCTCATAAGTCCTGAATGCTTATATGAGATTATGCATAAATTTTGGCATTTTTTTACAACTTCAACCAAATCATGTAGGTTACGAAGGAACCAAACCCATGAATCATTGCTCTTTGATTCAACTATTGCAAAAGCCAATGAGAACAATCCACCATTCGCGTCAATTCCAACAGCAGCAAGAAGGGTTCCACGAAATTTTCCTAGCAAAAAGGCTCCGTCAAGGCTAAGGACAGGCCGACAATGTTGCCACCCATAAATTGATGGGCCAAACGCCCAAAATAAAGCCTTGAATCGTGAACCTCTAACCAATTCAATATTGTACATTGTACCTGGTTGGGACAAACATGTCACTTCCATAAAACGTAGGAGAGAACGATATGAATCCTCATAGGAAGAAAATATTGCTTCGATGGCTTTTCTCCATGCATCGATGGCTTTTCTCCGTGCATCCCATGCCTTCATGTACGAAATCTTCATTTTAAACTTTGACTCCATTCTTGCAATTATCTCCTTTGGTTTCATGTCGAGTTGTTATTTTATAATGGGCGTGATATGCCTACATATAAATTTTGAGGTGCAATTGTGATGCCCACCAGGTATAACAGGTTGAGTGCAAGTATGTGGCAAACCTACAGATGATACTTTTCAAAGACCACATAATCTTTTACTTCGTGATGCATGTAATCGCCAATAGCATAGCATATGCACATTATTATGTTGAGTACATAAAATTATGAGACGACTTTTATTGGAAGTCGAATTTATGTACTGAACATTTTGTGAAATTGACCAACCATTAATTGCAGCCTGTAAGTCTTCTTTGTTATGAAAGATTTGACCTTCATACACTTCCGATGGAATGTTTGCTTCTGTTGAGCTAACAATATTAATGATAGGAGGATCACATTGATCATTACCATCCCATTCTTCAGTTGTTTGAAAGGTTTCCTTGAAATTATTATTTGCATCCATCGATTCTAATCCACCAACATTTCGTCTTGCATGATCTTCAATAAACTCAACACCAATATTTTCATCGTTCGTACAATTGTACATTTGTTCATGTATTTCAGTTTCAGGTTGACTACAACTATCCCCTGAATCAGTACTACCACTATCTATAGTTTTGTATAAATTTACGTTGTTGTTATCCATGTCATCTTCGTGTAACGAAACTTTTTGGTTTTGCTCTGATTGAGGAATGAATGAGGAAGAGACTAGGTGTTCTTCACATATATTACTACGTGGTCTAAACCAACGTGGACGATCAGTCACATTGGTACGTGAAGGAAGATGTTGCTGCACGAAATTTGGTCGCTCTGACAAACTCAGTTGGCCATGAAAATTATTTTGCATTTCAATCGTATTTACTCCTCCGCCATACCACGTGTTAGGACTACTTCAAAAAGATTTAATTATGCTTAATTTTTAAATAAGGAATTTAATCACTACATCATCATATATTGAAGTTCTAAATACTTACATATGTATCTCCGCTGACGGACCAGGAACGTCACAATGATTGATTTGTTCTGCCTCAATGTAAACAACGACAGGATCAACTCTTGCTTCTAATAACATAAACTCACAAACCTCATCATCTGTTATATGTGTTGCGCAGTAGCCACCATTATTCCGAAGTCGACATGTTAGGTTGACAGTATTTGTTGCATAATTAATCCTAAGCGCACCCATAATTCTGTCTTTTAGCATTGTAAGAGAAATATCATCATTAACGATGATTGGCCGATTTTGTCCACTAATATATGTCGCTGTGAACTCATCCCCGATACGAAGCTCACCACCGAAAAATAACACTAAGCGTGACATTCTGTCCTAAATAACACAAATTTGAGGGTCAATCCCAAGAATGTCATATTCCGCTAAAGTTTTTTATTTAACATTCTACTCATAATGTAACGAGAGTAAATGCATTTTAAAGCGTAACAATGTACTTACAGCTCTATTCTTACCGATGAAGTCAAACTAATAAATTGTTGAATTCAATCGCAATAATGTATTCAGTTGATAGCATGAAACTAATATCACTTTATTTTTGGGTCTAACATATCCACCTCATACTGCAACGTCTTGCATGGTTTGGGTAGTAACCAATGCATCAATAGATTTTGTTTGTTCTATTAAAGTTAATTTAACAAATTTAATATATTCATATGTGGAAATTGAATTAAAATACATTCCTTAGTTCTTTTTTTACGATATGTGGGAATTTTATGGATGTACACCTAAGCATTAAACATAACTTTAATTCCACATTCAAAAGAGGAGTAAATATTCTTTTAATCCTTACGTGTAAATTGAATATTTCTTATATTTTTTTATTATGAAAATAAAAATATAAATTTACCTTCATGACTAAAAAATAGGTAAACATTTTCTCTCCTTAAGGATCATTTTAATATTCCCGATGTAGTTTTAGTATGAAAGTCAATTCAATAATTTAGTTTCATGATTGAAATGATAGTTGAATACTCCTTTTATTCATTATGAATGAATAATACATTTTTAATGTACTTTTGATTTTAAAAATAATTCAAAATTTCATGATTAAAACATAGGTAAATTTTATTTATTCTCCTTAGGGGTGAGCTTAATACTTCTTATTATGTATTTAAACTTGAAAATTAATTGAGGTTTTCTCTTCCCAATTTGATAGTTAAAATTTTGTCTAAGGTGCTAGATTGAAGGATTTAGGTTAATCTACTATTTTTGTACTTCTTATTATGTTTTTAAACTTGAAAATAAATTGAGATTTCCTCTTCCCAAAATGATAGTTAAATTTAAGTCTAACGTACTAGATTGAAGGATTCGGTTCAATCTAAACTTAATTTAACAAATTTAATTCTAACAATTATAACGTTTAAATATTTTAAATATAATTCTAATTATTTAACTTAATTTTTTTTTTGCAAAAAAATATTCACATCATCATTATAGAGCTATGAAATTTTAAATGACAAGTAATTGAATCTTGTGAGGAGAAGGTTGGTTTCCACATTAAAAGCAATTTTTTAAATTCATCATAGATTCTTATATACTTGCATGAAATTATTTGTGTTATTTCTTAAGGATCATGTCAAATATAAAATGTGGACTTTTATTAAAGAATCATATATGGATTAAATCTAAGGAGCTATAATCAATCTCTAAAATACAAACTAAGCATTGTTACAATTTCACCATCCGTAGTCAAAGAAGACTCTTACACGAGATGCCAATAACTTCTGCAGACTCTTACACCAACCAACTGACTAAGATGCCTCTCAAGACTAGTAAAATAACAGTTGGGTGCCTCTCTTTAGGAACAAAATTATTGAAATAACTACCTTTGATCAGTTCTGTAAACCACAAAAAATGTCTAAAAGGCTTATGTCGTTATGAAATAACTTTTGTTTAGGCTACTATTAAAATTAATAAGTGGTTAATGTGGAAAAAAAACTACAAGCAACACTCCACATAACATTGATATACTTATTTCTACATACCATACCAAACAACAAAATGTGCTAAAAAAATTACAATAAACCAATTTTATTTTAAATAACATAAACAATTGTTAAAAAAAATTATACAACTCACTGCTAAAACAATAACTAACAATATTGCAACAAAAAAATATATCTCATAAAACTGCGGCAAACCCAAAACAACTACATAATACAAAAACGTTTTTAAATAAATGGCCACAAACTTTACATCTTCACCAAAACAACTTTAACATAAAATAAAATGAAAAAAAAAGACTTAACTCACCTCTCTCTCGGATGAACACAGCAGCAGCAAACGAAGGAAAGGAAGTTAAGAGGCTTGTGATTTCCGTTCAGCTGTGCTGCTCTTATTTATAACGAAAATTTGCATGGCATCTTCACAACTCCCTCAACGTCCAACCACCAGCAATTATTTGCGTCTTCATTTTCGCACTGGTCCGCGGAAAAAGCGGATATGGTTTCCGCTGAACTCCAAAAACACTAATCAACTGACAGCCACCGAAGCAAAGACGGGAAGAATGCGCTGATTAGGTTGGCGCATTCTGAAGAATGCGCCGAACCATTAAGCGCATTCCATTATAGAATGCGCTTAATGGTTCGGCGCATTCTCAGAATGCGCGGAACAAAACAACGTATTCTCACTACGCTATTTGGTTTAGCGAATTAGCTCTTATTTAAATTATTTCAATAGTCTGCTTTTTCCACGAAAATTCACTTGAAACATGCTGCTTCCGAAAATTTCGCTGATTACTTAACTTATTATTGGCTATTTCCCAACTCCCCATACTCCCAACTTGCTAAATGTCCTGAATTTCTTAAATTGTACAGCACATTTATGAGTCAAAATATTTGGTGACATTGCTCATTTTTAAATTTAGGTTTGTTTGAGACAGTTTTTTTAAAGTTTTTTAAAATTATTATTTTTGTTTAAAAGCATTATTAAAAATTTTTATATAAAAATTATTTAATAAAAAAATTATAAAAAAAACCTGCTAATTTAAGATTTTCACCTATATTCTTCCGATAGCTTTTAGGCTGTCAAGGGTTTGTTTTTTCTTTGTTCGACTTCGCATAGTTTTGGACTCTTCGCCTTCTCAGACGAGGTTACCTTGCTGTCGGATCGGTAGTCAGGACAGTTCGACGACCTTCTTCCTGCTGGATTGGAAGCAACGACGGGAGCTTAGTGGCTGCGAAGGTAACCATCTTGCTCCGCTTTCGCACGCTTCTTCGGTCAAATCCCGTAAATCCGAAGGCAAAAAGAGGGGAACGGAGGATTTAATTTAATTTTTCGTGAGATTTAAGATGTAAACTTTTTGTGTTTGGCAGGATTTAGCTCAAAACCTGCTCAAATTAAATCTTGCTACCGAACAGCCCCAAATTGTGTTCGTCGCTGAGGAATGTCTTACTTGCTACCGCATCTGCACTCAGGATGGGCAGTTGACCAGGCAATACTGGCTGAGGAGGAACGCCTCGTCATCATTCGATTTGGTCATGATTGGGATGAAACTTGCATGCAGGTTCTTTATCTTTCCTTTCAATTTTTCTTCCTTTCTTTGATTTAATTGGATATATTTCAATTTTATCTTGTGTACAATGCCTTCCTTGGAGATTCACTTGTTATCCTATTCGTTGACGTCAGATTAGGGTTTCGGTTATAGTCAGGTTTATTATGTGGTTTTCTTTCTGATGTCTCCATCTCCATCATTAGCTACACGAGTGAAGGTTGTCCGCTCAATGAATTTTGTTAGAAACCTGCTCCTTGATGCGTTTTAATTGTTGGAATTTTGTTGGAATGTTAATATTAAAAACTAAGTAAACTATTGTGTCTGCTGGTCTAGTCAATTATACTGGACTGTGATAATAATATGATTTTAAGGCTTTCATATTCTCGGACAATTTGCATCAGCCATTATCGTTTGTCCTCTCTGATTCTAGGTCATGTCAAGGTCTTTCTAAGTTTTTTTTTTATTGGTTGGAAAGTCTTTCTAAGTATTTTTTTATTATTATTGGTAGGAAAGTCTTTCTGAGCATTCATTGATGCATTCCTCCACATTTTATTCACGAAAACACTTTATAAACATGAATTTCAGTTATTAATGATGTGTATGTAGAACTAGTGAATGTTGCATTTTCCCTATTCCCATTTTGTAAGGATAAATGATATTCATCACATCAAACTTAGTGTATTGAGTGAGATATATTGTCAAGTAAATAATGGTTATTGAAGCTTAGCTACATTCTTCATAAATCATGTGGTATTTGACAATTCATGTGAATAACTTTCATGTTTCTTAAACTTTTATTTAGGATAAACATCCACAATATAATTAGGATTTTACATGAATTTAAGCTGGAATATGTAGGCAATCAGGTATATTGTGTAAGCTTGAAAATGACTCAACAGTCGTCCACCCACATCCTATTGATTGGTGCTTAGTCCCCCTTTCTAGAGGTTGTAGGTTTGAGAAGAGACATGAATATGCGTATGAGATTCTTATGCTTTGTGCTCAATGCTGTCTCCAAAGCCCGCCCTCCCCCCCTCCCCCTCCCCCCCATGAAAGAAACACAAAGATTCTATAAAAAACATGGGGTTCCGTAAATCTAAAACACGCACAGTGTTATATATATGGTTAAGTCAGATTATGCTTGTATTTAAGCTATAAGACATAGGCTAGTGCTTACAGCAAAATGATTCAATAAAAAAAAAGTAGCAATGCATTCGAGGAATGAGATTGTTGTACAAGCTTGTATGTGATGGCTATGATGTTTGCATGCCCTATGAAGTAAAGGGAATTATTATGGCAGGATTATGCACGTTATTAAGATTTCAAAAATCAGAAGTTGTATTCATAAAGAAAATCTAGTAGACAAGGATGAAAAAAATGAGAGTATGTTTTGGTACATAATGTTGAAGGGTCTATAGTTATGCAACTAGATGATGTAATTGATGTAGATCACACATAATAAATTGGGATTCATAGATCAAAGAACATCAGATTAACTACCCACTTTCTCGAATACTTGTGTTTGTAATTTTAACACGTTTGTCGGAGCACATGCAAGGTGTATTTATTTTAAGGGATCATATTTAATACATAAGCGGCATTTTAAAATATTTAATTATGATTCATTTACGCAAGTGATTTCATTTAACGTGCCCAAGATTTCATTGAAGGGCCTACGAACGCCTTCTGTCCGCTTGTATAAGTATGTTGCAGATCCGGTGGTGTTACTTTAAATTAGGTTTCATTTATAACACATAGAAGATATCCCTTTGTTGTTATTATCCCACTCAACATAGCTTGCAGGGAATGCTTGTTCAATAGGCATTAGGAGATTGTGCTAGTATTCATAGGAGAATTATCTTGCTTGCTATAAGTTACCCTATTCTCTTCTGTAGTTTGATTTATTTGATATAAGCTCCTTGTCCTTGCTTGTAAACTAGTTGTTGTGGGCACTACAAATTCCTTGCTCCCTTTTATAGGTGAATTATAGTGTGTTGTATTTTGCCTTTGGGTTGAAGGAAATGGTTTGAAGCACCAATCACCATAGATTTTGACAAATAGAACCCTTTTTGTCGAATGGCATGCTTCATCCTTGAAATTGAAAGTCACATATATGACTAATATAAGAGAACTATCAACTCGTAAGGGTGTTTGTTGAACAAAATATGTTGTTTCTTGCATTTTTTGTTTAGTAGTTTGAAGAGCTTCTCTGTTAGAGAGCTATTGTGTGAGCTGCCACTTGTTAGAGAGCAATTTCAGAATTGTTGTGAGTGTTGTTCTTGCTCAGAGAGTTGTTTTGTTTGGGTTATTCAATTGGAGAGCTATTGGAGAGCTGCTCAGTTGAAGATATTTGTGAGAGATTGTATTTAGATTGAATTATTGAAAACATTTCATTTTTGTGTTGTGTTTATTTTATTTGAATTGCATTACTTAATCATGTTAATAAATTAAGTGATTTTTAATTGAACTTAAGTTTTTTTTAATTAATATTAATTATTCGAGTTTATTAATTGAAGTTTTGATTTACATTATTAATTGAATTTTTAAATTACTTGTTTAATTAAATTGATTTAAAAGTTTTAATTGTTTAATTTGATAATTTAAATATTTAGTTTGAATGTATTTTAAAATTATTTATTTATTTAAATTATCGATTAGATTTAGTTGCCCATTCATTTAAAGGATTTAATTAATATTTTAAATTAAATGATTTTATTAGTGCAGAACTTTAAATTGATTCATCTCAAATTCATAATGCATCAAATGATATCACAAAGGCCAAGTTTAGGAACTTTAAGTTGGCTTTTGAAAAAATGTCTAGCCTCAGATTATTTGGATAATTTCATTTTTCATAGCTCTCGAAAAAATCCAGCATATCCATATTAGAGAAAATCATTCCAACTTATTGTGCCGTTGGGGGAGGCATTTAGGCCGGCTGAAGGGCTTGTAACATGCAACAAAGCGCATTAAATATGTTCCAGAGGACATAATAGAGAGCGATAGTTGAATCAATTTAAAGTTCAATTTATTTCAAATTAAATTTTTTTATTACTTTAAATTTCATTTGATTTAATTATGTAAATTACAATGGGGATTAATCAATTAAGGAGAAGTTTCAAAACTTGGTTTCAATTAAAATGATTAGTTAGTTAATTAGAGGTTTTAAATTCAATTTAAATTGACTGTAATTTAATTAGTGAGTTTCTAATTGAATATTAAGGTATCCTTTGTTTAGTTAACATATTTTAAGTTTGATTAAAATTTAGATTTCAATGCATTCATTTTAATTTATCAATCAAATTAATGTAATGGTTAATTTCAGATAAAATTCATGTTTTCCAAAATCCATCTAAGTCCAGAGGTTTTGAGAAAATTTCGGCAGCCTCCCGGCATCCACTCCCCGGCACCGGGAGGTAAGGAGGGCATTTGCCTTTTCAAGTCCTCCTGGTCGGAGCGAATCAACGGCCAAGGGCTTCGAGACGTTGTTGGATCTTGGAATTGGTATTCGGAAGCTTTGATTGACGATGATTGGTTGTCAGAGATTCTCGACGATTGCCTTTCAAAAATTTGTCTAAGTTCTTAATTTTTGAGAAAATTTCGGCAGCTTTCCAGCGTCTCCTCCCCGGCACTGGGAGGTAAGGAGGGCATTTTCCCTTTCAAGTCCGCCCGGCCGGAGCGAATCAATGGCTAAGGGCTTCGGGATGTCGTCGGGTCCCGGATTTCGTGTTATGAAGCTCCAATTACCGATGATCAGTTGCAGATTAATTGCCGACAATTTGTTGCCAATTGCCTTTCCCTTTTCTTATTTCATTTCATTCATTTTTTTTCATTTTTTAATTTTATTATATATATATATATATATATATATTTTTATATATATATATATATATATATATATATATATATATATATATATATATATATATATATATATATATATATATATATATATATATTGAGAGAGGGAGGCGGGATAGAGTAAGAGACGGAACATCCGGCTAGGGCTTGGAGACAAACAGGCTCAGACGCTCGACTGTTTGGTCGGCGGGCTTCGGGTTGGCCGGCGAAGGCTAGGGTCGGCCGGTGACGGAGGGTCCCTAGTCGGCGTTGGCTTAGATTGACGGAGGGTCCAGACTCGACGGGCTTCGGTCGGTGAAGGAGTTTGGCCGGCGGCTCTAGCTTGTAGATGGGGTGGAAAGTCGGTGAGGTCGGTGTTGACCTGTATTATATACCCAAAAGAACAAAAGAAAGAGGAAGCCAAAATTCAACGTACATGCCTGTAAACCATCGGATCCACGAACTCAGATGCATCGTTGCTAACACACGAATCCCGCCAGAAATCCCGGAAACCTCGTATCTGTCGAAGGCATCCCCGAAATCCCGCTGAGTCGGTGTGTAGACGGCGCCGTTCCGGAAATCTTGCGCAAAATCTGTGATCTTCTCCTCGATCGAGCCCCATTCGCCTCTTTAAATACCAAGCCCAAGCTCCCATCATGCTTGCTCTACTCGTTCCATACATGCAAGGCTCTCGGCTCTCTCCCATTCGCAAATCCCACGACCCTCATCCAGCTCGCCTCTTCCCGTCGGGACTGATCTCGATCTCAGAGAAAGAGAAAGAGAGAGGGAGAGGGAGGAGAAACCGACCTACCTCTCCATTGCCGCTCGGCTTGGCTCCGCCTCCCTCCTTCCTCCGATCAAGACCGGGCCGAACCCTTGCTCCTCCCGTCCCTGCCCTGTTCACAATCTGTCGGCCGAGAGAGAGAGAGAGAGAGAGAGAGAGAGAGAGAGAGAGAGAGAGGACTTACCAACCGTGCTCCTCCATAGCCGAACCCGCCTCCTATCCGTCCGATCCCGTCCAGAGAGCTCACCTCCTCCTCTTACCGAGCTCCTACCTAGCCGAACCCCCTTCTTGCCTGACCACAACACCAAGCCGATCCCCTCTCATACCCGAGCCCTAACTCCACTTAAAACATAACCCTACTCACTCCAACTCAGTCAACTCAGCACCTGACTCAGTCCACTCATCCCCACTTAAAACCTAAAGCCCACTCACTCCCTCAGTCCACTCAACTCACCTCACTGAACTCATCCCGACTCACTCAGCTCAACTCAGCCCCAACTCACCCCTACCCGATTTGAGTCTTAGGTATATATTTTATGTTTATTTTATTTATTACTATTATTATTAATTATTTTTAATTATAATTAATTTATAAAATAATTATAATTAGTTTTAAATTAGTTATAATTTTTATAATTAGTTATATTAATTCTAATTAATTATAGTTAATTAACTATAATTAGTTATTGTTAATTATAACTAATTATTTTAATCATAATTAATTAATTTCAATTATAATTATTTATTGTAAGGTATTTATTATTAATTATAATATATGGTTAATTATAATTAAATCTTTATTAATTATAATTAATTATAATTAATTATCATTAATAATAATTAATTATTTTAATTATAATTAATCTAAAATAATAATAATAAAAGATGGTTCTTTTCTCGATGCTTACGACGGGCCGGCAAACCCCCAAGGCACTCACGTAGCGTTGTAGGGTGGGAAACCGGTGCGGCGCTTGTGGTGAAGTGGATAATAAAAAAAATGTGTTATTTATTTTCATATAAGTACCCCCGAACGCCCACGTGGTGCAGAGGGGGGAAATCTGTGTTTTTCTCTAACGCCTGTTTCCTTCTTATAATAAACAAACAAAAAACCTTTAAATGCTCACGTAGCAGGCGGGGATAAAAAAATTTCAAATGCGACCGCGGTGTCATTTTTGACACCTACCTGAAGCGCTCACGTAGCGTCGAGGGGAATGGTTGCCTCCTAGTTTTTCCCCTAAACCGGGGAGACGTCGGGAGGCTGCCGAAATTTGGATTGAAAATCCAAGGACTTGAACAAAAACGAGCTTGGACTTGTGGACTTATTTGAACAAAATGAGCTTTAAATTCAAATGAATTTGAAAAAATATAAGAGAATTTGATTGAAATCAAAAGAACAAATGCAAAAAAATTTGTACTTAAAGATAGTAGTTTGGAACAACTACAAGGACCGCTTGAACTCATGCAAAGGACTTAATTTGAACTCGAACTTGAACAAGACATGGACCCAAGAGAACTTTGATGTGGACTTATAAACTTGAACTATAATAAGACTTGACTTCGAATCTCATGTGATTCAAAAGAGTCATTTGAACTCAAGAGGACTTGAGTTGGACCATAGGAGACAAGGCTCAAACTTTATGAGACAGCATGGAACTCATTTCTAAATCAAGTGATCAATGATCTTAAAATCAAACTTGAATCAAGCAATAAGTATTGGACCCAAGTGAATAAATACAAAGGTTGTACTTGAAGTCAAAATGAATAGGAGATTCATATTGAAGCTTCGTCGGACATGGACTTGGACTTGGGCAAGATTTGTGCACTCAAACCAACATAGATGAACAAATGAATTTGTGATACAATTTGTTTTCAAATAAAGGCTCACACACAAAGTCACTACAAGCTTTGGTGGCAAAAAAGATCTGCAACACATACAATCTTCCTACGAAGATGATTGTATGTGCCACATGCCACTGAGGGGTAGGTGCATAAAGATTACAGTAAATGCAGTATCCTGTAGTCAACTTCAGTATACGAATGAATACATCTACCTCCAACAGTAGTGGCTGTACCGAAAAGATCAAAACTCACAACGCATGAAAAATACGATAAGTGCTATGCTCAAGCAAATATATAAGATCTTCAACAAGTTCAAGTCTTTACAACCGTAAGGCAGGAGATTAGTTAGTGCACTACGAGCCACCTACAGAAAATCAACAAATAGTGCACAACAGTCTACCTGTAAGAAGCAGCGAACAATTCTATCTTGAAGCTGCTACGCCACCGGATCCGCAACTTTTATGCAAGCGGACAAAAGGCGTCTACAAATACTTCAATACCCCTGCACGTGCACCATAAATTGTATACACATAGGTATACTAAAAGGGGTAAAAGCAATTATAAAACCCGCATGGGCCCCGGCGAGCTTGTTATTGGTACACACGTGACGTCTAGGGATGCTGCGCGGGTTATTAAATTTAAACCCGATCTTCTTTAGCAAATAAAAGGAGTCGACAGGGTTTAATTATAAAATGCCCCCAAACCCGCAAGGGCCCCGGCGAACGTGTTATTGATACACACGTGACGTCTAGGGATGCTGCGCGGGTTGACAAGTGAATTCAGGTTCAAAACTGATCATTCTATACAGGTCAATAGAAGTCGACAAGATTTGAACTATTAAGCAAATATAAAGTTGTGGCGACTAGTATATTTGCTTTAAAATATTCATATTAGGCCTTCAAGGCCTACAACAATATGAATTCACTAATAAGGACATAAAACATACAAAACTCGATCCTCTGTCGACAGACATACATAGTCGACAAGGTCCAAGATTTAAATGAAAATGACCCCAAACACCACGATGATGGCCGTGTTGAGTGATTATCTCAACCGGAGGGGTTTCACAAATATTTTTCAAAATTTCACCCAAATGTCCATACCAAGTACTCAAAATTCCATCCAAAATCCAAAAATCCAAAACTCCACAAAAATCTCAAAATCCAAAAAATATTCAAAATCTCAAAAATATTTAAAATTGAAATAAATCCATCAACGCACTTAAAGCAAAATCCATTCGCCCTCCGCAACAGTTTGCTGAGGGGGACAAATTGAAATTTACTCTAGCTCACAAAGAGCCAAATGCCTAGTCGAAAATATCACTACGATCCATTCTCAAACAATCTCTTGCCAGCAAGGACGTGGTACGTGTCCTCTAACCAACAGTTTCGCCGCCAAATGGGCACTGCAGGTAAACGGTTATGACCCGGGGCTCTCTGAACCGAGTGATTTTGCCGCCAAATGGCACCACAGATAGCGGTTATGGTCAGAGCCAATACGCTCCTTAATGACGTTAAATCCTTGAGATATGAATCAAATTTGTCCTCTTAGACAAACATCCAACCCCGGTCTATAAGGTCCCCTTGGACGAAGCAACCCATGGCTGCCGACAAGGATCCTTCTGTCAGGTTGGGTCGACTACCACCTCTGACTAAGTAGACCAGGGACCACGATGGCCCGGGACGACGGAACCATGGGATCTTGATCGGGTCCATCATCCATTCTCCCACCATCCGTTTTAAGTGTGAGATGGTGCAATTTCAAGTTTTAAATATCAAACACTTCAAATTCTCAAATATCCAATCTTTCCAATCTCAAACCCGTGCTGCTACTATATGCCAGATAACACGTATTCTATACGTATCTGATTGACGACTAGCCTTAATCGAAAGTTCTCTCTCGTGATCGAGGGGGTAATTAACTATAGGAGCTTGCGCCTATAGGAAACCAGAACTCAGATCATAAAGTCCTCACAAAATGAGGGCGAAATCTCTGGGTAGTGTCTTATCTACAAACCCATCTGCCTTCCAAAATTTACCTCGGAACTTAGTTCGTTAAAACTCCCTCGCCGAATAAGAAGCGCGAGCGGAGGCCGGGGCTGAATTTTTGGAGCCCACAGATTTCTGGCGACTCCGCTGGGGAATGATTTTCTTTCCATATTTGGCTAGTCGTTTAATTTGTATAGTAGCAGTAAAAAAATAATGATGATATTGAGCTCTATATGGTGAACATCAGGATGTGACATTTGGTCTTAATGTCCAAAGATCCATCACTGAAAGGTCCTGATAGAGTTAAAAGCAATCATCTATTATGATGGTAAAACAAGTAAATAATCAAGATATGTACGGTGAGCATCAGGGTGTGACACTTGAAAGCATATCCTAGAATCTACCGCCGAAAGGTCCCGACATAAGTGAAAATAAATATAGAGACGCACATCTCTAAAAAAATATATATATTCAAAGAATGGTGTGACATCTAGTGTGTAACCCTAGAGATCCACCATTTAAAAAAAAAATTCATCAAAAGTGGGACCTAAAGAGGATCCTTACAAACAATATTTTTGATGGTTGGCATCTTGAAGAATCCTCCAAGAAATCCCATCATTTTTTAATTATATCTTCTCAAATTGAAGAAGATCGCACGACCTTCATCAATGCCCTTCTACCAGAAGATCAAGTGGAAGAAATAAAAATACTTCTATGTGAATTCAGGGATTGCTTTGCCTGGACATATGCTGAGATGCCTAGCTTATCCCCTGATATAACAGTTCAATGATTTGTCAGCAAATCAGATGCAGCACCCGTTCAACAAGCTCCCAGAAGAATGAGATTGAAGATAGAAAAACAGGATATTACCGAAACCAAGAAGCTCATAGAGGCGAGCTTCATCCGAGAAGAAAAAAGTATGCCGATTGGATTGCAAATATCGTTCCTGTGAAGAAGAAGAACGGGCAGATTCGCATCTGTATTGACTTTCGGGACCTCAACAAAGCATGCCCAAAAGATGATTTTTCACTCCCTTTATCCGAACTCCTAGTGGACAATACGTCCAACTACGACATGTTCTCATTCATGGATGGATCGTCAGGATACAATCAAATCAAAATGACGCCGGAAGATGAAAATCATACATCATTTAGGACGCCCATCGGAATTTTTTGCTACACAGTCATGCCCTTTGGCTTGAAGAACGCTGGTGCCACCTACCAGCGAGCGATGACTCATATATTTGATGATTTGATACATCAAAAAGTCGAGTGTTATGTAGATGACCTTGTCGTCAAAAGTCTTGGCCGAAATGATCACTTAAAAGATCTTAGAATCGTATTTGAGAGAATCAGAAAGTTTGAGCTGAAGATAAATCCTCTCAAATGTGCTTTTGGGGTCTCCTCCGGCAAATTCTTGGGGTACGTTGTTCGTCATCGAGGTATAGAGATCGACCCCAATAAAATTAAGGCAATCACGGAGATGCCACCACCAAGGAACCTTCGACAGCTTCGCTCGCTGCAAGGACAACTGACTTTCATTTGGAGATTTATATTAAATCTATCAGGTAGGTGCCAGCCATTTTCAAAGCTAATGAAGAAAGATGTCCGTTTCAAATGGGACACAGAATGCCAGGAAGTATTTGATAGTATCAAGAAATACTTGTTAAATCCTCCTATTCTAGCAGCGCCAATTCCAGGGAAGCCTCTTATACTGTATACAACTGCACTAGAAGAGTCCCTCGGAGCACTATTGGCCTAGAAGAATGAAGAAGGCAAAGAAAATGCGCTCTACTACATCAGTCGAAGGTTGATTGGAGCAGAAAGTTGTTATTCCCCAATTAAAAAACATTGTCTGGCGCTAAGTTTTGCAGTTCAGAAACTCCGCCACTATATGCTATCCCATAAAATCATACTGATATCAAAGATCGTTTCGCTGAAGTTCTTGATGACAAGACCAGCGTTGACAGATCGTCTAGCTAGGTGGGCAGTATTGTTATTGCAGTTTGATATCATATACATGCTACAGAAGGCGGTGAAAGGACAGGCCTTGACAGATTTCCTCGCTGCACACCCAATCCCGGTTGATTCTCCACTAAATGATGATTTGCCTGATGAGCAAATTATGCATGTTGAGGAGAATGAAAAGCTACAATTCTGGGAAATGTACTTTGACGGGGCATCGTCGATTAGACCTGTCCGACCTCCAAATATTGCAAGAGCTCGAGCCGGCATCGGTCTCATTTTTGTAGCACCTAAGGGAGGCATGATGAGGTTCTCATTCAGTTTGACTGAACCTCGAACCAACAACGAAGCCAAGTACGAAGCTCTATTAGCAGGGCTGGAAATTGCAAGGTTTAAAATTGCGTAACTGCGCCTCGAGGCGGTTTTCGTCCGTGAGGCGAGGCGTAAGCCTCGAGGCGGTCTGAGGCGTAAGCCTCACGAACACAGAATTGCGTAAATGAAAAATTAAGGATTTTAGCAGGAAAATAATAGCAATAATGGAAAATAAGAAAGTAGATGCAATAAAATTATGTCCCAAAGTACAAAAACACAAAATATCAGTTTATCAAAACTCCCAAAATACAAAAAACACATAAAATGAAGTCATATCCCATCACAAAATATCAGTCTTCAAGTGAATCTTCTTCTCCAATTGTATCTATGAATGCCATGTCATCTTCATCTTCAACATGGCTCACTTTTCTCTTCCCTGTTCATTAAAAGAAAAGATTTTTAGCATATTAATTGGATGAACCACTCATTATCAAGCAGACTGGCAGAGAACATATACCTTTACTTGCAGAGCTAGTAGATGTGTGTGGTGTGGTACTAGTGGATGTACCCGTTTGATCTGCTTCGCCCCTCAATACATCCACATTTAGATCTTCTACCTATAAGTCTGATAATGATAAATCTGCCTCATCATCTATGAACCACTCATTATCAGACGACAGATCATCACACACCAACGGGTCCTCATCATCTTTCAACCCCTTATTCCTCAACCTCCTATCTCTTAACCTCTTGTTGTGCATTATGTATACGAGGGAGTTCATTCTGAGTGTAGATAGTCGATTTCTTCTCTTTGTTTGCACTTGACTATATGTACTCCAATTTCGCTCACACCCAGAAGAAGAACAAGTGAGGCCCAACACTCTCACAGCAAAACTCTGTAGCTCAGGGGTGGAATCACCAAATTGGATCCACCATTCAACTGTTTTCAAGAAGAAAATATAATCAAAATTCAGAATATTGAATAAAGTGTATTGCATTTACCGAATTAATTATACCTGGAGACCGTTTAGAAATGGTCGTTTTTGCTGCATTTAAACCAAAAAAACCCTCTTTATTCCGGAACAGAACAAGCTGTAAATCTGCAAGCTCCCTATCTGCCTGCTCCGGTATTAATCTTTCCATACAGTGATATAGACCAAGCTTAACTTCCGGATTTGAAGATTTTTTCTCTGAATATTGAAATTGAGGGTTAAGATAATATGCAGCTGCATGTAGATGTCGGTGTAACTGCACCTCCCACCGAGCATCAATGATATCCCAGATCTCCCTATAACTTGCCTCCTCTCCTCCCAAGTTATGTGCAATCAACTCCTTCGCCTCATCCATAGCATTATAAATAAAACCCATAGCTGGTTTCTTCTCTGCATCCACTAAGCGTAGAACTTGCACTAAGGGTCTCGTGCTCAAAATGGCATAGGTCACAGTAGCCCAAAATTTATCATTCAGAATTATCTTTCTTATCTCCTTTCCCTCACTCTTCTTCCCCCAAGCAGAGTTTAGCCATTCAGTTGACATGTTCCAAAGGTTGCCTCACCTCCATCAAGCTCTGCAGTGTCAAATAGGAGGTGGCAAACCTATAGATTCACAGTGCCCAAATGTTAAAACTATGAACATACAGTTGGAATGAATTACAATGTAAAAAATATGAACATACCTAGTGGTTGCAGGTCGAATGATTTCTTTCTTTGAAAATTTTCTCATTAAGCTTAATACCCAAGAGTGATTGTAGATGAATTTTGTAATCTTCTTCGCCCTAACAAGAGCACTCTTGTGCTGAGGTAAGTCACCAAGATCCTCCAATATGAGATCAATACAATGTGCTGCGCAAGGTGTCCAATAGAGGTGTGTCCTCTTCTCCATCAACATCTGACCTGCTGCTTTGTATGCAGTGGCATTATCAGTCACTACCTGGACAACCAACTGCTCTCCAATCTCCTCAATAACTCCATCAAGTAGATTAAAAATAAATGTAGCATTCTTCACCTCATCAGAAGCTTCAACAGATCTTAAGAACACTGTACCATAGGGATTGTTGACAAGGATGTTTATCAAACTCCTACTCTTCATGTCAGACCATCCATCTGACATTATAGTCACACCTGTCTCAATCCATGTCCTTTTAATCTCACTAATGGTTCGCTCGGTGTTCTGCAACTCCTCCTTTAAAATCCAAGTGCGCAACTCATACATAGAAGGTGCTTTCAACCCTCTTCCATACAATCCTACAGACCGCATCATACTGAAGTAGGCAGGCGATGTAGCAACATTAAAAGGTATTGCATTTTCAAAAAAAAACCTCCCAATGTCCATGCAAACCTGTCGCCGCCCCTCTCTAGTACCACCTGCAGGGATTATATCTGCTTCTCCTCTATCTGCTCCTTCAGTAGTCATGTACTGATCCATAGGACCCCGTGCACCTCTATTATGTATAGTGGAGGAGGAGCCCTTTCCACTCTCGCTCCCAAAATAGGCACCTTGGTCGACCCTTTCATCAAATTGTTGCTGTTGTAAGTGTTTGACAGTGGTAGTTTTCTTCATGTAAGCACATATTTCTTCCTTCACATTGTCCGACACTTTTGCACAAGGTGCTACGTTCTTGTGAGAGCATGATAAGTGCTCCTTCATGCGGGTTACTCCACCCTTCACAACTTTCTCACAAAAGTTGCACTTTAAATATACATAGCTCTTCTCGCCGCCGCCAATGTCAACTTGTACACTATACTTCCAAGAAGGGTCCCTCCGCAATGACGTATTCGTCTTTTCTTTACCTCTAACCATGTCTCCTAAAAAAAAAAACAAATACATTCCAAAAAAATCAAAAAAAACTAAACCCTAATTTCTCTAAAACTTGCAAAATAAATCCCTAAACTTAAAAAAAATACCTAAAATCGAATGTGGAGTACTCCTAGAGGGTGGCCGGAACTTTTCTCTTCGCCGGAGAGGGGCGGCGCCGGCGGGAGGAGCGGCGGGAAGCTTGGCCGACCGTGCGGGACGCGTCCAGTTTCGCGTACAGAGAGCTGGGAGGTCTTTTTTTCGGAGAGGAGGAATGCCGTGCGGGTTGAAGGGGAGAAAAGCCTACATTTTAAGTGGGTGGGGCCGGTTCTATGAGGCGTACGCCTCACCCAAAATTGCGCAATTGCGCCTCTGAGGCGCGCCTCAGTCCAGGTGAGGCATACGCCTCATCCAGGTCCAGAATTGCGTAAGCCTCGAGGCGTTTTTTGGTGAAATTGCGCAAAGGCGCGCCTTGAGGCGCGCCTCTAATTGCGCAATTTTAAACCATGGGAAATTGCGATCGATGTCAGAATCCAACATCTCCAAATCTTCGATGATTCTCAGCTCGTGATAAATCAGGTCCTCGGTATCTACAAGGTTGACAAAGTCGAATTGGCCCATTACCATTGGCGAGCCCTCGAGCTTCTGAAGCAAATACAAATGTCAAAATGACTCGAGTTCCTCGAGGACAGAATGCTAATGCAGATTGTCTGGCCAAATTAGCCAAAGAAATGACGAATTTCAACGAGGAGAAGCCTATATTCATTGGAGTTTACACTTGTAGGGTCTTGGAGCCCGCTCTATTACAATTCCCGAGGGCAGAAGGAATTCCAGATTCAAGTCAGCAGGTTGAAACTCCAGGTGACCCTCAACCTCTCCATCAGATCGTTATGGAGAATTATCCAGAAGAATATCACGTGGCCAAGAGACATAAAGCTAGTCAAGCTTCAGAATTGTGGTGGCATTGTTTAGATATTGAAGTCGAAATTGATTGAAGACAGCCATTCATTGACTACTTCAAGGAAAACAAACTCCCGACAGAAAAGTCTATGGCCGCACAAATTCGAAAAAGGGCGTTGCGATATGCATTTGTCAATAACAGGTTGTACAAACGAGCCTTTGATCAAATGTGGCTAAGGTGCCTATGGACCAGTGAAGCTGATAAAGTGGTAACAGAAGTCCACGAAGGACTCTACGGAGCACATTAGTTAGGTCCCAAAATGTCAGCTAAAATTAAGAGAATGAGCTATTATTGGCCGACCATGGTCAGAGATTGTATTTACCACGCTAAAAGGTGCCATAAGTGTCAGATCCACGGTGATGTTATACATCAGCCGCCAAATCCACTGCACCCAACAATAGCGTCCTGATCATTTGAATGCTGGGGCACAGACATAATTGGGACGATAGATCCACCGTCTTCAACGGGACACCGCTTTATTCTAGCAGTGACGGATTACTTTTCTAAGTGGGGCAGAAGCAGCTCCATTCAGAGAGGTCACATCAGAGCATGTGATCAACTTCTTTACCCACAATGTCGTCTACAGATTCGGTGTGCCATGCCGCATAATCTCAGACAATGGTACTGCATTCAAAAGTACAAAAATCTACAAGTTCGTTGATCGGCACAAAATCGATTGGCGATATTCATCCATATATAATCCAAGAGCAAATGGTTTGGCAGAAGCATTCAACAAGACGCTGGTGAAATTATTGAAGAATATCCTCACCAATAACTAAAGAGAATAACATACGAAGATGGCAGAAGCATTGTGGGCCTATCGTACGACCTACAAAACACCAATTAAAGCCACTCCTTACTCTTTGGTATTCGGAGTTGAAGCCGTATTACCGTTGGAGATTAAGCTACCGTCACTCCGGGTAGCAATCCAGAATGAGCTTACTCAAGAACAAAATGCCTGCCTCAGAATGGAAGAGTTAGACACACTTGATGAACTCAGGTTACAAGCTCAACAAAACTTATAAATCTACCGAGGAAGAATGACAAAATCCTTCGATCGTATGGTGCGTCCTCGGGCATTTCAAGAAGGGGAATTGGTACTGGTGCTGAGAAGACCAATCATTCCACACCGAAAAATTGGTGGCAAATTCATATCCAATTGGGAAGGCCCCTTCGTCATAGAGAAGGTGTACCAAGGAGGAGCATATCAGTTGATCGATCTGAACGGTCAGAAGCCTATGCCACCTATCAAAGGCCGACATTTAAAGAAATATCATGCATGAAAATTTCATAACTAATGTATTTTGTGATGATCAAAATTTCATATGCATATTTATCAGTGCATGTTTATATTTATATTTTGAAATTCTCTTGTATAGCAAGAACGCATTTCAAGATCTCCCATCAGACTGGGGGCATTTTAAATATTTATTTGGGTCGACATCGCGCTGCGTGCCGAGATCCCCAAATAAATATTTAAAATCTTAAAGATACAAAGCCTATCCAAAATGTCCCTGCGAGATAGGGGGCATTTTAAATATTCATTTGGGTCGACATCGTGCTATACGCCGAGATTCCAAATGAATATTTAAAATTTTGTATTCCAAATTTATTCTATTCTAAAAATGTCCCTGCGAGACAGGGGGCATTTTAAATATTTATTCGGGTCGGCATCGCGCTGCATGCCGAGATCCCCGAATAAATATTTAAAATCATCAATTCAAATGTTCTTTTGTGCTAAAGAATACAAACACTTCTTTTTCAAAGTCTATGCAGGTTATCTTTCAAAAGTTAGAGACATCTTCTCCAACAAACCAATACTCAAAAGTCAAGAAAGAGACTTTTGTGGCTACATACTCCTACAAAATTGAGCAAAGGAAGCTTAAAGTCTTTCAACAGCCTGAAGCTTAAGGTTCGAATGGGTGTAAAAGGTCGGATCCAACAAGCCCAAATATGGCCGGATCGCGGGCAGCTCCGTCTACTCAACAAGACATAAGAAAGGCCGCAGTAGAGGAAGCCCCACTTCGTTAACCCGTTAGTAGGGATTGTAGGAAGTACGAAGACAAATTTGACTCAACAAGTTCAAGTGATTGTAGTCTACAAAATTCTCCTAAGTGACTGGAGAATCAAAGTTTTAGTGGAAGGATGAGTCTCGAACGACTATCGAATGTTCGTAGGCTCCAAAAATCTACAACTACAAAGAATAACTCCAAATCTGTCAACTGCAGCAAAATCAGCATTGGGGAGCGCAATTCCCATAGCTCAAGTCTGAAGTCTGAATGGGTGTAAGAAATCGGATCCAACAAGCCCAAATATGGCCAGATCGCTGGCAGCTCCATCTACTCAACAAGCCATAAGAAAGGCCGCAGTAGAGGAATCCCCATTTCAGCAACCAGAGGACGAAGAGCTGTCAAATCCCAGCTCTTCCGATCTGATGAACTCGAGTGATTCAGATTAAAGTATTCTCAAGTGGTTAAGGATCAAGATACTACCTACGTTTGGTACTATCATCTGAATCCAGAACCTGCAAATCCTTCAACAAATCCGTGAAGCACAAAGCGAGGATCGAAGGAACTTTTCTTCAACAAGTCCGCCAAAGCACAAAGCAAAGGACCAAAGAAATTATCCCAAAGTTCACACAAAGCTCAAGTCTGAACTAAGTGGATTCCGTCATCAACAAATCCGTTATGCACAAAGATCTGAACCGATGACTTCTCGTCATCGACCTAATACAAACCTAAGGGTTTAGGTCATCGGCATCTACTCATTCAAAAAGCCTGCCAAAGCAGAAATCATAGGGCCGAAGGTACAAAAATCACCTGACAAGTTAATAAAGACAAATCAGGTAATTCTCCATCATTGTCCGTAGCACAAAACAGAAGGCAAAAGAAACCAATATCTCAACCATCTACTGATACATCCAAGAGCTCTATGGAGAAAGAAAATCTTAGTGTGACATCCAAGTAAACTTATGGAGATCCACTAAATGAAATCCGTAGTGTGACATCTAGAACAAATATCTAGAGATCCACAGGGTCAAACAATTTACAACAAACATGATTCGCTCTAGACGCGTACCACATAGAGCGAATCACGTTTGTTGGGGGGCATTTGTTGACCTGTATCATATACCCAAAAGAACAAAAGAAAGAGGAAGCCAAAATTCAACATACATGCCTGTAAACCATCGGATCCACGAACTCAGATGCATCGATGCTAACACGCGAATCCCGCCAGAAATCCCAGAAACCTCGTATCTGTCGAAGGCATCCCGAAATCCCGTTAAGTCGGTGTGCAGTCGGCGCCGTTCCGGAAATCTTGCGCAAAATCTGCGATCTTCTCCTCGATCGAGCCCCGTTCGCCTCTTTAAATACCAAGCCCAAGCTCCCATCGTGCCTGCTCTACTCGTTCCATACACGCAAGGCTCTCGGCTCTCTCCCATTCGCAAATCCCACCACCCTCATCCAGCTCGCCTCTTCCCGTCGGGACTGATCCCGATCTCAGAGAAAGAGAAAGAGTGAGGGAGAGGGAGGAGAAACCGACCTACCTCTCCATTGCCGCTCGGCTTGGCTCCGCCTCCCTCCTTCTTCCGATCAAGACCGGGCCGAACCCTTGCTCCTCCCGTCCCTGCCCTATTCGCAATCTGTCGGCCGAGAGAGAGAGAGAGAGAGAGAGAGAGAGAGAGAGAGAGAGAGAGAGAGAGAGAGAGAGAGAGAGGACTTACCAACCGTGCTCCTCCATAGCCGAACCCGCCTCCTATCCGTCCGATCTCGTCCAGAGAGCTCACCTCCTCCTCTTGCCGAGCTCCTACCTAGCCGAATCCCCCTCTTGCCCGACCACAACACCAAGCCGATCCCCTCTCATACCCGAGCCATAACTCCACTTAAAACATAACCCTACTCACTCCAACTCAGTCAACTCAGCACCTGACTCAGTCCACTCATCCCCACTTAAAACCTAAAGCCCACTCACTCACTTAGTCCACTCAACTCACCTCACTGAACTCATCCCGACTCACTCAGCTCAACTCAGCCCCAACTCACCCCTACCCGATTTGAGTCTTAGGTATATATTTTATGTTTATTTTATTTATTACTATTATTATTAATTATTTTTAATTATAATTAATTTATAAAATAATTATCATTAGTTTTAAATTAGTTATAATTTTTATAATTAGTTATATTAATTCTAATTAATTATAGTTAATTAACTATAATTAGTTATTGTTAATTATAACTAATTATTTTAATCATAATTAATTAATTTCAATTATAATTATTTATTGTAAGGTATCTATAATTAATTATAATATATGGTTAATTATAATTAAATCTTTATTAATTATAATTAATTATCATTAATAATAATTAATTATTTTAATTATAATTAATCTAAAATAATAATAATAAAAGATGGTTCTTTTCTCGATGCTTGCGACGGGCCGGAAACCCCCAAGGCGCTCACGTAGCGTTGAGGGCGGGAAACCAGTGCGATGATTGCGACGAGATAAGGATCCCTCTTCAATGCTATCAACGAGCCGACAAACCCCCGAGGCGCTCAAGTAGCATTATAAGGTGGGAAACCGGTGCGGCGCTTGTGGCGAAGGGGATAATAAAAAAAATGTGTTATTTATTTTCATATAAGTACCCCCGAACGCCCACGTGGTACAGAGGGGGGAAATTTGTGTTTTTCTCTAACGCCTGTTTCCTTCTTATAATAAACAAACAAAAAACCTTTAAATGCTCACGTAGCAGGCGGGGATAAAAAAATTTCAAATGCGATCGCGGTGTCATTTTTGACACCTACCTGAAGCGCTCACGTAGCGTCGAGGGGAATGGTTGCCTCCTAGTTTTTCCCCTAAACCGGGGAGACGCCGGGAGGTTGCCGAAATTTGGATTGAAAATCCAAGGACTTGAACAAAAACGAGCTTGGACTTGTGGACTTATTTGAACAAAATGAGCTTTAAATTCAAATGAATTTGAAAAAATATAAGAGAATTTGATTGAAATCAAAAGAACAAATGCAAAAAAATTTGTACTTAAGATTGTAGTTTGGAACAACTACAAGGACCGCTTGAACTCATGCAAAGGACTTATTTTGAACTCGAACTTGAACAAGACATGGACCCAAGAGAACTTTGATGTGGACTTATAAACTTGAACAAGACATGGACCCAAGAGGACTTGAGTTGGACCATAGGAGACAAGGCTCAAACTTTATGAGACAGCATGGAACTCATTTCTAAATCAAGTGATCAATGATCTTAAAATCAAACTTGAATCAAGCAATAAGTATTGGACCCAAGTGAATAAATACAAAGGTTGTACTTGAAGTCAAAATGAATAGGAGATTCATATTGAAGCTTCGTCGGACATGGACTTGGACTTGGGCAAGATTTGTGTACTCAAACCAACATAGATGAACAAATGAACTTGTGATACAATTTGTTTTCAAATAAAGGCTCACACAAAAAGTCACTACAAGCTTTGGTGGCAATGATCCAAAGCATTCAAATGAACTAAGGAAAATTGACATGTTCAATCATCAATTTACAAGAAAGGATAAAGAATTTGCAAGTGAAGTTTTTTTTGCAAGCAACAAATGAGTTCCATAAACATTGAAAGGAAACATACAATGAGTATAGTAGGTTGCTGACGAATGTATGTGAGAAAATTAGCAATGGTTGTAGTCATTCCGACAGTCAACAATAAATATATAAATACACACATCAATCTCTTATAGATTATTGAGATCCACATGCAACGAGTCCAACGAATCATTAGCAAACACAAATGGGAGGCATGTGGTAAACACAACTCACAACCTTAGAGCTATCATGCAAGTAGATGTATCCATCTCCTTCAAGAAGAAGAATCAAATATGCAACAAATACAACAACTTTCTTGCAGATATAGATCAAATTGAAAGGATAACAATATGCTTACAATCAAGTGTATGAGGCTCTCAGCAAAAGTTGAGAAAGTTTCATGTCGATCGAGGTGCAAATACCAACAAACACTCAAAATCCATACACAAGTGAATAAAAAAGATCTGCAACACATACGATCTTCCTACGAAGATGATTGTATGTGCCACATGCCACTGAGGGGTAGGTGCATAAAGATTACAGTAAATGCAGTATCCTGTAGTCAACTTCAGTATAAGAATGAATACATCTACCTCCAACAGTAGTGGCTGTACCGAAAAGATCAAAACTCACAACGCATGAAGAATACGACAAGTGCTATGCTCAAGCAAATATATAAGATCTTCAACAAGTGCAAATCCTTACAACCATAAGGCATGAGATTAGTTAGTGCACTACGAGCCACCTAAAGAAAATCAACAAATAGTGCACGACAGTCTACCTGTAAGAAGCAGCGAATAATTCTATCCAGAAGCTGCTACGCCACCGGATTCGCAACTTTTATGCAAGCGGACAGAAGGCGTATACAAATACTTTAATACCCCTGCACGTGCACTATAAATTGTATACACATAGGTACACTAAAAGGGGTAAAAGCAATTATAAAACCCGTATTAGCCCCGGCGAGCGTGTTATTGGTACACACATGACGTCTAGGGATGCTGCACGGGTTATTAAATTTAAACCCGATCCTCCTTAGCAAATAAAAGGAGTCGACAGGGTTTAATTATAAAATGCCCCTAAACCCGCAAGGGCCCCGATGAACGTGTTATTGGTACACACGTGACGTCTAGGGATGCTGCGCGGGTTGACAAGTGAATTCAGGTTCGAAACTGATCATTCTATACAGGTCAATAGAAGTCGACAGGGTTTGAACCATTAAGCAAATATTAAGTTGTGGCGACCAGTATATTTGCTTTAAAATATTCATATTAGGCCTTCAAGGCCTACAACATTATGAATTCACTAATAAGGACATAAAGCATACGAAACTCGATCCTCTGTCGACTGACAGACAGAGTCGACAAGGTCCAAGATTTATATGGAAATGACCCCAAACACCACGATGATGGCCGTGTTGAGTGATTATCTCAACCGGAGGGGTTTCACAAATATTTCTCAAAATTTCACCCAAATGTCCATACCAAGTACTCAAAATTCCATCCAAAATAAAAAAATTCAAAACTCCAAAAAAATCTCAAAATCCCAAAAATATTCAAAATCTAAAAAATATTTAAAATTGAAATAAATCCATCAACGCACTTAAAGCAAAATCCATCCGTCCTCCGCAACAGTTTGCTGAGGCGGACAAATTGAAATTTACTATAGCTCACAAAGAGTCAAATGCTTAGTCGAAAATATAACTAGGATCCATTCTCAAACAATCTCTTGCCAGCAAGGACGTGATACATGTCCTCTAACCGGCATTTTCGCCTCCAAATGGCACTGCAGGTAAACGGTTATGACCCGGGACCCTCTGAACCAAGTGGTTTTGCCGCCAAATGGTACCATAGATAGCGGTTATGGCCAGAGCCAATACGCTCCTTAATGACGTTAAATCCTTGAGATATGAATCAATAGGATATGATCGATAGGGCACAAAGCCCTCTGTTAGCTAAGGTGGATTCAAATTTGTTCCCTTAGACAAACATCCAACCCCGGTCTACATGGTCACCTTGGACGAAGCAACTCATGGCTGCCGACAAGGATCCTTCTGTCAGGTTGGGTCGACTACCTCCTCTGACTAAGTAGACCAGGGACCACGATGGCCCGGGATGACGGAACCATGAGATCTTGATCGGGTCCATCATCCATTCCCCCACCATCCGCTTTAAGTGTGAGATGGTGCAATTTCAAGTTTTAAATATCAAACCCTTCAAATTCTCAAATATCCAATCTTTCCAATCTCAAACCCGTGCTGCTACTATATGCCAGATAACACATATTCTATACGTATCTGATTGACGACTAGCCTTAATCGAAAGTTCTCTCTCGTGATCGAAAGGGGTAATTAACTATAGGGGTTTGCGCCTATAGGAAACCAGAACTCAGATCATAAAGTCCTCACAAAATGAGGGCGAAATCTCTGGGTAGTGTCTTATCTACAAACCCATCTGCCTTCCAAAATTTACCTCAGAACTTAGTTCGTTAAAACTCCCTCGACGAATAAGAAGCGCGAGCGGAGGCCGGGGCCGAATTTTTGGATCCCACAGTCAGGTTGGCTTTGAGCTCGGAGAAGGAAGTGCAACCGGTGATTTGGAGGAGATGCGGTCGGAGATGGTGCAGTTCGATCTTTGAGCGAGAACACTGTAAGTTTCCTGAAATCTTCTTTCCTCTTTGCTTGCGATTCTGATTGCGTGAGAGTGAATGAGGGATTTCATTGTTTTGAGTCATGAGTTTGCGGTTATTTGCGATTGTGGGGAAGTGGTTGTGACGTGGGGATGACGGTTGGGTCGTGGGTTTGGTCCGAACAAAGGTTTTAGGTCAACATATATAAAGATTTCAAGTCACGTCAGTGCAAGGGGATGATTTCCCTCAGAAATTAGTAGTTGCACATGTGTTGCAATCTAATGAACTCACATCTAATCAAACAAATAAGATTGAATAGAAACTGGAATTTTATTAAGCCAAAAGTTTTTTTTTAAAACCTGTAATAGAGATCTATTAATTTATAAAAAAGACTAACCCCTAGTAACAACTCTTATCCAAATCACAATAATTTTGTATTCATGTTCATAAAAGAAGGAAAATAACATGATATGCATGGCAGTAACAATCAACAATCCCAATGACTATAGTATTGTCGAAAGACAACCATCTCATAATGAATTGTTTGAAGCCCAACAACAACAACAACAACATCAAGCATTTATTCCACTACGTGAGGTCGGCTACATGAATCCTTTTTCTCTATTGTGTCCTATTAAAGGTCAAATTCTCATTTAAATCTAATAAAGAAAGGTCATTCATAATATTTTCTAACCAAGTCTTTTTAGGTCTGCCTCTATCTTTCTTAACAAGTTAACATAAGTCAAATCTAATACCTTTACTCTCCTAACCGGGTCCTTGGAAGGCCGCCGTTTTATGTGACCAAACCATCTAAGGCGACTCTCTCTAATCTTATCTTCTATTGGAGCTATTCCAACCTTTTCACGTATATGCTCATTTCATATCCTATCTCTAAGGGTAAAGCCACTCATCCACTTGAGCATCCTCATCTCTGCCACATTTAACTTAGTATTATGCTTCTCTTTTAATGGCCAACATTCAGCACCATAAAGCATTGCAGGCCTCACTACCATCTTATAGAATTTTCCCTAAAGTTAAAGGGGTACTTTTCTATCACACAACAAGCCCGATGCATTCCACCACTTCAACTATCCAACTTGAATTCTGCTGATAATATTCTCATCTATTTCACCATCACTCTGAACAATAGATCCAAGATATCTAAAACGTGTACTCTTATTAATGACTTGATCGCCCAAAGTCACAATCCCCTCACTAGGTCTCTATATATTTCGTTTTAGATCTACTCAAGCGAAAACCTTTAGTCTCTGATGTTCACCTCCATAATTCAAGTTTACTTTTAACTCCCTCTCTAGTCTTATCAACAAGAAGAATATCATGAGCAAAAAGCATACACCAAGGTACATCCTCTTGCAAATGTCTAGTGAGAACATCCATGACTAAAGCAAAAAGATATGGGTTTAATGCTGTCCTTGATGTAACCCAACAGAAAATAGAGAAATACTTGGTCAAACCACCTTGTGTTTGAACACAAGTTATAGCTCATGCATACATATATTTAATGATTTGAATATAAGCATTATTAACTCCTTTCTTTTCAAGAACTCTTCATAGCACTTCTCTTGGAACTTTATCATATGTTTTTTCTAAATCAATAAATATCATATGTAGATCCTCCTTATTTTCTCTATATTTCTCCATTAAACTTCTTAATAAATGTATGGTTTCCATAGTTGATCTACCCGGCATGAATCCAAATTGATTTTGAGAAACATTAGTATCACGTCGCAACATATGCTCCATAACTCGCTCCCATAGTTTTAAAGTTTGACACATTAAATTAATTCCTCTATAATTCGCACAATCTTGTGCATCACCTTTATTCTTAAAAATAGGAATTAACACACTCATTTTCCACTCATCTGACATCTTTTAGTCTTCAAAATAGTATTAAAAAGTTTAGTAACCCAAGAAATTCCATCATCTTCTAAGCATTTTCACACCTCTATTGGAATATCATCAGGTCCAACAGCTTTTCCACCCTTTATTTTCTTTAAAGCCTCTCTAACTTCGGTTTTACTAATACGCCGATAAAAACTGAAATCTTTATTTTCATTCGGGATGCTAAGGTCACTATAATCAATCTTACTTTCATAATTTTTATTAAAAAGTTTAGCAAAATATCTCATCCGCCTTTGTTGAATATTATCTTCTAACACTACAGGAAAAACGGCTGTTACCGGCGGATATAATCCGCCGGTAACATGTGAAATCCGACGGAAATCTGGGTTTCCGGCGCACTTTCCGGCGGAATGTCGTGCGCCAGTTTGATTCGCGTCGTAAAAGGACTTCCGACGTAAAATAATCCGCCGGAAATGTTTCCGGCGGATTTCCGACGAAATTTCCGCTGGAAAAATATTTCCGTCGAAATTTTAATACGCCGGAATTCAAAAAAAAAAAAAAAATCAGTGTGTAATGCGGACCTGCCTGCCCACCTGTCGTGTGAATTGCTCGACCCGCCTGCTGTGTGAACCGCTCGACCCGCCTGCTGAGTGAACCGACCCGCCCCCGCCTCCCGCTTGAACCGACCCGCCTGAACGCCCGACCCGCCTGCTGCATGAACCGAGCCGCCTGCCGCGTGAACCGCGGACCTGCCCCCCTGCCTTCGGCGGGATTCGAACCGCGCCCACTTCTCCCACGCGCGCTGCTGCCAACTAGTCTGAAACCAAAACTTGTTATATTTGTTACTTTTATATTATTTAAGCTATTACCGATTAATTATAAAATCAGTTAATTTAATTTAACAAAAAAATTAAAATTAATTAACTTAATCTAACAATATAAATAATTTTAATTTTTTTTTTTAAATTCAGGGTTTAATTTTTTTTTTTTTATAATTCAAGTTTAAATTTATATCATTTCATTTTTTGTTATTAAATAATTAAATTATAATTTATTTTATTATAATTTAAGTTATTAATTCAATAATTTAAGTTCTATTTTAAAATAAAAAATATTTAATTTTTAATTTCCGTCGGAAATCCGTCGGAACTCCGCCGGAAATTTCTTCGGGAAAAATTTGTCGGAAAACTAATCAAAAATTATGTCGGAAATTCGTTGAAAAAAATCCGCCTGAACTCCGTCGAAAAATCCGCCGGAAATTTGTGACGAATTTACTTCCGCCGAAAATTCTGTCGGAAATGAGCTGTTTTCCTGTAGTGTAAGAAAAGTATTTTTTGATCTTCATCCTTAACTGAATTGTTTGAAGCCCACCATAGAAAAATTGGGAGGCTAAGGATAAACATGTGGGGAAATAGGATAAGGTAGAGAAATATCACATTAGGAACATGCTAGGACTCTCCGCATCAATTTTCCTAGCTCAGAAAAATTTACCTCCAATGAATTGATTATTTGATAATTGCAAAGCAAATTTGGAACATAATTATTACTCTTCCTATTACCTAACTATGATTCATCATATATAGGTCCGTTGCGCCAACACACAAGTTACTTATGGAATCTATCGTTAGAATCGCAAACAGTTTCTTCACCTTGCAAAGGTTTGCAAACAAGTTGTATAGGTGCATTTGGCTGCATGTTGAATGTGAATTTCAAGGAGATGGAATGATAGAAGAATCCTAAGAATTGGCAGCATACTCATGAAATAAGATTAATACAAACATATTGAAGACTTGATTATTTAAAAAAAAAATCAAGTTATAGACTTTATTTCTATTATTATGTTTTATTTATTTATTTTTTTATTTTTACTTTATTTCTACTATTATGTTGAATTTTAAAATGTACCGCCTTTCTTGCATTTAATTTCTTAAAGCTTTTTTAAGGTAGATTTCATGAATCAAACACACCATTATTTTATTAACTTTTTAAGCACTGCATACGTCTTGTTCACAATTAGAGAAGTGTTTACAATTGCTTTAAGTTATAGTTTGTGTCTAGTTATTTTATTCATGTACGTTAGATAAATCATGAAAATGACTAATATGATATGAAACAAGTAATGAAAATGCCAAAATGTTAATATAAATCCGGATGAAATAATAATACAGATCCATATTTAATCCCCTAATGAAGATATGATAAAGAACCAAGAGGAAAACAATCCATGGAGATATGATATGCTTAATGGATGAGCAATCTCTTTAAAAATAAATTAACCCAAACAATTTAAATAGAAATTTGATGAATTATACACTTTTAAAGTTAATCAATTGGATACAATAATAACAACAACATCAAGCCTTTGTCCCATTACATGGGGTCGGCTACATGAATCCTTTTTTCTCCGTTGTGTCTTGTTAAAAGTCAAATTCTTGTTTAAATCTAATAAGGAAATATCATTTATATTCTCTAATCAAGTCTTTTTAGGTTCACCTCTACCTTTCTTAACATAAGTCAAATATAATACATCTACTTTCCTAATCAGGTCATCGGAAGGCCGCCGTTTTATGTGACCAAACCATCTAAGTCGTCTCTCTCTAATCTTATCTTCCATTGGGGCTACTCTAACCTTTTCATGAATGTACTCTATTCGTATCCTATCTCTAAGAGTAAAGCCACTCATCCACCTGAGCATTATCATCTCTGCAACACTTAGTATTATGCTTCTCTTTTAATGGCCAACATTCGACACCATAAAGCATTGCAGGTCTCACCACCATCTTATAGAATTTTCCCTTAAGTTTGAGGGGGACTTTTCTATCACACAACAAGCCTGATGCATTCCCCCATTTTAACCATCCAACTTGAATTATGTTGATAATATCCCCATCTATTTCACCATCACTCTGAACAATAGATAGAAGGTATCTAAAATGTGAACTCTTATTAATGACTTTATTGCCCAAAGTTACCATCCCCTCACTAGTTCTATTACTACTAAAATTACACTCAATATATTTAGTTTTAGATCTACTCAAGTGAAAACCTTTAAACTCTAAGATTGACCTCCATAATTCAAGTTTACATTCAACTCCCCCTTTAGTCTTATCAACAAGAAGAATATCATCAGCAAAAAGCATATACCATGGCACATCCTCTTGTAAATGTCTAGTGAGAACATCCATTACTAAAGGAAAAAGATATTGGCTTAAGACTGATCCTTGATGTAATCAACCAAAATAGGAAAATACTTGATCAAACCACCTATTGTTTGAACACAAGTAATATCTCTTGCATATATTTCTTTAATGATTTGAATATAAGTGCTACTAACTTATTTGTTTTCAAGAACTCTCCGAAGCACTTCTCTTGAAACTTTATCATATGCTTTCTCTAAGTCGATAAATATCATGTGTAGATTCTTCTTATTCTCTCTATATTTCTCCATCAAACCTCTCAATAAATGTATGACTTCCATAGTAGACCTACCCGGCATGAATCCAAATTGATTTTGAGAAACATTAGTATCACGCCATAACCTATGCTCCATAATTTGCTCCCATTGTTTTAAAGTATGACTGATTAACTCAATTCATCTATAATTCGCACAATCTTGTGTATCACCTTTGTTCTTAAAAATAAGAATTAACACACTCATTCTCCACTCATCTGACATCTTTTTAGTCTTCAAAACAATATTAAATAGTTTAGTAAGCCTAGGAATTCCTTCATCTCCTAAGCATTTCGACACCTCTATTGGAATATCATCAGGTTTGACAGCTTTTTCACATTTCATTTTCTTTAAAACCTCTCTAACTTCTGTTTTACTAATACGTCGATAAAAACAAAAAATTTTATTTACATTTAGGGTGCTAAGGTCCCTAAAGCCAATCGTATTTTCACATTTTTCATTAAAAAGTTTAGCAAAATATCTCACCCACCTTTGTTGAATATCAGCTTTCAAGAAAAGTATTTTTTGATCTTTATTGTTAATGCACTTCACTTGAACTAAATCCTTACTATTCCTATATCTTTGTTTGGTTAACTTATGCATATATCTTTCTCCCTCCTTAGTATATAATCTATTATATAAATCATTAAAAGCTAAAATCTTTGCATGAGTTTAGCATCGCATATTGCTTTCTTAGATTACTTACATGTCTCTTTATATCTTTCCCAATTATTAGAATTTTTACATCTAAACTAATTTTTATAACAAATATTTTTATTTTTTATCTTTTCTTGTTCCACCGCCAACTATTTTTACTATTAAGAGCTTTCCCTTTGATACTCCAAGCTCAAGTTAATCAATTGGATAAAATTTTAAAATCTAAGTTTCTTTCAGAGCATTCTTCTAACAAATTGTTATAAATATTGGTTTAATTCGTCATTCTTCATAAATTTTTACTAAGAATTGGTGAATCCTTCATAAATCTTTACTAAGATTTGGTATATCCTGAAACTAAAACCAAAAACAAAGTCAGCTTTAGTTAATCATTTATTTAGTAAAAATATCTTTGGATATGTCATCAAGAATTATATTTTCATAATACTCATTTGATTCATCAACTAAAATAGACATGTTTAATTTAATTTCACATGCAAGTACGTGTTTAATCTCCCTTAGAAGTGTATGATCTCATGCCCAGTTTTTTTTTTTTTAATAAACTATAGCTCTCATTATTTTTCAAATACGAATTTAGGTTCATTAATAGATTGTACAGTAGGTGGTGTAGATTTAGCCTTAACGTCATATGCATCCTACATATTTTCAAAAAAATATTCATGAATTTTAGTTCGTTCAATTTAATTCATATTCAGGCATACATTATTCTTTTGTTGATGTGTTTTCAACTAGCTTTAGATGAGATATTATTGATTTTTTTATCAGGACTAAGCATGTGTGCAAGAGTATGTGTAATTTTTCTCAATTTCTCAAATTATGTACAAAGCCTCAAATAAAGGTTTTGATTATTTGTAGCTTAGTTCATCCATTATTTGTCCCTTTATTGAAACAAGTAATATTTATAGTTGTTGATAAAATCCTAAGAAATGCTGCAAATGTGGAACTTTTGATGTTTTTCATGCATATATGAAAATGTAGAGTTTTGTATTATCTTAAAGCTTTTGATTTAGGTGTAAGAATGACCTATTATCAATCAAGAGAGGCAGAGCTAAAAAATGGTAGTCAATTCATTTATTGATTTATAGCATTAAGGATGTGCATAAAATATGGATAATAAATCCTTTTATGTATATTTTACTAGTATTTTTATACATACTAGTGAATTGGCAGTATAGGTCTTTTGGAACTGTTTAGGTTTGGTATTTTTTAGAAAATGATTTGTTGCCTCATATAGCCCAAAAAAGTCTCCAAGTCATTCGATTTATGTCATCTGACATGCATATATAATATTTCATCCATTCAATAACATTGGAGACATTTCTATTTGCTCTGGATTCATTGCTGGCATATTTGAGTTCTACAAATTGAAGGAAAATATATCATTTCATATAGATCTGCAGTTTTGGTATTTCTTTCATGGTTTTTTCAAAGTTGAGAGTCTGTGGCAAGTATACACTGTAAGAAAGATTAAAATCGGCTTCCTGGTTTAACCTTTTTAGTATCTTAGTGTTTTTAAGAAAAATTAGATACACCTTTAAAATTTTTTTCTTACCTTAGCCTTGGATTTTTTCTTTCTTTCAGATGGACGAAGTTTTAGCCTCAGTTGCTGAAACTATAAAAAACTTTGCAGTGATATACCTGGTAGATATCACAGAGATACCTGATTTCAATACAATGTATGAATTGTATGATCCGTCCACAATTATGTTTTTCTTCCGTAACAAGCATATTATGATTGATCTTGGCACTGGTAACAACAATAAGATCAACTGGGCGATGAAGGACAAGCAGGAGTTTATAGACATTGTTGAAACTGTCTTTAGAGGTGCCAGAAAAGGGCGTGGCCTGGTCATTGCTCCTAAAGATTACTCCACAAAGTATCGCTATTAAGTTCACTTGTTCAACTGTCATGTAAGTGGGATATGTTTACACACCTATTAAGCTATATTGACATGTTGATTTCGTAATACCTTTCTTTGTTCTGTACTGTTTAAACTCTTCTTTGTCGATGCTGCCTTAAAAACGAGCATGCCTAAGCTCTTTGTAGTTATTTATGACAGTGTTGCAGTTTTAATAGTATTATTATTCCATCCTATTAGAAATATTTTTCTGATATGGAATCCATATAGAAAATAAGACTTGCTTGCATTGTAGCATGTTTTTGGGAGTTGTGTACCGGTAGTGTGAGAGTTTGATCTACAGTACCCTGGTTAAGAGCTCTAAGACAACACCAAATACATTTACATCACTCTGCAATGTCAGCTTTCTTGTTTGTACAATGGAAACGTTCCTGTTAGGTTTGATCATATGCCTTTTCATATCTGCAGATGCTTTTAGCACCTGTAAGAAAGTATTGTGTTGAATAAGGATAATAGAAGTAATGCTAGTATACTGAGATCATAGTGGGTGGTGTTAAATCCTAGGCTCCTTTTTCGAAAGTGATCCCACGGCTATGAATAGTGATCCGTAGGAAGTCCACTTAGAACATGTTGAATACTTTCCATAGCTGGGTATGAGCTCCCTTCTGCTTGCGATTTGCAAACCGACCCGGAAGAAGAAGCCAAGGAATGGAGACTCCTGCTTGCGGCTTGAGCAGGAGGAACCTTGCAGAAGAAGCCCCTTTGCGTGCCCTAGCTGCTCGATCCAAGCCCTTTAAAGACTTGGCTCGATCGGTTTACCTATAATTAAACTGAGAGTTATATATATATATATATATATATATAGTGCAAAGTATTGGACTTTATTGCCGTAATTAAAGATCGTAGGGTTTTTTTTTTTTATTTTTTATTTTCTTCTGGGAAGCATTCATTGCTACCCAGGATTGTATCGTCTTCATTACTATTATTTGACGCCATAATGTCAGAAATTAATTCTTCCCAGAGCATTGACCAATTTAAGGATCCTATGGTGCACCAAGGATAAGGTGACCTCCAAAGCATGTAACCTTTCTATCGTCTAAAAGGGAAGAACTATCTAAAGTGGTCTCAATTTGTGAAGACCTACTTAAAAGGGAAAGATAAATTATACCTTCTGCTCGGAGGAGGACCAAAAGAAGGAGATCCTAATTTCTGAGTATGAGATGAAGCAGACTTCATGATTATGTCATAGTTGTGGAATTCCATGACTTCAGAAATGAGGACATATGTTCTTTTCCACTGCAAAGGTCATAAGGGATGCCGCCAGACAAACTTTTTAAAAGCAGATTATATAGAGCTATTGCCTTGGGAATATGAGTTACTATGGATCAAAATGATTCTAGAAGACCTAAGGATCAAGTGGGATGATCCCATGAAACTACATTACAACAACAAATCAGCAATCAACATAGCCCACAATCCAGTCTAACTTGACAGGATCAAGCACATAGAAGTGGACAAACATTTTATTAAAGAAAAATTGGACAGTGGTCTAATATGTATCAACTATGTATCATCGAAAGATCAACTTGCAGACATCCTTACCGAAGGATTGGATAGCTCTGCTTTCTCAGAAGGATTGTCAAGCTGGGAATGACAGATCTATATTCCCTAGTTTGAGGGAAAGCGTTAAATTCCTAGCCTCTAATTCCGAAAGTGATCCCACGGCTGTGATAATGATCCGTGGAAAGTCCACCTGGATCATGTTGAATATCTTCCATTACTAGGCAAGTGATTTAAGGATTGTATTACTCATTATTCTATAATTATGTAAAGTTATTTGTTTTTTTATCAAGGCATCTTTTATAGATCTATAAATAAGGAGTATGTTGTATAATAAAATTTAAGCTTTTTTCCCTCTCCAATTCTCTACATTTAACAAGTGGCTTGGATGGTGGGCAACCTATCACTCAGGTGTGATATATCTAGGATCAATAACATCGAAAAAATAAGAATAAATATGAGTTAATAATTTTTTAGAATGAAAATTGGATTATCATAGAGAGAGTTTCTCAAAAATGTTATTTGATGTGACAATATTCTCTCATAGTGACCTAAAGGTAAATTCTATGATATTGCAATTAGTTTGGTCCTATTTGATTAGGGGATTAAGTGATTCGGTGCTGTGGGAACTAGCTATAGTGATGTGGCTTCAGAGAATTTATTTCGATGAGTTAAAAACAATCATTTGGGCCTTTGTATAGATTAGTTATAATTTGGATTTGATCATTATGTTTGATTTATACTTGATTTTTTTTTAACTTTTAAACTAACCTTTATTGGTCTGATAATTTTTCTATTTTATTTTTTTATCATTTTTTTTTCTAGGACTTTGAAGATTATTCTTAATCAAAAGATGGATATAGCCAAGAATACCAAATATAGGCTTGAATGCTAAGAAGGTAGTTAAGGCTATATATTTGATTCTATATACTTATAAATAGTTTTTTGTTCTCTGCATTTTTAGCTTAACCTTTGTGGTTTGATGTTAGCCATGTATTAGGTGAGCACATTTTACTTTGTGCTTCCTCCTATGGATGACACTATAGTATTATCCTAGGTGATCAATAATAAAAGACATGATGGTTTGTGGAATGACGTGCCTCTCATTTGAGTTTAACGTACTATTCTATGGTAGTTTGAAAGTAATTGTGCGGTTGCTTGCATGGATGACTTTCACAAATGTTGTTGACTTTCATAAATGTTGGTGGATATGGCTCATTAAGAGAGATTATTATGTACGGACATCGAACACAGCTCACCGTTCAGAGGCCAATCAAGTGCAGCCATGTCATCCAATAGTGAACAGTATCGAGCCGTGGTACCGAGTAGGGGTGACGTGGAGCATTTTTATTGGGCTCTGGACTGCGTTCAGCGTCCGCAAATATTAATTTCCTCTCAATGAGGCATCATAAGGATGGCGAGTGGTGCGGCAAGGTGGCACACTTGTTTTGAATTGAACACGCTTCTAAGCCGAAAATTGGTATTAGCATGCCAAGGCCAACAATTTGTGCTTTGGCTTTTAGATTTTTTTATTGGATTTTTGCTTAAATGGATACTCTACTTTGCATGAGTATTGATGTGGGTAAAGTTTGAAGATGATGTTTTTGAGGCATTGGTTCGGGATGTTTAATAGAGATCAATGTTTCATTTGGAACAGCTTTCTTTCTGCTTCTTAAAGCAGTTTTTTAATACAAAATCAAAAAATTTTGTACTATAAAGTTACTTTAAAAAGCAATAAGAAAGTTGTCTCAAATGAAGTCTAAGAATGTGTTGGGTTATCAGACATTGGCTAAGTAGGCCTTTATAAAATTGTATTTTAGCAAGTATGTTTAATCTCTCTTTCTATGTAATCCTTTTTTGTTAAAATTTATATACATTTATCTCTCTTAATGATCATTTGAGGCTATCAAGATGGGATTAAACTAAACAAGAGACAAGCCATATATATAATCCTAAGAAGATATAAGATAATCTAAAGATAATTCAATTAGTTTTTTATTAACTATGACAATGCATTATTCTTGCCAAAAATACAATCATCTTATATCATTACGAGAATGTTAATTCATCACGTCTAAGAAAGAAATTATATCTTTCATAAACCTTTTGACTTGTTCTCAGGAAGAAATAGAAGAGTGTTCTGAGTCCTCACAAGTAAATTCAAGGTTGTTGAAGCGAGTCCTATCATGTCGAGCTACAAAAGAATCTAGCTAAGTCGAGCAGGTGTTTGTTCATGTTTGAGATCATTTATTATTTGCATGTTCGAGCTCGGTTTAAACGATTCCGAGTTCCAAGTTTTCAACGCCCGCTCTTAATCATGACCAAAATAAGCAGTTTCATAGTTTTTTTCTCTTGACTTCTATAGAAAAAATTATCTCAAAAGCCAAAGCTATCATTCAATGATTAAACAGCCAATTGATTAGAAGGCACATTACTGGTTATTGCTGCTGAGCAACATTACCCAAAGCTTCCATGGTTTCGTTCATCTTCAAAGGCATTCCAATCACTTTTATTATACTATGACATTATTTATTAGCATAACATAAAAACTGCCGGGTACAAAAATGTGCAGAATATTTATAATATATAATATATCAAGAGTTATGAAAAATATTTACTAGAAGTTAGAATATATCCACATTTGCGTTGGAATTGCAGAATTTAAATAAAAAATTCTCAAAAAAATTCCAATAGCACTTCATCATCATCGAGACCTAATTAATCTCAAGCTCACCTCTCCCTCTTAATGTAGAGTTTTTGGGTCACAAGTGAGATGATGCATTAAAATGGAATTAAATATATTTTTCTATGTGTATTTAGGTGAATGAAACGCGGACATGGGAAGAATTTTTGTTCTTCCACCGAAGTGCAATCGGCATGATCCGCAAAATATTAAGTGGATGTTTGATCTCCAGCGAAGTGAATGTAAAGTGAAGTATATATGTGGGTTTTAACTTTTTTGAAGATTGGTTTAACATGGAGCAAAGTGAAACAAAATCCCACTGTATTCTAAACTACCCGTTGCAGTTCATTTTGCGGGTGAAGTAAACTTGCTCAAATTCATGCGAAAAAGGAATTTACGAGACGGGGGTGAAAGAAATTCAACTCCTTGCTGTTTGACTTTGCCCCTTCGACGACCGACATTCCCTTCATTTTGTGTGAGGTAGAGTTTTGCTCAAGTCGCTTCTTCAATGGGCAAAGGAGAAGCTTCTCCATTCTTAGTTTTGAGCCTTTCGTTCCTGGGTAGGGTGCTGTGGAAAGAGAGTGAGGCAGACTCCCAAGAGGCTTGTGGTGCAATGCTTCTAGCACCCGCCGCTACGCAACACCTGCTATCTCCCTCTTACGTGTAAGTATATGCGTCCATATCTCTCATCTGCTTCTAATCCTGTCGCCTCCCACCACTATGCTTTTATGTGCCTCCTCCCTATCATTCTCCCCTTCCACCAGATGGAAGCTGAGATGCTTCGCTGGGACTGGGAGGATAACTCCGAAGAAATTAAAGGTTCTCAGCCATGCAATCGGACCTTTGAGTTATCCTTTTCAGATGGGGATTTAGGCATCATCCAAAAGTTTAGGATGTCAGATTTCGACGTCTACGATCGCGTGATAGTCGGCCTTCAGTCTACTGTATTGTAAATTGTAGGAAAATAATGTTAGATCTTGTAAATTGTAGGTAAATAATTATAAATGATGACATACTATTACAATTAGCATATATGAGTTGTATAATTAGTTTATTTTATGATCATTGATGATTTTTGTAATAATTTGCGTATGCAGCGCTTCTTGATCTGTTGATTGGGATCTTTAAATATTTAGAATGCATTGGTTTTACTTTACTCTGCATACACTCAATCAAATAGAAAAAAAAAAACTATTCCCTGCATTCACTTTAGACAATCAAATCATCTAAAAATATTTATTTTATATTATATTAAATAGACCCTAAATATGTACGTAGAATATTTTAAATTTAAATATATTTTTACGTACCCCACAGTTTTATTTTTTTCGGGAAAATTTGGGCATAGTTTATATATTAATCACTAGATATTACAAAAACTAAGGCCTCAAGAAAAAAGTGAGGCTAACTCTAAGAGAGCCCAAAAAATAAAACTAAATCCTAAATAATGACAATAAAGAATACATGATTAATACCAAAAAAATAAGAACTACCAAAAACTGGAACAAAAATGCGCCGCTGTAGACATTGCCTGGACTCAGAAATATGTAAGAGGGTCAGAATTGTATCGATTTCCCCTGGTTGCCCATGGGGCCATCCTAGGGGGCTTGCAAATGGGTACATCATTGTCTTAGGCATAACCCGTAGGCAAAGCAAACCGAAAACCATCATAAGGGCCACGATGTTCAGAACTGAAGTAATTCTTATAGCAAATCCAACAGAGTAGTGGAATCCTTCCGTTTTATAATTTTCTCAAACACCGCTCTTTTGATGTTAAGAGCAATAGTAGTGAGACTATGAGATGCATTCCCAAATCTCCTATCATTATATTTCTTCCATATCTAATAAATAGAACAACAGGTAAGAAGTAGAAAAAGGTTTTTGACTGCTCTTGAGAATTGTATTTATCATCAATCAGTTGCAACACAGAAGGCCTGAGCAGCAACCCGTTGGCAACCGGCAGCAGATAAGAAATGATGAAAAAGGAGTAAGAGCATTCAAAAAACAAATGAGAAGAAGATTCAGGGGAAGAATGACAAAGCCCGCAAATGAATGGAACCATAATATTACGCTTAATTAAAGCGTCAGTAGTCTTCTAAGCTCCCACCACCGACATCCATGAGTAAGCTGAGTACCTCAGGTCAGATTTAGTATCCTTTAATATAATCACTAAAGGTGCCAACTCCTGCATTACCCCACAGCTTTTTTAATGTACCCCACAGTTATTGTGCTTCATTAATTTGACGCATTGATTGACGTGCTCATTCAGCTTTTCAAATCCAGATATAAAGCCTTCCACACATCAAAGCATTTGCATCCTTTAACTGTCGTCATGTTCACAAGTTACCGATCTAATGAGTGGACGTGACAGTGGCACTGCAAAAACCAGCTTTTATCTTTATCTAACAATTAATAATGGTCCCTGCCATTGCTTTATTATATGACTACTTAAGAAGACATTGCCATTTTGTTGAAGCTAAATCAAAGGGTTAGTTGATGTGTCGAGGGTAACCTCTAATTAAGGTAAATGAGTAGCCCAAGTTATTTAAGAAATTATGAAATTACATATAGAGTTGTTTGGTTGTATCACAAAAAGAGAAATATTTTAAGAGCTTGTTTAGCTTGATAAACATAGGGATTTTTAAATGTTAGTATTTGATTTGAAGTAAAATAAATAAAGCAAAATTTTTTGATGTTCATCCATTAATTCATTTTTTAATTTCTTTAGAATTCTTCAAAATTGGATGACTTTCAAATTCATAAAAAATAAATTACAATTGTTATCGCCCGCCTCCACCACTCACCGGTTGCCGACTACCACCTGCAGCTGCTGAGCACAAACCACCACCACGCCTATATTTGATGATTGAAGATGATTATCTAGATTGAGTGGAGTTTGATGATATATAGCTGGTTGATTATATTTTTGGATTGTTGCGACCAGGGTGATTTAAATATTGATTGGAGATTGGATGTGTGATGATTAAATGTTGTAAACTCTTGCCATAGCCAGCCAAGTTCTTTAAGTGATGATTGAAGGATAATTAAATGTAGGTTAAGGGTTGGATGGTTGCCTTTCTCTATCACCAAGCACCGCCACCAATGGCTGCAACTCGCAACCGCTAGCCAACAGGTGGTTATTGATGTATTAGAACTTTTCCTACCAGACATCTAAACAAGTTGCCTAAGTGCAATTATCTACTTTAATTTGGCTATCAGTTTGAGGATGAAAGGTAGAAGAAAATTTTAATTTGGTGCCTTATAATTTTTGCTATATCTTCAAAAAGTATAAGATAAAACATACATCTCTATTAGAAATAATGGTTCAAAGATGACCATGGACTCGTACTATTTTCTTAAGGAATGATAAAGTTATATGAGAGGAATAATTATTGTTATAGTAAAGTAAGAAATGAGCCATTTTTTAGAACTTATTAGCTATTATAAAAAGACTGTCATGACCATGAGCCATCTTAGGCAGTCCTAATATAAAATTCATTGATAAGTCTTCCCAAGGATTAGAAGAAATAGGTAAGAAAGTGTATTGTCTAGACTTTTTTTTTTTTCTTTTGTCTCCATAGCTCATTTACAGGTTAAAAATTGAACCAATAATTTTTTAACATATTGTCTCGATGAAGGCAAGTAAAATCTTTGTTCTTTATCAAATATATGATTTTGCCATTCCTTCAGAATATAATTCAGCAATGAGAGAATCCATAAGAGAATTCATTGGAGTACATATTTATTTTCCTTTATATAAATATTCATCATTGATTCATGATGTTCATTGTAGAGTTAGGGGTTTTTCTAAGTGGCCATGATAAAGTTTAAATTAAGAAATACTTGACATTTATCTCTTATTTAATCAAATCGTGGATTTTTTAGTTATGAGGAATAAATCATTAAATTTACCTAAGATAAGGTATCAATAGGTTTATTCTCAAATTCAGGCTTACGTTTGAGTACAAAGGAGTAGCCTTAAGAAAATTCAACTCATTTGACATGTTTATGGCTCAATTTTTTTTAGTACTAATGAATTTTAAGGCATGATGCTTTAAGTTAAGAATAAACTACCTATGAAGAAGATTGTATCTCTAATGTCTCGAGGATTTAATTATTTCATAAAACTCTTTATCATAGGTAGAATAATATTGCTTAGCTTCATTCAACATCTCACTAAAAAATGTTATAAGTTGAATTTACTTGACTTCAAACTCTCCCAATTCAATTTTTGAAGCATCATAAATCAGTTGAAAGGCTTTTGAAACACCAGGAAGCCAAAGAACTGGAGAATAATTAATTATAACCATTATAAGAAAATTGTCCATTACCGGTGGTAATTTTTGATGGTTTGAAACGATTTTGATGGTTTTTCGGCGGTTTATAAACCACCAGAATAAACCACTGTTGAACTCATTTTTGTATGAGGTCACTAAGACCCACTTGGATTTCTTCCTGGTGACCTAATAATTGGAAAGTGTCCACTTCCTAATCATTTAAGTCCTAGGTAAGACCCAATTCACTCCCCATCAAACTCAACTCCACCTTCTAATCCAACTCCTGGTTCAATTACCAATCAACATTCAATCAATTTACAATCAACATTCAATCAATCACCAATCAACATTCAATCAATTCCCAATCAATATTAAAAAAACTTTCAAATCACATCAAATTAATCTCAATAATCTAATTGACATCCACTGATGTGGATGAGCCAAGTCCAATCATTTAACTCCAGAATCCAATCAAAACCCAATATTCCAAATCAAAATTTTGGTTTAAGGACCAAAATCTTGAAATCCCTTATAGGTGATTTTTCTATCACCTTGAAACCCAGTTTAATGAGCTTTGATTTAGGGTATATCAATTACATATTGTTTAAACATTTCTCTAAGATCAACTATCCAAATTTGAGCTCAATCCGAAACTCCTAGCCCTTGAAACGGAACCATTTCCCAAAGGCGGCAAAGCCTTCAATTATTTACTATCCATGCCACTAGACTTGCCATACAGTTGAATTTGACTTTGAGACCCTTCCCAAACCTCTCAATCAACTCTATTACCTTTGTTATGACTTGCTGACCAATAAACTGCACTTTTCCAGTCTAATTTGACCCAGAATTGACCAGGGGTCAAAATGACCAAAATATCCTTTAAGAGATTTTTGGTCTTTTCCCCCAAGTTCGATTCAACCTTCCCATTTCAACTCTTAAAACCCACTCCCAATGGATCTTAAATACCATTAGGAACACATTGGACCCAAACCTACACTTAGTTTTGACCTGATTGACCAATTCGACCATGGTTAAACAAGGTGCGTCTTAAGGGGTTTAAATATCTATTTCCAACGAAATGTCATTCTCATGGCTTGGAATCACACTCATTGAGTTCATATGATCAATTTGAACTCAATGGAATCAACTCTTAATCCTAGGTCAACTTAGTTGAACAAGTCAACCAAACTTGACCAAATCTTCTACACACCTCCAGTCATTCAAATCCCTTGCCCAAGACCTTTCCAAACTCATTTAAGCCTATGGGGTGACCCATTGGGTCCCCAAGAGAGACCCCTTGGAGACCCAAACCTTGGGCCTATTTGGGTTAGCCATTTGGTTTGACCCAAGTTTCAAAAGAGAGGTTCCCTTTGAGCCATTTTTCAATCCTAGCCCAATTAAACCCAACCAATGGTGGTATTGGGTCTCTCTTAATCAAATACACCTCTCTTAGCCAACCCAACCCTTAGGTCATCTTGGGTCAGGAATTAGGCTAACTCTAATTGGCCAAAACTACATTAGGTTGAGCCAATTCCCAACCTAGCCTCCACCAAACTCAATCAATACCCACAATGAATATCCCTAGGTTCAATACACCTACCCAAGTCAGCGCAACCCCTGGGTTGACTTGGGTCAGCCTCCAGGTTAGCCCAAAGTGGTCAAAACCACATTGAACTGAGCCATCTCCCACCTCAGAGCAATTCAGTCCCAATTTACACTTACATTGGGTACACCAGAGCCCGACATTCCTCCCCCATCTGATCCATGGTTTGACTTGACCTAAGTTGAGCCCATATTGACCCAAACCGTACAGGTTTGGGTCAACCCAAGCCATCCAAACAATTTGGACTCCCCCAGGTCCAATTGAGCTCATATTCAAACCCACGACATCCTCATCGGCCTTTGCAGATTAGCCTGACCCAAACCCTGGCTAGCGGCGGCCGAAATGAGTTTCGGTGGTCCCTTCACCTCGAGCCTGATCCAAAGGCTTCCAAAGATTGGGCTCGTCGGCTTCAACCTCACAGACCTCTGGGAGGATGTCCCCTTCCACCTAGAGGCCATCCATTGGCTTGCCAAATCAATCACAACTGTCCTTGGCTGCGGGAAGGGGTTAAATAAGGCAGGTCAATCCAGTCCCCCCAATGCGAGTTTGTGTTTTCAAAAAGCCTTCCCAGAGCTCCCTCACTGTTCCTCTCCCATCCATTTGTTCAAGCGAACTCCATCGAAGTCCATGCACAATTTGCTCAAAGTCACACCTCCGGCCATCCTTCGGTCCTGATGTTTGAAGGAGAAGTGCTCCTCATCCACTTCTGAAGCTTCTCGATAGAAAAAATCTTTAATTGAAATTTTCTATACGGTGAGTACCCTATTTTGATCTCCCTAGATAGATAGTCCGGTCAAGTGTGAAGGAAACCTTCACGCCAACGGATTTCCACCATTGGATTGGAGGTTTCCATCATCGTGATGCTTACCACGAAGTTTGGTGGGAATCCACCAGCGGGATCACTCGGATCACACCGTATTAGCTTAATAGTTACATGAGACAGCGGAAGGTTGAAGACGCAATCATGACCGATCAACAGTCCTTGTTCGATCCCGCGGTTTTGAAACCATTTAATCATATTCATCCCATCGTTAATCCGATGGCTACCACGGTTATACTGTCAGCTCCAATGATTGGATTCTTAATCAGGGCGAATCACGTGTAAAGCGTCAACTCACTGTGTAATTCCGGGTCAATTAAATATAAAAATCATAGGAAACTTCAAAAATTTAGATCTCTCAATCCACTAGGTTAAATTTGGTGTTCTTAGGTTCATTAGAAAGATCATAGAGAGATATTCAAAAGCCCTATGGTCTCAGGCCCTGATAGCATTTACATTAGTCTTAATTTCAATTTGAATGTTTTACTTATTATTGCATTTATGTGTTCAATTGAAGTCACTATGGCCTGGGAAATTGGGAGAGTGAATTTGGACATGTCTCTGACATGTCTAAATTTTTCTTTCCTTGTTTGAGACGTATAAGGGCAAGTTCATGCCAATTTGGGTTCAAGGGTCATGGTTTGACCCTCAAATTCAAATTGGAGTTATGATATCTCTAATGAGAATTAGGATTTGTGCTTTGGTGTGATAATAGTGCTTAGTATAACGAGTTTAGGGCAACTGATTTTTCCCCAATCTAATCTTAGGATATATCCCTAGGCTTTTTCTAAGGTGATTTAGAAGTCACATTAGGTGGCTTAGTTATCCACATTATTTAGGCCCACTTGTGCTCAACTTCAGGGAGTTTGGACCTTAAGATCAGGTGATCTCATGGTCCATGCACTAGGTTTGGTGCAAATTTGGCCCACCAATTAGGAGTCTCAAAATCCCTCTCTAGAATTAACCTAGAACAATATAATTCATTAGAAATTCACATTAAATCCAAAAAAAATCACTTAAGGACTATAATTATTATTGATTCAACCCTCAATCTAAGAAAAATAGAATTCCAATCAGTTGACATTTAATTTCACCTTATTTCAAATTTTAAGCTAAATTAACAATTAATTTGAATAATTACTTAAAAATATTAAAAAAACCCCAAAACATTTAAACACTTGGAAATACCCCCTTGGGCCATTCCTGACATTTCGGTGTGATTCCATGTAATTTAGAGTTGATTTGGATCAAAATAACCAAAACTTCCTAATTAAGTAATTTTAAAATTCAATTAATTAAGAAAACTTTGAAAAATTATAATTAACTTTGGAAAATTCTAAATTGATCAAACTCAAAGGAATTTAACTCAAATTAAAATATAGTATTTTACAAAAATGTCAAACCTTGAAAATTTAGTTATAGTCAAATAGTCAACAATCTGGTCGAACCTAAGTCAAAATTTTGAAAATTTATAACTTTTCATAGAGAACTCTAAATTAAGCAAAATCAAAGTCTAACTACAGATCATAAGGTCTAATATTTATGAAAAATCAAAAACATTCAAAATTAACTTTAATTTAAAAAGTCAACTTTTAACCCCTTAAATAACACATTAAAATAATTCCAATAATTCTAAAAAATTCAATAATTTATTAAAATTTCCGAAATATTTAATTTTTTTAATGAAATTATTTAACCAATAGTCTAATACATAATAACCACTCCAAAGATAAAGCTTATTGGATGAACTACTACAGGATGTGGGGCTACGTGTCCTAAGGATGCTTGATTTCTTGAGCCTGGTGGCACAACACTATGAATGAATTCAACGGAATGTAAAACATCAAAATTAAATTATTTTTAATTATTCAACTAAATTAAAATTCTTAATTCAACTACATCAAAAAGGTTTTTGGATAGACTACTCCAAGCTGTGGGCTACATATCATAAGGAGGCCTGATCTATCTAGCCTGGTGGCATAACATTACGTACATGTTGATGGAAATATAAATTAATTTAAATTTTAAAATTAATAATTAAATTAATTAATTAATATTTATCCACCCTTAATTTCTAACCAACTAAATCAACTTAATCAACCCTGATTGCTACTGAGTAACCCAGGCCTACGAGGCTATTAACTTAACCCCAATGAAGGTGAAATAAACTTCACGGCCTCGGTGAGTAACAAATGTAGCAATCAACTAACAGCTAAAATACATCCAAATTAAACTTTAACACATTAATACTTAAACTCAAACATAAAGTTCTCCTTTAGCCTTTAACAAATTCAAACATTAGACAATCTCAATAGATAACTCAGTTTAATATCAACTCCAGCCACACGACCTTCTACATACATTTTAGATAGTTTTTTAGGACAACAAAATATAGATCTATGATAGGTTGGTGTTTACTTTTTTGCTGTGTGTTAGATTTTTGAGATTTTGTTGAATGTTGTGATTAAAATTACTTGATGTGTTTGTTTACTTTTACTGCACTCTGTGGATTGATGATGTGTTTGGCGATTAGATTACCCTTTGGTTATGAATGATCTAGATACTCACTGAGTTTTTTTATAGGTGGTCACGCTTATGCAGGGCAATAAAGGGGGTTAAATAAATAATAAATATATTTGTTACAGGTGCTTATACTACTTAGCCCCTAAATAAAAAGAGCATGGTCAAGTATGTTTACTTTTCTACATATATATATAACTGCTTGAGAGTTAACTTGATTTATTAAATACTTAGGATAACCCTATAAGAGAGTCTAAATTTTTTATTTTTATTAATTTAATTCATTTGAGATGTCGAGTTGTAAAAGTGCACATTTGAGTTGAGATGCACAAATACAAAGCTTGGATTCCAAAGAGAAAAGGATACCCCTTCGGGGGGTAGTCCTTTTCTATTTAGAAGCCCAAATTTGGATCAGTTTCATACTCAAAGTGGAGAGGATAACCTTCCCTTCAGGGAAGAGTTTTCTTTTTTATTTGGGTAGTCAACTACGAAGAATCTAAGTAGCTCGAAGGAGAGAAGATCGAGGAATTGAAGACAAAGAGTATCACACTCAAAGTTACTTGCGTCTGTACTTGGATTAGAATCTTGATTATGGTTAGTGGTGCTCAGCCACTTTTAATTTCTACATTTATGGGTTATAATAAGCAAGATAATTTTTCTATAAATATTTATTAATTAGTTTGATTATATTTGATGTGATTGTGATTAAGAATTTGCCTGCTTTTCTTAATTTTTTGGTGATTGTGTGCTGCTTTTGATTTAGCCTGGATACGTCAGGCTCGTGAGGGTGTGAAAATTCTTCTACTCTTAATTAACATTTAAAATTTTAAGAGTTAAATAACATCTAAAGATAACGATCTAGGGAATAAGCTGGAGATCGTTTGAGATCGCATGCATATTAATGCATCTTTTTTTCCTTATTTTAAGATATTTCCCCGTATGTGGGTAGAGTTTAGATAATCCAAACTATGAGGATGAGATGCTGAACCTGGGGAAGCCTAGTCTTCTTAAAAAATTATTTTTAAGCTTTTTAAAATTTTAAGCATTCATGATTTGAGTATTTTGACTAGCACGCATTGTATTAGAAATATATTTAAAAGAGTCTAAATTTTGATTACATTTGTCTTTAACATTTTCACCCAGCATAAGTCAAGGGGCCACTTCGGAAATCTCTAGACATCGACCTTATCTCTCCAAGATTTTAACAAAAATGTTCTTACCACTCTTTCATAAAATGACCAAATTCATGAATTTAAAATCGATTAGGTGGTTAGCTGGCTCCCCAATCCAGGCTGGAGTAAGTCCAGATTTTGCATTGCATTAGTTAGGTTCAGGTCACCATTATGTGGTGCCCAATTTAGATTTAGGATATGGGGTGAATTTTGAATAATAAGACCCTAATCTCCAGGAACATAATCCTAAATTTTTAATAAAATGCTCAACTCAAATTAAATATTCTTTCAATTCAAAACTTAAAGCCCAACACTTAATTTAGGTTGGGACACTTCTGGATTATTTAAGAATCCCAAAATGTCTCCTACCCTTCTTCCTTCGACTCCAAAATAAGTGCTCAATCTTACTCCATTCCCTGTCGAAGTTTCAAAATTTACCTCCTTTGATATCACTTAGATAATCTTTAAACAAAAGTTTGTCATTATTTTAATCGAGAGTATTCTTAGAAAATTCTGATTTCCTACGATATAATTAACTATGAGAGCTTGCGCTCATAGGAGATTTAGAACTCACATCCACCTTTTTTCAAAATCAATTTTCAAAATTCAAAACTAATCTTCCTTGGGAAAATCAAGTTGATAACGATCATTATCACCATGTTTATCAATCAATAATAAGTGAAATTGTTTCTCCTTTGAGAGATATATCATTTGTTATTGTGATATGGAATATGAAATTAGTGATTTCCCATACGGATTATAAAAGTTGAACATTGGTAGAATCTCGTTTCGTTAGCAATTTTTATTCAATTCAACTATTACAATCGGGATGACAGCCTTCAATTTCATCACCTGAATTCGTTAGCAAATGATATATCTCTATCTTAAGGGGCAATATATTATTTATAACAAGATGTTTGATTTTGAAACTGTAAATTTAAAACTCAAAATTTCCAAGTAAGATTAAATCTTTCAAAACCCCTTTTCAAAAATTCCACCAACAACCGCATAGGAAATGAAAACCATCGGCAAATTGTTTTGACAATTTTGGGTGGTTCAAACAGTTAGAAATTAATGAACCCAAAACCGCAGGTAAACCATCAAAAAATTTTGGCTTGAAAACCACTGGGGATTGCCAATTTATTTTCGGCAGTCAGAACCACCAGTATTTATATATAGGCCAATCCATCGATTTTTGTAGGCAGCAAAAAAAAATAAATCGGCGGCAACTTCACACCATCCGGTATTAAAGTTTTTGATGTCTAAACTGTCGGTTAGCAACAAAAAACCTGTAGCATTTGAAAAAAAAAATTGACAGCCCCCTCTGTTTAAACAAATTTCAACAATTACTTGCACACAGTTCAAAACATAAATAAAACACTTTTGATGTTCCAAAATTATAAGAACAATTCATATAAAATAATAATACACAATCAACAATCAACATATATATTTACACAATCCACAATAACCAGAAATAGTTCTTTAAACAAATAACAATGCATATGTTCCACAATCAACATAACATATAAAATCCACAGTCAAATGTTCTAAATACACCAAATAATTCTTCAAATAAATAACAACAACACTAATCTTCAAATAATAACAACAAATAAATCAACACATAACATATAAAATGCTACCCTATGTTTCAGGTGCAGGTTCTTGCTCTTTTTTCTTTTGATTTTTCAGCTCGATATGATCGCAACTCCACCTGCTTCTCATTTTGAATCTTTATCATCTTCTCTATCTCTTTTATCAGGGAAACAACCCTCTATCTAATAATTTCTCCAGCTCCACTAACATCATTAAATGTTGAAGTAGATGTATTACCCTCATAAGCATATCCCTGTGAACCTAAGCCATAAACCCTTTCCCTCTATGTTCCTCCAATAACATTTGATCACATGTGATACTTAGAATACTAGATTGATCCCGAAGATGATCCCTTACCATTAGATTGCTGAATTTTTCTGAAGTCATATAAAGTCATCCTTCATAAATAAATCTATAACAGTAGGGTTTTATGACAGTTTTAATTGATAGAAACTTTTCACTTAAAAATAATGGCTTAACTGCCGATAAAGTCGCCACGTAAAGAAAATACTAGCAGTATTTCTGGCGGTTAGTTGACCACCGGAACTTTCAACAGTTTAGCGTTTAATACTGGTGGTGAAATTGCAATTAATAGAGGCAGTCAATCGCCAGTTTAACCATCGGTAGTTCTAGCAATCAACTGACCGCCTGTATTTAGTGAATTTCCTGTAGTAAACCTTAATTTTATCGGAGGCTATTTTTGTGGTCCAACAAAATTTATTTAGTTTAAGCATATAAACTAATAGAAAATAATAGTACTAAAATCCTTGATGAATCTTCTTTTAAAAGTAGCTAAACCATAAAAACTTCTAACCTCAATAAAACTCTTATGTGATGGCCAATTTATAATTGCTCTAACTTTGGATGGATCCGGTTTTAGTATAGCAGTAAATGCAATAAAACCTTTGAAATTATCTTGGTTCATGAAAAGAAATATAAATATTTTTTAAATTAATGTATTTTTTTATTGCCTAAATCTTCCAAAGACTTGTTGGAGGTATTGCAGGTGTTCATTTTTACTAAAACTAAAAATCAAGATATCATCAAAATAAACCATGAATGTTTTTCTTATGTAGGATTTAAGGATATTATTCATCAATCACATGATTATACAAGAAGCATTTGAAAGTCCAAATGGATCGTAATCCATTCGTAAAGTCCATCAAGGGTGGTTTTTAAAGCAATTTTTTACTCATCTTTTGATCTAATTTTAATTGAATGATAATTTCTTTTTAGATCAATTATATAAAAGAAAATTTTTCATGAGATTAAATCCAGTATATCATCTAACTAGGTGATGGGAAACCTATATTTGATAGTGATGTTATTTATCACCCAGCTATCAATACATTTATACTATCCAATCTTTCTTAAGGATTAATAAACTACGATTACACATGGACTATGACTTCCCTAATTAAAATTCTTGTTTGGTAATTCCTCAACTTGCCTTTTGATCTCATTATGTCTAATCGGGTTCATCCTATAATGAGAAAGATTGGAAAGATAAGAATCAGGTATGAAATCAATAACATGTTGAATTTGTCCAATAGGGGGTAATTTATCAATAAGCTCAGCAAGAGTAATATCATTACAATTAGAGAGGTGTGGGGAGGCCACAATAGGTATGTGAATTTCATCATAGGTTGATGTGACTTCCTTTACATGTAATAGGTGAAGGAGGATTGGATAAAAAAATTCCTTTTATGAGGTTCCAAATCCTACTATTTGCATGAATGGGTTCAAAGAATAAGGCATATTGGATATACTATAGCTTGCCTCAAAATTGATAATAGGATTTCTTATGATAATTATTTAAAGTTTGACACCTTTCTTTAGATTGGTCTTGCATTACAAATTAGAGGTGGTCTTATGGGTAGTTATAAAAGGTGTCATCTCTAAATGTTTCACTGGTAAGACTTACATGTTCTTATTATTATGTTTGAAGCCATATGCATTTTGTCTACCATGGTGAATAATTTTGAAATTGTAAAAATAAGGTATTCCTAATAGAATGTTAGCCATGCCCATGGGGAGATCACACCAAATTTGATCTTCATGGCTACCTATTTTTTATTGGAACTAGACATTTATTGGTCATTGGAGGAGGGTGTGTTTAACCCAACTAACATGAAAGGGTTTACGATTTTTTAAATTTTAGGCTGGCTATAAAGATGGTGCGGGTTGATATAACATTTATTGCACTTCCCATCTATGACCAACATACACCTCCTTTTATTAGACATAAAAAACATGCTAAATATGTTTTTCTCCTCTATATTTTTTTTTAGTTAATGTATGGTGCCTAATCACATTAATTTTAGGGTCATTAATGAATTTTAATTCTTCATTAGAGAGTAGGGTAACTTCATATATTTCTTATAGGTTATCATTTACTTAATGCTCAGTTTCTTCTAAGAACAAAATTTCATCTTTACATTGATTTTGAATATGCCTCTTTTTGTGACATTTAAAATAAATTACTTCTATAAGATTCTTCTAACCCCCCTTTAATAGGAGCTTTAGGGAAACTGCTTAAGCACATGGGAGGTGTTGGTCTTCCAATAAACTTATGGGATGAAGTGGAAGGAATTTTCTTCTTACATATATAGATGGAAGTATATTTCTTTTGTTGTTCAACTAGTAGAGAATTATGAAAGCTTCTTCTAAGATTTGTTGTTCAAATAATTCAAACCCATTTCTAATATCAACCATAAGTCTAATGACAAATTTATTGATCAATTGCTAATCATTGCTAGCACAATTTGTATAGAAACTATATCTTTAAAAGTATTTAAGCATTAAGTTACATGAAGACTACCTTGTCTTAAAGTTAGTAGTTGATTATATAGTTTCTTATTATGGTGCCTAGGGAAATACTTTGCTAATAACTTTTTTTTTTTCATTTCTATCTAAGTTAGAGGGATTCTTTCTAGTCTTCTTTTTTTAGCTGGCATATTAATCCAATAAAGTTTTACATGTCCAACTAACTTCATTTAGCAAATGTAACTCTTTGATAATCATTTATTTTATACCAATCAAAGAATTCATCTATTTGAACTACCTAGTTGAAGAATTTATTTTTCTCATGTATGTCATTATAAGTTGGTGCTTTAACTTAACTCTTCGAGATGGATCACTAGAGTCTTTAATATTCCTAAATAATTCTTTCTCTTCCTTCATTTTTATAAGTTAGTTGGCTCATATTGGACTAGTTTTTCTTAGGTTTTGGTCGTGAAACTTCTTCTTCTATTCCAACGGATACAATGAGTATATATTGGAGGTGAAGTTGTGATTCTATTATTCTTTAGATAAGTTATAAAATCTTTCATATTTTATTTAAATTCTTGAACGTGGTTCTTATTTTCTACTTAAACTTATTGAGTCTTTAATTCTTTTTCATGGATCGCAAGGTCTAAGGTATCTACTATATATCATGATTGAATTTTCAACTTAGTCTAGAAAAGTTGATTTAAATACCATATGGATGCTTTTAAAAATACGTGCCATGTCAATGACCCTAAAAATATGAAGAGAGATGATATATAAAGATTATTTTAGAGATATATAGAGAGAGAGAGAGGAAGAAATGATAATATAAATGTACAATCAAAGTAAAATTTTAAGCTAAAAGGACTTTGAAGTGATGAGAATTTGTAAGTTCTCGTACATACAAAGCTCTCCTTAGATAGTTGAAGTTGACAAAGTTCTATATATATATTTAGCCTCAAAAACATATACAAATATAAAAACATATACTAATAAGCTTCTAGTTCTTACAAAAGCATTAACAAAAAAAGTAAACAAATTAAAATTTAAAATTATTATTATTATTTGGGCTGTTTTGAAGCGTGGACCATTCTCTCACCAAAGTGTTCTACCAAGGAATTTTTTTAAAGATAAGTTCACATAAGAGAAAAAAAAAGCTAAGTTACTTGTTAGAGCTCACTTATTAAAATTATATGTTATTACCATATGCTTGCAACAATATACTTCATTTTCATGACATTAATATAAATTCAAACTATGATAAAAAAATATAATTCACCTCAACAGTTCGGTGGGATTGAATAAAAAGGCTTATGTTTATTTAATTTTTATTTAACAAAGTTATATGAAGTTTTTCATGAAAAGAAGGAATTTGGAAAGGTATGGTCAAAGGAAAGCCAAAACTAGTCTTGTTTGGGTTATTTTGAGGTGATTTGCACGTTCACTTTAGAGAATGGGCTTTGAGTGGGATAAATGGATGAAAATAATAATGGAGAATTAGACTAGGGTGTTAACTTATGATCTAAAGTTTATGATAAATTGTTTTGAGATTAAAGATCATGTAATGGTATGAATAATTGGACAAGGTGCAATAGAGTCAAAACTAAGATGAGAGCTTTGAAGAGGATTGGGTTGACTTTTTTAACGATTGTGCTATGGATGGTTAGTCTTGAAAAATAAATAAGGGATAAGGGAAGATGATATAATTATTTAAAAGATAATTTAATAATAATAACAATAAGAATTAAGAAACTAAAGGTAGGCTTCCAAGCACTTACCAAAAGGGAATAGCTTCCATCTATGTTTTCTTATCATTTAAAAGTTAAAATTTCTCATGTCATACCAACACTATTTATAAAGTTATAAAAATTACTATAATTCAAAAATAAGAGAAGTATTTTTGGAGAAAAGGGGGTAAGTGGCTATTAATTGAGGAAGGTGTCAACTACCTTTATTAATTCATCATATCTTCATTAAATGATATATATATATAAAATTTAAATTTAAATATTAAAACTCAAACTTGATTCTTTCTTCATGAGTAGATTCTTCTAATGTTTCTTGATTGGTCTTATACTTTAACATCTTCTTGAGTTATTGTAATTAAACCTTTAGCTTCACCTTTTTAATTCAATTGATGTGTTATATCAGTAAGGAGTTTTAAAGCACCATATAATTTTCATATTTAAAGGTAAGTTGTTTAAGAAGTATCATAACAAGGTATTTTGCTAATAGCATATCCAACAAAGATAAGAACTCAATCCCATATGATAGTAGACAGTTTATCACATAATAAGGAGATTTCATCATCTTTTGTGTAGACAAAAGAAAAGGAGAGACCCTTTATTAAGAGTTTATGTGAGATTTTTCAGCTCTTTAAGTTTAAGGCTAGGTTAGGGAAAGAAAATTACAAAGCTAAATAGTTTTTGGGGTAGGTTCAAGTTGAGAGCATTGATGTGCCAAAGAGGATAAGGGGGAGATAAGTTTGGATTCATAATATTCATGGAGGAAGGAAAGAGATGCATAAGGTATAAAATTAAGATCTTCAACCCTCATCAGAGTAGAGAAAGGGTCCCATAACTAGAGAAAGAAGAATGATTTTGCTCACAGAAAGAATGATGAGAGTATTGATGTGTAAAGAGAAGCTATAGAAGACATGCATATGCAACCTATTATTCTCTTATTTAAGTGGATAAAATTATTATTTATTGTTCATTTATTAGTTTTTGAATGTCATGCCATATATATGATTTTTTTATTTAGAATAAATTTCAAAATTATTAAATTTACTTTGAAATGAGTGCACTATAAAAGTTTGTGAGGGGTGTTAAACCCTAAAAAACTAGTCTTGAGGCTAACCAAGAGGGGGGGGGGGGGGGGGGGGGGTTTTAAGTAAACAATTATATCAAAATATAAATGCGAAAAAAATAAAATCAGAAAGAACAAACCAAATTTATAGTTGTTCGATCCAACCTGACCAACGTCCACTTCCTGGAACCTTCCATTCCAAGTATTGCACTAAACCTTTAGTGACTCTCCTGTAGCCCCCACAGCTAGGTAGAGAAGCCCTTACAAAATCACTTCTACCTTCCCCGATGCGACGGAGTAGCCAGATCCTCTGACACCAAAGAGATCTTCTTCCTAAAGCTTCCCCAAGACAAACCTTGAATCTGATGGTACTAAGGTGTAAGCTTAGAAGAGGAACCGTGTGAAATCCCCTCCACACTCCCTTGAAACCGCTCCTAAGGATCTTTTCCCTCTCAAGCTCCACCATTTTCTCTCTTCCTTTCAAGTTGTCTCTTCAAGTTTTTTCTCTAGAAGAATGAAGACACAATGAATGCCAAATACACTTACCAAGTGCCGTGACAAAGTTTAAATAGATGGCTTTCAAAAATCCTAAAAATTAATTCTGACTGCAAAGATTGTTCAGTATGATCACAAGATAATCCAGTATAATGTGCTTAAATAAAGGGCTTAAAAACCCTAAAAACTCAATAACGCCGCCAAATATATTCCTGTATGATCTCAAAATTGTCTAGTATAATGTGTAAAATTTGACCTGATAGTCTTGGACGATCTCTAGATAGTCCAGTACGATCAGTTTAAATTTGTACAAAACATCCAGTACGATATTGGGGATCATCCTGGATGATTAAAAGAAAAATTATGGCATTTGATTTGGTACGATATATTGGGGGTCTTCCCATGAAATATCAAAGATTGTTCAGTACGATCGTAAGATCGTCCTGTACGATATGATATAAAAATTTAACCTTAATTAGTCCCCTAATCATAGGATCAATTTAGGCATGATTGTCTAAGATCGTCCAGTACGATGTAGATCATCTTGGATGATTATAACAAAAAATGAAATTCAAAATCTTGCCTAAATTATGATTGGCATATATTTTTCATGATCATAACTGATCATCCTTGACGATTTAAATTGTCCAGTGTGATTAATTAGATGTGTAGATCGTACAATACAATATAAATTGTATAGTATGATTAGTTCAAAAATCAAACTTCTGGTTTTGACTCATTCTCACTCCCTTTGAGTGTGTGTGCGCATGGTCACTAAACAAGCATACACCCTAATAGGACTTGACTAAAGAAATTAAAAAATAAATCAATGAATGTTATACAAATTATTACAGCATAATCTATTCTACCCAATCTTGAATCATGAATTCTCATTAGATAGTGCATGGTGTTCATGAAAAAATAGTATACACATAAAGAAAAATATATTTCAAATACAAGTTGACAACAGGATATGAGCTATAATTAAAAACATAAACTCGCAAGCTCAAGTTGTAACAATTTTCCCCTTTTTGATGATGATAAATATTCTTAGTTAAAATTGCAAAATTAAAAATATTTTATTATAATCTCACCCTCACTAAGATAATTATATTAAAAATAGGTGAAATAAAAAATTTACTTTATGTTTTTATTTTTTTAATGTATAAATAAATAAAAAATAAATAAAAACTTTTAGAACCTAAATAACATATAAACTAATACAAATACAAGATGAACATATATAGCTTAAACATTATAACCAGTCAAACACATTCTACCCTATTGACATTATCAAAAAGAAGGAAAACACATAAAAAATAAAATGGAACACACAAAATAGACTCTAATCAGGTGGAGGTGATGCTGATGTTTAAGAAAAATCAATTAATTTTAAAATTTTTTCTCAAAATGGTAAAGTTACCTGTTAATATTATTTAAAAATATAGTAAGAAATAAATTGACCTCATTAAGATTCAGAAATATTAGAAAATAAATTTTATCAACTATAGCTCGGGCTCCTTATAGGTTAAAGTTCTTTTTAAATAAAAATCTAATTCATAAAAAGAATTACAAAAGAACAAAACTGTCTTTTTTAATCTTCTTACATAAAATATATCTAATAGAATATTAATGTAAAAAAAAAATAGTGAGTAAGGAATCATGATTATTAAACACAAGTATCGAAATTATCATTAGACACATGGGTATTCTAAGATTTAAAAATATAAAAAAAGTAAGTTAACTTATTATGAGCTTATTTTGTACCTTTTTATCAGTTTTGGTGCTCTTTGCATATTTTTTGATTTTTGATACTCTTTGTGCATCTTGTAATGTTTTACAAACATTGCACATCTTTTCATTATGGGCTCATTTTACGCATCTTCTCATTTTTATAATTTTACTTCTTTTCTTTATTTTTAAAGCTCAAACCATACCCAGTCTAATGAAAAAAACAAATAGCTTGATTAACAAAATTATGAAGCAAATTCATCAGCTTGTAAAAGATTTTTATGATATAGAAAAAATATAGGATGATAAAAAGTTTTAGTTTTAAAGTCTAATTCTTAAATTGATATAGTTTTTAATTCAAAAGTGTAATAGCCTGATTAAGAAAATAAGGAGAGACATAATCTTGAATTTTTATTCTTTAATAATTTAGAAAAATCAATCAACTCCTACTTTTGATAAAAAAGAGGTAAACCTTTCATTAAAAAAAATTAGAGAAGTGAATTGATTCTCTTATGCAAATACAATGTAAAAAGTGATTTATATGTGTTGATTAGAGATAAATAAAAAAACATACAGAAAAAATTAAATAAAGTGATTACAAATAAAAAATATCAAAAGGAACATAAAAGATATTTATAATGAACAAAATAAAATAAAATAAAAATATATGCATGTATTAACTATAACACATAAACAAAACTTTATACCCCATTATCTTGTTCCTGGTCTGATGATTTAGAAACTAGGTCTGTCTTGGATATTTTTTTTCTTTTTATCATTTGCCCTTATTGTAATTTGCTTTTTTTTTTTTATCACTTTTCTTTGTTGGAAGAGTTTTTTAAAACAGGGCATTCATTTTTCATATGTCTGAGTTTCCTACACCCAAATCAAATAATATTAGAAGAAATCTTAGCATTCTTACCATTTTTATATTTGTTCCACTTTTATTGATGCCCATGTTTATGCTACAATAGTTTTTTAAATTCACTTGTGATTGAGGCTATCTCCTTGCTCTCATTATTTACTAAATCATTCTTATCAATCTCTTCAATTTTTAGTACTATTGTTTCACCTACATCAAAACATCTTTGACCCAAATTTTGCTCGTAGGCAATGAGTGAGTCAATCAAATTATCAATAGAATAATCATTCAAAATTTTTTATTCATAAATAAAATTCACTACAGGAAATTTATCAGTTACCAGTGGTTTGGACCTACAATTCTGTTACCGCCGGTAATAACGGCGGCTTAACTAGCGGTTTGACCGCCGGTGTTTACCTGTGGTCTAACCGGTAGTCTAACTGGCGATAATTTAATTCAAAGCCGTCGAAAATAGTAACTGTCAGTTAACCAGCCGGTTTTATTTCTTATCGGCACTTTACCTGCGGCTTTAACCACCAGTGTTGAGTAAATTCTTTCCAGCGGTCTTAACCATCAGAAAATCGCCAGAAAATGCCCTAAAAAGCCGTCCCAAGACTTTCATTTCATTTACTAGCTTGCTCCTCTCTCTCCTGCGTGACCCTCGCCCCTGTCTCCTCCGGCCTCTCGTGATTGAGGCACTCCCTCTGGCCGCCAACAAGGTCCCTTTGGCCGATGATCTCGCCCCCACTACAAGATCGAAGATCTCGCCCCGCTCCCCGCTTCTGTGTGAAACCGGCCTCCGAGTGCCGTAAGTTTGCATTTTAGGTTTTTTTTTTTAATTTTGAAGTTGTTTTTGATTTTGATGGATCAAATACATTAATGATAATTATTAGAGGTAATTCAACTGGGTATGTATGTTCAAGTAGGATGGGCTATGAAAGGATTTATGGTTGCTATGAAAGATGAGATAGAATATTATGGTAGAAGCTATACTTAATTTTATAGTAGTCTACGATCTTGCAATAGTGAATACATACTTTAAGAAATAAGATTAGTTACTTACAAAAGTGAAGTCACAGATTCCTAAAGACATTTTTTCTTTACTTAGAAGGAATATCTTTTTACAAAGATGATAAGTTGATTTCAGGAGAATACAAACACATAATATATGCTAATAGTTAGGGATATATATCTTAAGAATATAAAGATAACAATTAAAATAAATGGTTGTTTGGATAAGGTGGCAAAATTTAAAAGATAAGAAAATATTAATATTTCAAGTTATATTATTAAAAGAGGTAAATTGGAGTTTTTTAATTATGCCAAACTTGATGTGGGGTAAGATTGTTATTTCTATTTAGAGGATTAGTGTATAAGCCTTAGAAGAGTCTATAAATAGATCATATATTGATAATGATATTTAGTGGTGGAATGAGGAGGAATCAAGGGGAGACAAAAATTAAATACTATTGGGGCTTATAATGACTTAAAGATAATTAGTTTTCTTTAAAGATAGTTTCAAGATAAGCAAAACCTACAACTTTTGATGATATATGTAATATGCTTGATATATATATATATATATATATATATATATATATATATATATATATATATATATATATATATATATATATATATATATATATATATATATATATATATAATAGCCAAGGTAAGAAATAATAGATCTATGGATTTTGATCAAGTTAGATGCGATAAAATGAAGATAAGTAGACATATGAAAATATGCTAATTTGATACATTATTAAATGAGAGTTTTTGGATGAATAAATTATTTTTGCCAGTTCTAATATTTTCTAACCAAGTCTTTTTATGTCTACCTCTGTCTTTTTTAACATAAGTAAAATCTAATACCTTAACTTTCCTAACTGGGTCATCAGAAGGCCTTCGTTTAATGAGACCAAACCATCTAAGGCAACTCTCTGTAATCTTATCTTCCATTGTCGCTACTCCATCCTTTTCACGTATATGCTCATTTTGTATCTTATCTCTAAGGGTCAAGCCATTCATCCACCTAAGCATCCTTATCTCTACAACACTTAACTTAGTATTATGCTTCTCTTTAAATGGCCAACATTCGACACCATAAAGCATTGTAGGTCTCACCACCATCTTATAGAATATTCCCTTAAGTTTGATGGGGACTTTTCTATCGCACAATAAGCCCGATGCATTCCTCCACTTTGTCCATCCAACTTGAATTCTACTGATAATATCCCCATCAACTTCACCATCACTCTGAATAATAGATCCAATATATCTTAAATGTGTACTCTTATCAATATATCTTAAATGTGTACTCTTATTAATGACTTGATCGCCCAAAGTCACAATCCTATCACTAGGTCTTTTTCTACTAAAATTACACTCCATACCTTCAATTTTAGATCTACTCAAGCGAAAATCTTTAGACTCTAAAGTTGACCTCCATAATTTAAGTTTATCTTCAACTCCCTCTCTAGTCTTATCAACAAGAAGAATATCATCAACAAAAACCATACACCAAGGTACATCCTCTTGCAAATGTCTAGTGAGAGCATCCATGACTAAAGCAAAAAGATATGAACTTAAGGCTGATCCTTGATATAATCCAACCAAAATAGGAAAATAGTTGGTCAAACCACCTTGTGTTTGAATACAAGTAATAGCTCATGCATACATATCTTTAATGATTTGAATATAAACATTATTAACTCCTTTATTTTAAACTTTATAATGCATTCCAATTCAAGAAAAGTACACTTGTTCGAAAGTATAGCATGTACACTTGTTCAGGGTGCATATCTTCTAATAATTGATTTCATATATATGTAGGGGGACGTTTGCTTCAACATCCAAATGACTATCCAAGAAGAGAGATATTTGATGTATAACAGATTGTTACCAGAATGAAGATGATTGACATATGAATTTATACAAGGAGTTGAGACTTTCATTTAAGTTGCATCTCAATTGCCTTCCTTTAAGTTTGATAAAATATTCATATGTTCATATTTGAAGCATAAAAATTAAGCATTCCCACGCCTGATGATGTGAAGCTTGATTTATATTGTAGGGGATTTCTTCCAGACTACTGGATTTAGAGCTCATATGGAAAGTACGAGCCACATAGAGAAACTCATGCCGGTCCATCCACAACTTTTGAAACATTTGATGAAGATCAAATGATTAGACCATATGAAGAACTTATTTTTGATGTAGCAGGTCCTAATTTATGGCTAGTGTGGAAGAGCCATCCTAAACTAAAAAATTCTTTAAGTTACTACATACAGCTCAAAAACCAATTTGAGATGGTTGTAAAACTCATTCGAATTTATCAATTATAGTGAGGATGCTAAGTATTAAAATTAAATATAATATTTCTCATAATTGTTTCAATGACTTCATTGATATTCTCAAGGAAACTAATCCAACAGGTAATTTAATTCCCTCAGATTTGTACCGAATGAAAAAATTAGTATCCAAATTGGGTCTCACGCTACAAAAATTAATTATTGTATCAATGGATATATATTATACTACAAGAATAATATAACAGAAGTTTATTGTCGCATCTATAATACACCTCAGTTTAAACCAAACTCAAGAAAATAACGTTGTCGAAAGAAAGATGTTCCATATTCTCATTTATTTTATTTATCGATCATTCCAAGACTTCATCGACTCTATGCATTAATGAGTTCAGCAGGCCATATGAGATGACATAAGGAGAAATTAACAAACAGTTTTGTTCTTTCTTATCCATCAGATGCCGAAGCATGAAAATATTTTGATCAAGTGCATGCTTCATTTGTTGCTGAACCCCATAACATAAGATTGAGATTATGTGCCGATGGTTTTATCCCATATAGTCAAGCAGTTACACCATACTCTTGTTGGCTAGTTATACTAACACCATATAACATTACATCATAGATGTGTATGACTACTTCGTACATATTCTTAACACTTATAATACCTAGATCATATAATTCAAAAGAAAAAATTGATATTTTTTTGCAACCATTAATTGATGATCTCATATTTTTGTGGGAAGAATGTGTTATCACATATGACATATCAATAAAATAATTTTTTTTCCTTCGAGCTACATTGCTTTGGATCATTGGAGATTTTCCAGCTTATGATATGTTGTCTGGTTGGAGCATAACAGGAAAATTAGCTTTCCCTTATTGCATAGAGAATACTAAAGATTTCACACTAAAACATGGAGGAAAAAATACTTGGTTTGTATGTTCATATCTGTTGATCATCAGTTTCAGAGAAATAAGGAAGCATTCGTTAAAAATAGAGTTGAGAGGTCACCTCTCCACCTAGATTAACTGGTGATGATATACTATAGAGAATTTTTGACTTTCTAATAATTATTAATTTTCTAATATTATCAGAGTCTAAATATCCGGGATATGATATTCATCATAATTGGATTAAAAAACTATTCTTTGCACATTACCATATTGAAAAACTAATTTGATAAGACATAATCTTGATGTTATGCACATTAAGAAGAAATTTTTAGATAATATTTTTAATATAATTATGAATGTTAAAGATAAGATCAAAGATCATGTTAAAACAATGTTAGACATTAAAGAGTACTATCAACGAAAAAATCTATAGTTAGTAACAACCATCGATGGTAAAATAATGAAGCCAAAAGTAGCTTACTCTTTCACGTTAAAGCAAAAAATATTAATATGTTAGTGGTTTAAAGGTTTAAAAATGCTTGATGGTTATGGATCAAATAAAAGCCGATTTGTTGACTTGAAAGCTGCGAGGTTATTTGGACTAAAAAGTTATGATTGTCACATAATTATGGAGGTTCTTTTTTTTATCATAGTATGTATGTTACCTGATTACATATCAAATTCGTTGACTGAGCTTAGCATTTTCTTCAAAGACCTATGTTCATCTAAACAAAGCAAAGATGTTTTACGGAGGAGCGAGCAGATCATACCAATCATCCTGTGCAAGTTAGAAAAAAATTTTCTCCGGGATTTTTTGATTATATGGAACATCTTTCTGTCCATCTATCTTACAAAGCTTGAGTTGGTGGATATGTATAATATTGTTGGCTGTATTCTTTCGAGAGGTAAAATATATTTTATTAAGTCTTCAATATTTTTGAATAAGTTGAGAATGTATGTTTATTAACTTGATAATTATAATTATTTAATAAATATTTGAATAAGTTGAAGAAATATGTTAAGAATAAAACACGATTAGAATGATCGATAATTGAATTATATTTGTCTCAAGAAACAACTCACTTCTACTCCTACTACTTCGAGCCCCATGTAAGGAGTGCAATAATAAAGATTGATCGTAACATGGACTTCAACGTAGAAGAATAATCATAGGCTACACTATCAGTATTTAGAAGTCATGGAAAACCCAGTGGTAAATGTGTTGAAATATTTCTCAATAATTTAGAAATTAAAATAGTGAATTTATATATTCTACTAAACTATGAAGAAGTTGAACCAATCTTAGAATAAGTTATTCTATAATATGCATAATGAGTAATATTTATTTAAAATACTAAAGTATTATTTAGATGATTTATCACCAGATAATTTGTAAGCAATTTGCCTCTGACAGATTCTATGGATATTAAGCAAGTTGTTGAAAATGAATTTTAGTTTGGTTTAAATCTTATGTGAGCTCATAAATTTTAAAATTATTATTTGAATTACATCTTACTTAATACAAAAATACTAATATTTAAAATTTTTTTAGGTACATAACCGTGATAACTATTATTTTGATAAAGGTTTGTAAGCACTAGTATGTGGTCCAATGCGAAAAGTAAAGACCTAGCCAATATATATAGTGAATAGATTTAGATTTCATAGCAAGTCATGGAGTGAAGGAAGAAAAAATAAAAAAAATTATGGAGTATGTGTTAGAGTGAATACTCATGAATAAGATGAGTGTGATTATTACGATATTCTGAATGAGGTTCATAACCTGGAGTACCCAGGAAAAGATGAGAATCTTATATGCTTATTTAATTGTCAATGATATGATCAAGTACAAAATAGAGGCACAAGGGTTCATCCTGCGTATAATTTAGTAGATGTAAAACATAGTAGAAGATATAAAAAATTTGATCAATTTATGTTAGCAAGTTAAGCTGTTTAAGTTTATTTTAGCAAATATTTCAGTGATCGTAAGGATAAACAAGATTAGCTAGTTGTCATAAAAATAAAAGAACGACGGATAATTGATCAACAATACATTATAGTAACTTCACATAAAGAGGATGAGATGTCAAGTTGTAGGCCTGTTAAAATTAATGAGATGCCAACTACAACCCCTAGTATTAAAATGCAGTTAAAAGATGTAAATAGTTCAACTAGCTCATCAAGTGAGAACAAAGATAAAAGTGTATATATCTTGGAGAGCAATAAAAATATTTCTGATTATGAGTAGTTTTTGTAATTTAGAATTATAATTTTTATAATTTAAAATTATAAAATTATAGTTTTTATAATATTTTTGAATTATTTTTGTACTTATATAATTGTACTTTTTATATTTCGAGCAATGAAAATATTAATCATTATTTTGTATTCTATAATTTTTTACTTTTATAATTTATTATTGTGTATTTTGTATTTTTTATTTTTTAATATATTACAATACTTTATTAATTACTTCTTTTAATGCAGATTGCTTTAGGTGACGATCCTCATCGTAGATCCTTTGCCTCAAAGTTTTCTAAAAAAAAGTTGAGTGTTAATCCTAATAGACCTAGACAGCCTGATGAAAGTGAGGGGTAAAGATTAGTTCCAAAATTATACCATCACCACCACCATCGAGGAGTTAATAGCAGTCACCTAGTGAGCATGGTCAAGGTCAGTCAAATCCACCTACTATTGTACCACCACCATTTCCTGGGTACTTCCCTCATCCGTCAATGAGTCCTCGATTTCTCTCTCCATATTAGGCACATGCAGCTCCATTCTATTCATATTACCCCCACCATCATCACAAACTAGTCCATCCATCATCCCTTACCCTCCTTACCCCACCCATATTATTTCCCATATCCGGTGTAGCCGAAAATAGGGTGGATCATCTAGACCAGTAAAGGTTGGTGCTGAGGATCATGCAGCTGATGCAGATAAGCGTCAATATAATGAGCCTGAGGGCGATACGTAAGTTCAGTTTATGTTGTTAAGTTTCTTGTATTTTGATATATTATATGTTATTAACAAAAATTTAATTTACATATTCAATCCTTCAAGGCCACCTACTCACAAGATTTAGGATATCATAAGGAACAAATATGATGCTCCTTACTTATCATGGAAGAAGATCCCAAAAGAAATTAGGAATATATTGTTTAGAGAATTTCAGGTACACTTATTTGACATGAATTCAAATATTTGATTTAATTTTTATTAATATTTTTTGTTATGCCTATATTTTTTTACATAAAAAATTTAGGTGATTGCTTGAGCATAACAAGAGGATCAGAATAAATTTTGAGATGAGAGGAGCGACCCATCTTAGGGACATATTTACGAACATTATAAAGTCCGGGCAACATCCAATATGGATTGGAGAGGACGTATGGGCAGATCTCAGTAGAGCTCGGGTGAGCCCTGAGTTCACAAAAATAAGAGAGCAGAATAAGTAGAACAGAGCATCTGACTGTGGGGGTTTAGGAAGCTCTCTTCATACTGGTGGATATGTTCCTCATACAGAACATAGACGATGATTGTTAAAAGCTTTAAATTAATTTAATAAATATATTTATATTATTATAACTATATCTTTTATTTTTAGAAAGAGTTTCTTAGTCGGGAGCTGATACTGTTAGATTTGCATATGAGAACTCACCAACATCAAGTTGACTATCAGTTGTTTGAGGAAAAGGCTAAAAAGGCTCATATGAGTATAGTTTTTTGGAGTTTGGGAATAGAAATTTATTATAATAAAACTCATTCTAATATCAATATATTTTATGGATTTATTCTCGCAAAATAATTTTGTACGAGCTCGGGAAAATTGTCAGTCCACTGGTGAGGGATCATCTTCAGGATCAACTCAAATTTTTTAGTATCATACATGGTCAGATGTTGTTAGAGGAAGGTAGAGGGGCAGAGTATATGGCTTGGGTTTATGAGGCTATGCTTATGAGGGCAGTTCATCCACCTCAGCATTTTATGATCCTAGTGGAGCTGAAAAAAGTGTAAGCCAGAGGGTTGTAGTGTTGACGGGAGAGATAGAAGAGACGAGAAATGTTCAAAATGAGATGCAGGTAGAGCTGCGATCCTATAGAGATGAAAATCAAAAGAAGAAATAACAAGAGCAAGAGCAGCCACATGCATCACCAGACATCGAGGATATGGAGGAGGATTAATACTCTTTTTTCTTTGATGAACTTATGATGAACTTATTGTAAACTTACTTGGTTTAATGAACTTATGTGTAAACTTATTTGGTTTGACTTATTGTATGGTTATGAACTTAGTATGAGTTGATTTATTTTAATGAATATATTTGTGATAATTATTGTGATTGACTATAGTGGCGTTGCCCAAATTTGTGAAAATTATTTTATTTTCTATGTAGGTTTAGAGTTTAGGGTGAAAATCAGTAAAATAGAGGGGAGGCTATCAATTTACTAAAACTTCCATTAAATACCAGCATTTGTTGACGGTCTCTGGCGGTAAGTCGGCGATACGCCAGCGGTGTCATCGCCAATAATTCCTTCGGTTGTGACAGCCGGACAACCGCCGATAAATCACCGGTGGTTTACCGACGATCTATGTTGTTATAACGATGATAACAATACTGGTGGTTAAACAGTCAGTACATCGGCAGTAAAAAAACTGGCGGTCACTAGTGCTTTGTTCGCCAAAAACTAATCATCAAAAAACCGCCGGTGAATAAAACCATCAGAAAAATATCGCCGGAAATGGTTTCCTACGCAATTTTTACCAGCAACTTTTGAACCTCCAAAAAGCCGCCGGTGTTTTACAGAATCATTGGAATCTAATGCTAACAGCTAGAAGAAATCGTCGATAATGAGTGATTTTCCTGTAGTGAATTAAACTTATCAAGTAGACAACTTAGAATTTTATTAATTTTTTCAAAGTTTGAAAGTTCTTTACCTAAGGAGTGTAATGATGTCACTATTTGAGTAAATATAATATACATGTCTAGAATAGTCTCATAAGATCTCATGCAAAATAGTTCATAATCATGCATTAAAATATTCAACATGGATTGATTGACTTCACTAGTATCTTCATATCTAGTGTGTAATTTATCCCAAATCTCCTTGCCAGTAGTGCATGTAGATACTAACATACAATCTTCAAAATTCAAAGCATATAAATAGCAGTTTAAAGATTTAACATTCAATTGAGCATTGATTTGTTCTATTCTACTCCATTCAAGAAAAGGAATATTAATTTTGAATCCATCTATAATAAGTGATAATATAGAGTAATTAGTTTGAATCATATGCCATATTCGATAATTAATTGATTGCAATAAAGTAGACATGCAAATTTTCTAAAAAATAAAAGAAATATTTTTAAATAAAGATGGTCTTGTAATTGAATAGCCTTTCGCAATGTTACAATTTCTAAAGTTAGACATTAATATTTTTTCAAAAAAGTTTTCTAAAACTTTATTTTTGAATCCCACTCTAATACTACTTAAAAGTTTGTGAGGGTGTTAAACCCTAAAAAACTAGTCCCGAGGCTAACCAGGAGGGGGGGGGGGGGGGGGGGGGGGGGTGAATTGCATATTTAAAAAAACTTTCTTTCAACAAAAATTAAAATCCTATTCTTAAAGTTTTTTCAACATATGAAAATAGATAATCAATACGATATAATATTAATCACAAATTTTCAACTAATCAGTTATATCTAAATATAAATGTAGAAAAAATAAAATTAAAAAGTACACATCAAATTTATAGTGGTTCAGTCTAACATAACCTACGTCCACTCCCTAGAACCTCTCATTCCAAGTATTGTACTAAACCTTAGTGTTTCTCTTTTAGCCCCCACAGCTAGGCGGAGAAGCCCTTACAAAATCACTTCCACCTTTCCCAGTGCGGCAAAGTAGTCGAGTCCTTTGACACCAAAGAGATCTTCTTCTTCCGAAAACTTCCCTCAAGATGAACCTTGAATATGATAGTATTAAGGTGCAAGCTTGCTGGAGCAACCGTGTGAAATTCTCTCCTCACTCTCTTGAAAACCCCTCCAAGGATCTTCTCCCTCTTAAACTCTACCCTTTTTTCTCTCTCTCTCTCTTTTAAGTTATCTCTTCAAGTTTTCTCTAAAAGAATGAAGACACAATAGTTGCCAAAGACACTTGTCATGTGCCTTGACAAAGCTTAAATAGAGGGCTTTAAAGAACCCTAAAAATCAATTCTAGCTATAAAGATCATCCAGTACGATCACAGGATCATCTAGTACAATGTGCTTAAATAGAGTGCTTTAGAAAATCCTAAAAACTCAATTCTGGTGCCATATAATGACCTGTACAATCTCAGGATTGTCTAGTACAATGTGCAGAATTTGACATGATAGTCCTGGATGATCTCCAGATAGTCCAGTATGATCAGTTTAAATTTGTACAGAACGTCTAGTATGATAGTGGGGATCATCCTGGACGATCTAAAAAAAATTATGGTGTTTCGTTTGGTACGATTGGGGGTCATCCCATAAAATTTCAAAGATCATCCAACACAATCGTAAGATCGTCCTGTATGATCTAATCGAGCAATTTAACCATAATTAATCCCATAATCACATGATCAATTTAGGCATGTTTGTCATAGATCGTCCAATACAATGTAGATTATTCTAGACGATTAGAACAAAAATGAAATTCAAAATATTATCTAAATTGTGATTGACGACTATTTTTCATGATCATAACTGATCAACCTAGACGATATAAATCATCCATTACGATTAGTTAAATGAGCTGATCGTACAATACAATATAAATCGTTCAGTACGATTAGTTCAAAAATTGAACTTTTGATTTTGACTTAATCTCACTCCTCCTGAGTGTGTGTGTGCATGATCACCAAACAAGCATACACCCTTACAGGACTTGACTCATGAAATAAAAAATGCATCAATGAATATTATAAAAGTCATTACAACATAACCTATTCGACCCAATCTTGAGCCTTGAATCTTCGTTGGATGGTGCATGGTGTTCCTGAAAGGTTAGTACACACACAAATAAAAATATATTTCAAATACAAGTAGATAACATGATGTGAGCTACAATATTTGTTATCATGAAAAACATAAACTCGTGAACTCAAGTTGTAACACAGTATACATTTCAATTGGAAAAATATTATATTAGAATATCATGAATATATTTTTGGTTTGTATGCATAGCAAATTCATTGTATTTACTTTGGGATAGGTTCTTCAAAATTATTTACATATTATACTTAATTCAAAAAAATTTAATAAGGCTACTTTGATTAAGATATTCTAACTAATGTTTTTTATTTTAATTTACCATCCCTCTAATATACTCATATCCAAACATATTAAATAATTTGAGATTTATCATAATTAAAATTTGATCAATTTATTCTAAATCAAAACTCCTAACAAAATAGAATAAATATTCTTTGTGTATCCTTGTTGTGATATTTTTGCTGAGTGAGGTTTATTTATCTTTATATAAAGGATATATCATAATATAGGAAAACATTACTATGCTTGAATTAGGCTAATTACAGTTCAGCCCCTCCTTAGTGCTATGGATGTAAATTTATTCAATTATGGTGGAACTCTTCCCCTATACCCTTTTTTTTTTATCACTAGACAACTAAATAAAGAGAAGAAAAAATAAGGCGTTAGGATTTGACATTGAATAATATGCTTGAATTATCTTTAGCATGTTCAGTAAAGAATTCATATCAGCTAGATTTTATTTGAGATAAATTTTTTATTGTTATTTAAAGCAATTTTTTATGCTAGATTGCTGCTTTAGAAAAAAATGAAAAATCTCTCTCAAAAGAAGCCTAAGAAGGTTGAATGAAAAATCTCTGAAGTCATATGAGAGTAGTAGGTTTAGTTTATTCTTTTCATAGTAAAAAGTTAACATTAACATATTAAATTGTCTAAATAATTATTTTATTTGTCAATTCTATGTCATAGGATTAATTTTATTTATTATTTTTCTACCTATCTTATGAGTTTATGTGATATTATAGGCAATAATATGGTATTGAAACTACCATATAATTAAATAGGAGTATAGTCAAAGGATGCACTTAAGGTTTTATATATAAAAAAAGGGCTAGCAAAACCTTATCAATAAATCATTTGTAAAGTCTTGTGATTATATATAAAAAATACATTTGTTTTATCCTAATTATTTGGTTTTGATTAAGAGATTTTAATTATTTGGTTTTGATTAAGAAATTCTAAAAAAAAATAAAAATTTTAAATTTAAAACTGAGCTTAATAATTGATTCAAGCTTTAGCTTTTCAAAGTAGCTTGAACAAACAAACCGAGTTTGAGCCTATGAAATTTTTAACAAGTCAAGCTCGAGCTCATAAAGAACTCAATAAGCTTAGCATGATAAGACAAAAATTTGACTCGACTCAAATCGATAACACCCTACTATCAGCTCTTTTTCTCTTTTCCCTTATGTTCTTTGAGTAAATTTTAAAGAATTATCACATTTAAGAAGAACATAGCCCTTGTCCCATCTTCGAATAAACCTTGAACAGCAAATTTGTAATGGAATGATGAATTATTTTGTGCATATGTCGAACACTGTCTAGAACCTAATGAAATTTCCTCACGTCACCCCTTATAGGTACCACAGCTCGGTACTGGATGACGTGGTTGCACTTGATCGCCTTTGGATAGTAAGCTGTGTCCGGTGTCCGCACAAAATAATCTCTCTAATGAAATAGTAGCAAGATGTAGGGTTCAAAACAGCATAAAAAACCCAACAAATCTTACCAAAAAAAATGAAGACAATACCAAGACATGATGTAGGGATATGAAGGAGAAACGCCAAGTGACTTTGTTTTCAATATTTCGATATATATGGGGCCCCTTCCTTGCCTACAAATATATTCTGTAACTGTAGAATATGAAGATGGCTGTCAAATCACACAGGAAATTTTCCATGATTCCCTCCCTTCTTTCCACCATCTTCTCCTTCTTCTTCGCACCATCTGCAATTAAGAAGATGAGAACAAAATGGCTAAAGTTTGAGAGGAGTGCTGCCTTTTATTGTTTATTAGCTGGCCTGAGATCAAAGAAAGCGATGTATCAGTAGAGAATAGAGCTGTGTGATTGATCAGTATTTGCTGGCAGTAAAGTTTAAATATCAGAGATGTTGAAGATTGAGAAGTAGGGAACAGTTAGGCAGTAACTAATAAAGATATGTGAGATATCGAAAGAATATTATGATTTCTTTTGTCTCTTTAGCCTGCATTTTCACTGATCACTTGTGATATTGGAGCTTTGAATTATGATCCAGAAAGTATAAATTATAAAATTATGTTGGGATGATTTTGCCATGATGGTTTTGGATTATTGGTAGTCTTTTAGTACAATTTTTTTTTGAATTATAAATTTTTATACTAAAAAATTATTTTTAAAATAGAAAAAAAGTCGTCCCAAACAAATTACAGCTTCTTAAAGCTGCTTTCTTGTAAGTTTTAATTTATTTATTAGAAAGTTGCTTTAAGAAGTAGTAAGAAAGTCATTTCGAATGAAGCCTTAGGTGTAGTTTGGGACGGCTTTGTTTTTTTATTGTTTCTCAAAACATTTTTTTAGTATAAATTAATTTTTTTGTACGAAAAAATTAATTTAAGAAGCAACATGAATTCTTATACTACATTTAGGATGACTTTTTTATTGTTTCTTAAAGCAGCTTTATAGCACAATAAATAAAAATTTTATATAAAAAATAATTTTAGAAAGTAGTAAAAAAGTCATCCTAAAAAAAGCTTTGTACATCTAAAACTAGTGTAATTATTGACCTGTAGGTTTTGACTACTTTCCATGATTTCGGAAAGTGGCTGAAACTTTAAAGGATTAGGGGCTATGTATGATGGTTGGAGGAGGAACCGATGTTATTTTTTTAATATTCTGAATTTAAGGTTGATAAATCATTAAAAAATTATACTGATTGGACAATCTCAAGGCAAAATCAAATGGGAAACTTCAAAAATTAAATCCAGGCCCATATGAACTCCGATTTTAGCAAACTTACTGTCAAAACTGTCAAACTGAATGTCTCGATAAGAGAAACATAGCGACTCCACATTCGACTCAGTTCGAGCCCAAATGGGTCCAAATCAAAGACCCGAAGAACTTTTGGAAGGTTCAAGTCATAATTTGGATTACCAAACAGTTTCCAAACATGACATGCTTATAGTCGAATCAAACAGCTTGACAAGACGAATCCAACGATTCCAATGTCGTCAAATTATGATATCATTAAGATATTCAAATGCCTAGCAAATTGCATTTGAATCAACATCGACCGTCCATTCAAACCACTCCAAATTTACCCTTGATCTCCATCATATTTACTAGTCATGTCACTATCAAAAAATTATAAATAGATCCCTCATTCTTCATTGAGGGGGCCAGAGGAGGAAGAGAGGGTACCCAGGCCAAGCAAGTTCCTCCTCAACCACCGCTCGGGCTTCTGCTGAATCACCACCAGTCATCGGACTTCCGTCAGACTTTTGCTTGATGCTTGACTTCTGCTTGTAGCTGGACTTCCACCTGACCACCGTTGGATGCCGGACTTCTGCCCGAAGCCAGACTTTTGCCTGTTGTCGGACTTCCACCTGGTCACCGATGCCAGACTTTTGCACAACCACCAACTATCGTTGGACTTTCTATCGGCTACCGACTATTTAAGGGCTATCTGCCCAGCTCACAACTATTGCAAGAATTATGCTTGACCATCAACTTATACCGTACTTCTGCCCAGCTTCTAACGCTAGACTTCCACCAAGTTTCCAAACATCGGTGTACTTCCATTTAACAACGATCCTTTTGACCTCTGTCGCCAGACTACAGTCTTTTTTATAACAGCCCAAACTCTTAACTATCGAGATATTGTTCGCTTTGACCTAAGAGGCTCACGACTTTATTTTATTATTATAACTTCATAATAGGTCACCCAGCCAAAAATTACTATAGGATGAACATACTTAACAGCGTAATGAAATTCCAATTATTATACCAAAAGTCGCCTCAATGTTTAAGAGTTTGACTTTTTTTACTTGAGTAGGTTCACATTTCCAATCTTTATCGCCCGCTGACTTCGATCCTTCCGACCTCCATCACCCGTAGACAAAGGTATTTCTGACTGTCACCAGCCAATTACTGTCATGCCCCGAGATCTAACTTGGAAAGAATGTCGATCAATAGCCAAACAATTTACCAGAGTTATCTAAAACCTTCATTAAGCAATCTATCAAACATCTATAAAATTTAAAACATCAATATAACAGTCGATTCATATCTCAAAACATCATGTACAATACTCATGAACTACACTATCAATGCAAGTAGAGAAATCTATCCTGTCCTGAGTACAAAAGAATCATCTATCGATCAAAAGAACTAAAACCTGTCGATCTGAATCAACTCCTATCTCCTGCTCCCGAGCCCTGACCTGAAAATATCAACCACATATAATGAGCTTTACAAAGCCCAGCAGGTCACCTAATACCTATAACTGAAATCAAAGCACGGCAATGCTATCAATATGCATGTCAATCTATCCATTCGAATCAATCAATGGTCAATGAGTCTATGCAGCGGAAATCAATAGTCAATAAAACCAGTCAATGCAGCGGCAGGCGATTCGATAAATCAATTCAATCCATCAATATCCGTCAATCAAATCAATACGGTCTAATCAATGAAATCTAATCAATGAAGTCAAATGAGAAAAGTGATACGAGACACGGAATCTATAAAACAGTCAATACGGTGTAGAACAATAGCAACAGTGAATCTATAAAATCTATAGGCAGCAATACAATGAATCTATACGATGTCCATGCTATCAATGCAATATCTATATCTATCTATGTCCATATCAATGCTCAGTAATCAATCGATGAAATCAATGAAATCTATACGATACAATGAATCCAATCAAAACAGTAAAATGGAAATCGATAAAGCAATAGATCCATAAATCAATACAGTAAACATGCAATTCAATACTATATACTGAACAAGTACAATCTACTGGCTATGTTGCTGTTGTAGAATCCATATTGCTGTTGTAGATATCAATTTACATTGGTTCAATCAATAAGAGTCGTCACTCTTTTCGCCCGTCGGCATATCAATAAACTCCTTATGTCTCCCTTCAATATATCAATAATCAATGTTTAAAGGAAAGCCCGTCGGCCCACCATCCTGTACAGGTATCAATATCAATCTCCAACCAATGTTCAACCAGGTTCCACTTGCGATCAGTATCAATAGTCAATTCAATCAATAAACAATTCAATAGTCAATATTAAAGCAATCATATCAATAATCATATTCATATCGATTCAATCTATCAATTCCAGACAATTCAGAAATCATACGAAAATCGGGCAGCGTAACGGTAGTCGGTCAAATTTACACAAAAATCCTGCAAAAAGATACAATGTCCAAATTCTTCCAAATTACAGTAGAATATCTATAACATCAATACAAGACTATTATCCTATAGAAACCAAATCAAATCAAGTCCCGATTATTTTCTATTCGATTAAAATCGATTAAAATCACGTAGAATCAATTCCGACCGGTAAAATCTTCGTAGAATACAGTCAAATCGTGTACAATAATCATATCTATAACATACTAGAAGTTGTGCGGTGGAAGTTGTGTCAAATCAAAACCATGTCGAAAAGTCGACTACGAAAACACAAAACAGATCCCAACTCGGTCAAAACACAACATCTTTGAAAACAGAAACAGGGTTCGGAGTCCTTACCATGAGATCTTCACTTTCTCCAACAGCAGCGTCGGACGAAAAGCGCTCCGCGGTCTCCGAAAACCAACTTTTCTCTTTTTCCTTTTCTCTTTCTCTCTCCTCAGATATTTCTGATTTTATAAAAATCTTTTCTCTCTCCTCAAAACGAGCTGATTTTCTTATATCAGTGAACTGATCGGCCAGGCCGATATTCATATCGTCCCGGGACGATCAGACCAAGTCCAGATCGTCCTGGACCTCACTCAGGGCTATTGTCTGGCCGATCATTTCTACAGTACCGATCGGCCTGGACGATCTCACGATCGGCCTGGACGATCTGTACAGAAATTCTTCCAGAAACACACCAGAAATCAGTTGTTTTCCAAGCACTGATCGGCCTGGACGATCCAAACTTCGTCCTGGCCGATTCTGGGAGGAAAATCCAATTCATAGAGGAACAGTAAGGGAACGAGATATTACAATTACAGTCCTTTCTACCTCCTTCACCAACTACGGTCCTTCTGACATCTATCACCAGACAACAGTCATTTTGACCTCCGTTTCCCTCCGCCCTCCGATAACAATCTTTCCAATCTCTGTTGCCCAGTGACTATGGTCCTTCTGACCTCCTTCACCGATTAATTTCCTTCTGACCTGTTTCGCCAGATAATGGTCTTTTCGACCTCCATCGCTAGATAATGGTCTTTTCGACCCTATTACTTGCTGGCAGCGGTCTTTTAAACCTCTGTTGCCCATGAACTACGATTATTTTGACCTCCTTCATCGACTACGATCCTTTTGATCTCCATCGCTAGACAACAGTCTTTCTGAACTCTATCGCCTGCCGACCATGATCTTTTAACATTTGTCGCTCGCCAACTACAGTCTTTCTGACCTCATTTGCTGAGTACGATCCTTCTGACTTTTGTCGCCACACAATAGACTTTCCTACCTCCGTCTCCTGTTTACTATGGTACTTCTGACCCCCTTCACAAACTATGGTCCTTCTGACCTTGGTTTCCAAATAACGATGTTTTTGGTCTCTATTTCCTGCTGACAACGGTCATTCTAACCTCCATCGCCCGCCAAATACGATCCTTTCGACCTCCGTTGCTAGCCAACTACGGTCCTTTAACCTCCGTCGCCAGACAACGGTCCTTCTAACCCCTGTCGCTCGTCAAGTATGACTTTTTTGACCTCCGTTATAAACAATGATCTTTCCGACCCCAGTTGCCCACCAATTATGGCCCTTTCAACCAAACGAAAGTGTCAACAATGATTCTTCCTATTCCCACCATGTAATACACTCCATATAATGTATATTTGTTACATCAAGCTAAGTTCTTCCCCAAAAGAAAAGGCCTCATTTATAATGAATAACAAATACTAGTGAATCATTTTAAACTAGGTCTGGCCCATATTTTTCCCCTATTCAGGAGTTTCCATGTAAAAATTGTGGTATTTTTTTTTTATGAATGTTACACCGTCTATTTTATCTGATTATGTGCTGAATCATTGTATAAAGCTTAGACGCTAAATTAGTATTTTTTTATCGCCACGAATATTATAGGATATAATAGTTTGACACCGTCTATGCGTACATTGTTCCCGACTGGGGAATAATTTTGGCTTCTACCTCAAAAGGTCATTTATGTCAATGTCCTCAAATCAACTATTGTTGCATCAATTTCTTTGGAATCAGATAAGGGCTGGGGAAAACCTTGACTACAATCGTGGTCAAGAAGATTACTTCAACTCTCTAATATTCAAGACAATATATTAGAATCATAAAACTTTTAGCAAATGCAATGATGCTTCCAATAAATTTCAAACTTTATACAGTCCATAGCTAGACTTTTGCTCCTCGAGCAAGATCTTAATCTCGACTTAAAAAAGGCACTAACAGCCTAAAATAGATATTTCTTCACCTTTTGATTTGGGATATACATGACATTCACCCCCTCCCAATCAAGGAAAAGTCAATCCAAGGGGATTCAATTCGAACTCTTCAACACATGTTAATGTCATCGAGCAATGCTCTTAGATATAACCTCGAATAAGTCATTCATCCTTGGTGGATTCTCTCAACCTCTTCCATATAGGTTAACGTCATCAAGTAGTGCTCTTACATACAATCTTAGATAGGTCATACATCTTTGGTGGATTCGCTCAACCTTTTCCATATATGTTAATATCATTGAGTAGTGCTCTTACATATAATCTTGGATTGGTCAAACATTCTTGGTGGATTCTCTCAACCTCTTCTACACAGGTTAATGTCATCAAGTAATATTCTGACATACAATCTTGGATAGGTCATACTTACTTGGTGGATTCTCTTGACCTCTTTTGTATATGTTAATATCATCGAGTAACATTTTTACATATAACCTTGGATAGGTTATACATCATTGATAGATTCTTTTGATTTCTTCTATATAGGTTAACATCATCAAGCAGTTTTTTAGCATACAACATCGAATAGTTCATACATCATTGGTGGTTTCTCTCTACATCTTCCTTTTAAATTAACTTCATCGAGCATTATTCAGACATACAATATCGAATGGGTAATATATCCTTGGTGGACTCTCTAAACCTCTTCCACGAATGTTAACGTCATTTAGCAATGCTATAAAAATAAACCTTGGATATATTAAATATCCTTTATGGATTTCTCCAAATTTATTAGCGTAATCAAATAATGCTCTAACAAATAATCCCAAGAATGTCTACCCATAAGGTATCCTCGAAGGGAAGTTATTATTGGACAGTGTCCTCATTAGAAAGATGCTATGAGTGTTTGTAGTTGATAAAGTCATCACTTACATAAAGATCTTAGTAGACTAAAAAGCCTTAAAAGGCACATAGAGCAATATATCAAAATATGTCTTAAAGATGTATAAATAACTTAGTTTTTTTTAGAGGATAAGTTCATTTCAAATAAAAAATAAGCATTAAGCTAATACAATAATCTTAACTTCATATACAATATCATTGAAGTTATAAAGATTCCACATCTGGTTCAAATATACATTCATTTTTACAAGAAGATAAAATTAAAATTATATCATCTACATATGTACAAGTTAATTTCATCAAGTAATAAATAATTTAGAAAGGTCAAATATCTTTGGCGATTTCTATTGACCTCTTCTTTAGTGCACATTGAAGCATCTCCTATAACTTATTATTCAAATAAAAATTATAACTTGATCATCATCAGAACTCCACTCAATTGACATTGTTAGTGTGTAACTAAGCTATTGACAAGGCACACTACTTTGACCCCATTAATTAGAGTATTTGATGTCCACCAACATTAGTATGGATACATATTGCCATTAGCATAATGAAATTTGACCTCCACCATCATCGGCCTTTCGCCTGATGTTTTTTGTAGGTCCTTCACTTCATATTTGTCATGATCGACTTATCGTTCAACTACTATTATTATATCTTTCAACTATCTCCTTCAGCTCTCCTCCTGACTAACGATTGCCATCAAACTTCCACCCAATTGTCAATTAGCGTCGAACTTCTTCTCTATTGTCGATTGCCGCCACACTTTCACCTGACTACCGATCGTCGTCAGATTTTTACTCAAATATCATCAAAATTCTCAAAAGGTTGTGCTGCACATTTTTAGACGACTAGAGCATTGATGTTTGAAAATAGGAGACAACTGATATATCATTAAAAAATTATCTTGATTGGACATAAATCTCAAGGCAAAATTTAGTTGGAAACTTCTAAAATTAAATTCAGAATCATATGAACTCCAATTTTAGCAAACTCACTGTCAAACTGAACGTCTCTTAAAGATAAACACAATGACTCCAAATTTGACTCAATTCAAACCCTAATGGGTCCAAATCAAAGAATCATAGCACATTTGGAAGGTTCAAACCATAATTTGGATTGCCACACAGTTTCCAAACATGACATGCTTATAATCAAATTGAGCGCTTGATGAGACAAATACAATGAGCCTAAGATCATCAAATTCTGATATCATTAAGATACTCAAATGCCTAGTAAATGGTCTATAATCAAGGGAATCAATATCGACTGTCCATTGAAAACAATCCCAATTTACCCTTGATCTCCCTCCTATTTACAAGTCATGCCACTCTCAAAAACCTATAAATATACCTCTAATTCTTCATTGAAGAGGGACAGAGGATAAAGAGAGGGGAACCAAGCAAGAAAGAGAAGGAAGAGAAGGAGAGGAAGAAGAGAAATTTGATATATCTCTTGCCACTAAGGTCCTCCTCGACCATCGCTTGGGGACTTCTACCAAACCACCACTAGTCACCAGACTTCCGTTAGACTTCTGTTTGATGCTGAACTTTTTCCTGTCGCTGGACTTCTACCCAACCTTCGTCGGAGGCTAGACATTTGCCCAAAGCCGGACTTCTTCCCAATGTCAAACTTTTGCCAGTCGTCGGACTTCCTCTCGGACATTGAAGGATGCCAAACTTCTGCTCAGCCATCGACTATCGTCGGACTATTTCACGACTACCAACTATTGTAGTACTATTATCGAACCTCTAACTAGCTCACAAATATGGCCAGAATTATGCTCGACCACCAACTAATGGCGGACTTCCAGTTGGATTTCTTTTATTGTTAGACTTCTACCTGACAATGATCCTTCCGACCTTTGTCACTAGACTACAATCTTTCCTATAATACCCCAAACTCTTAACTATCGAGATATTGCCCACTTTGGCCTAAGAAACTCATAGTTTTATCTTGTTGGTATAACTTCCCAGTAGGTCACTCATCCAAAAAAGATGTCTTGATGATTAAGATTTTAACTTCTTTTACTTAAGGAATTTCACATTTCCAATCTCTATCACATATTGACTACGATTTTTCTGACCTCCTTCACCTACTACGGTCCTTCTATCATCCGTCGCTAGAAAATGAACTTTTCGACCTCTATTGCCCACCGACAATGCTCTTTCCAACATATATATGTCTTTCATCGATTAAAGTCCTTCCGACCTCCCTTGCTAACTATTGTCCTTCTGACCACTGTTGTTAGATAATGATCTTTCTGACCTCTGTAGCTCGCTGATAATGGTCTTTCAAACCTCTGTCACCCATCATATGCAGTCTTTTTGACCAACTTCACCGACTACGATCCTTCTGATGTCCATCGCTTGACAATTGTCTTTCGGACCTCTATCGTCCGCTAACAATAGTCTTTCCAACCTCTGTCACCTTTTGACTATAGTCCTTTTAACCTCCTTCACCAACTACGATCCTTCTAAACTTCGTCACTAGCAACGGTCTTTCCGACCTCCGTCGTCTGCTAACTACGGTCCTTCTAACCTCCTTGGTCGATTACGGTTCTTCTAACCTCCGTCGCCCAACAATTGTCTTTCTAACCTCCATAAATGACAATGGTCCTTCTTACCTCCATTGTCCGCCGACTACGGTCCTTCAGACCTCCATCACCAATTGACTACGATCCTTCCAACCTCTGTCACCAGACAATGAGCATTCCAACCTCCGTCGCCAAACAATGATCTTTCTGACCTCAATCGCCCACCGACTATGGTCCTTCCGACCAAATGAACACGTCAATAGAGATTCTTCTTATTCACTCCATGTAATACACTCCATATAATGTATATTTGTTACATCAAGCCAATGTCTTCCCCCCAAGAAAGGGACTCATTTGTAATCAATATAAATATTAGTGGATCATTTCAAACTGGGTCAGGCCCCATTATTTTTTCTCCTTTTCAAGAGTTTCCATGTAAAAATTATGATGTCTCCTATGAATGTTGCACCCTTTATTTTATCTGATTGTATGCTAGATCTTCGTACAAAGTTAAGATGTTAAAATATACATTTCTCTATCGCCGTGAATATTCCACGATACAACGAAGATATATATTTCATACTTTATAATTCATTATTTTTTTTAGAATTTTTTTAACTATTTATATTAAAAAAAATTTAAATTAGGATATGTTGATGAAATTTCAATCAAAAGAGTGTTTTAATTTGTTAGATTTATTTATAGATAAGATAAGTGAAATATATGACAATTAATTAAAATTTTTAATATATTTATCTCAAAAAAAATATAACAATCATAAGATTTATATTGATAAAATTTTAGATGAGACACTCTTAGCTTATAATTTTCTTATATATATAGACACACACACACACACATATATATATATATATATATATATATATATATATATATATATATATATATATATATATATATATATATATATATATATATATATATATATGGCTTCATCTAGGGCAGCTTTGGACCTAATGAGCTACTCTATAAAGAAGCAAGGAAGTTGTCCAAATGAAGCCTTTGTTAACATGGCATAAATCAAAATTAAAATTTGGTTTGGGAAAACTTAGTTGTTACTTTTTTAAATAAATTTTTTAATACAAAAATATTTTGAGCTAAAAATTTTTATAATAAAAAGTTTTTTTTAGAAAATAATAAGAAAGCTATCCTAAAAGAAGCCTAAATCTTGAAATCATTTTCTATAATTCAAATTATATCTCGCGAGAATAAAATCATGTAATAGTTGAGATCAAAAAAAAAAAAAAAAAGAAAGAAAGTAATAATACAAACCCAAAACCTTTCGCTATCCCTTCCATGGAGGAGGTGAGCTGCATTGTCTCCAACTATATTAGAAGCGGATGGTTAGCATATGCAGTAGTAAATATTAAATATGTATTATATGATTACATGATTAAGGTTTCATTTGTGACAATTTTTTTATTGGTCCTTAAAACAATTTTTTGGTTTGTACTAAAAAAATGCTTTAAGAAATAATAAAAAATCCGTCTTATAAAATTCATTTTTTACAAAAAAAAATAAAATGTAAAAAGTTCTTTGATGCAATTACCCTAAGGATCATATTTATACTTCATTAATTTACATGAGAATGTTCTTATAAATTATTTCCAAAAAAAAAAAGTATACAAATATCAGAGGAATAATCACAAATGTTCTATATTAATTATATTAACTTATTATTAAAATTATGGATGAACAAAGCATTATATAACCTCTTAAAAAAAGGAGAAAAATCACGAGTACATCCAACTCTTCGTCAAAACTCTGCAAACGATGACAACCTCGCCGGCGACGACCCATCTACCGCCGCCTCCCCTATCCTCATCTTCTTGAAATAATCCCTCACATCAAACCCATCCTTATGACATCGTACCATCTCCCCCTCCTCAATCTCCTCCGCCGTCGGCAAAAACGGCGGCCGGCAAACCTCCGCAATCAAATCCCACTTCAACCCATCAAAAAACCGGTGCCTTTTCACCTCCTCAGCCCCCGAAGCGTATCCCAGCCGCCTCTCCGGCTCCTTCGCAAGCAACCTCTTCATCAAATCAATCAACTCCGCGCACTGCTTTCCCACAAACTCCGGCTGCCTCGCCACCACGTTCTGCATCGTCTCCTTCCTATTCCGCCCCCGAAACGGCGTCCTCCCGTAAGCCATCTCGTATGCGAGAATCCCGAGAGCCCACCAGTCCACGGCGAAGTCGTGCCCGTCGCCTCGTACGACTTCTGGCGCCACGTACTCGTCTGTCCCTACGAACGAGTACGACCGTTGGCGGTTCATCGGCGAGACACGTGTGGCCGACTTGGGGAGTTTTTTGAACCGTTGGAGAAAGCGGGAGAGGTCGAAATCAGTAAGAAGAATATGGCCGTTGGATTGAAGGAGAATGTTCTCCGGCTTGAGGTCGCGGTAGGCGATGCCGAGGGAGTGGAGATGGGAGAGAGCGGAGATGAGTTCGGAAAGGTAAAAACGGATGGAGGCGGGAGAGAAGATTTTGTCGGGTAGGGAGTGGCGGAGCGAGTTGAGATCGCCTGCGGGGCAGAAGGGGAGGGCAAAGGAGAGAAAGGAGGGGGTTTCGAGGGACGCGAGGAGGGAAGGGAGAAAGGGGTGGGGATGTGAGAGGAGGAGAGAGAGGACGGAGAGTTCAGAGCGAGCGCGGCGGGAGTTGGTGTCGGGTTTTTGTATTTGGATTACTTTTAAGGCGAAAGGGGGGAGAGATGGGGAGGTGTGGTTGGTGACGAGAAATACGGTGCCGGTGGCGCCATGGCCGAGGACGCGGATGCCGGTTAGGTTGTTCAGGTCTAGATCCATGAAAGGCTCTTCCTTTATATTGCTTAGCTGCTGCTGCTGGTTTTTCCTTTTGCTGATTTTGGTTTGTTTGTGAATGAATGGGAAAGACTATATTGGGGAGGAGGAGAAGAAAAACGCTCGTAGGGGTGGCGACTGGCAAGTAACGAGTACGTGGCTTTGAGAAGAATGGTGATATTTTGAATTTTTTTTTAAGTGAGATTAAAATTTTTTAAAACCTCAAAATTATGCAATAAAAATTTATTGAATCTATTTTGTAATAAATATAAGGTATGAGAAATCAATTAAATTAATATTATAATTATTTTGACAAATAAAATCATTATTTAATTGGAATATTTGAAATAGTTTTTCTAAAATTAAATGATATATAAATATTTTTATCTAAAAATTTATTTTTAAGCATATTTATCAATGAAAATGAAGTAATCCATATAAAAAGTTATTTAAAAAGAAATTTTGTAGGATTATTTCTAAGTGAAATGGTTAAAGGAAGAAGCATTGAAGACCTATTATGCCATGCTCTCGTGACCTATATAGTATAGGTATTTGTGGCATAGTAAATGCGTCATGTAGCAATTTAAAGACTTCTGATCCTAAGAGGATATAGCCAACAAAAAACCGTATGTGGATACTTTTTTTTTTCTCTTTCCACCACCCTCTCTCTCTCTCTCACATTTGAAGCGGCGTGAGAGACTTCTTTTCACTCAAGATGGAAAATGAGAACTGCAACTGGAGACTATGACCTTTTTATATTTCAAATGTATTTAATTTTGTTTCAGCTTATTATTAAAATAAAATAAATACTAATCATCTACACAAATAATTAATTTTATACAAATTTAAATGAGATGTGACATAAATCAAATAATAATTTAATTATTAAATTGATCGCGAATTTAATTGGCTTAATTTTAGATAATGTCTAATGTATAATATTTTATTTATATGTATAAATATATAGACATATATATATATAAATTTTCCAACAATATTCCGCCACTTACAACTAGCGGCTGCTCGTTGCCACCACTACTTTTGTCAAGCACTCACCACTATCAACATTAGTCATGTACTGCTGCAGCCACTACTATCAATATTGCTAGCGCTCATAACCTTTATTTATCAGGCTTTATATTATATTTTATCTCAAGGCCGATAAAATGTAATCACCTACATTTATTTAATATTTATCTAGACAATTTAAAATCCGAGAGATTATTACGTGCGGATGCCCAATGTGTTTGAAGGTCAAGCCACGTCATGCAATACACTGTGTATTAGGTGACGTAGCATCTGAACATATTCAGTATCCACAGATAATAATTTTTTCTTTACTTGACTTTCAATCAATTCTACCATGCATTCCAATTTTTAGCATACCAAGCGGTCCCTAAAGTAATATTTTTGTGCTAATTAACAAATCAAATGAAATCTTAGAATTTACTTTTGTTCTTTTATTATTTTAATGTTTTTGGATATAATTCAAACCAGCCATCGATAAACCTAATCAAAAGATTTTAGATTTAGTTGGTGAGAAAGGCAGTCATCCGCATTGCTCTTTCACTGAAGGTGACCTGACAAACCACTAATCAACTATCAACTATATTTTGGTTGGGATTATATTTAAGATGCGGATTAGTTATCGTGATTAGAGAGGAGCGAGAGGGACACATAGATTAACTACACGTGTGAGGAACGGACAGCAGCAATGTGCCAAAAGGACAAAATAAGGTAACGCTTGGCGCATGGATGGGCCATAGCCCGCGTTCCGCATGCTCACTGGCCGCTGCAAGGCGGACTGTTTCATTTCCGAGGGATTCGGACACCGGATGAGAGAACAGTCCGGTACCACTTGGTATCGAGTGAGGTATCACTCCCGCTCGGTATCGAGTACGGTATATTTTTGGGGTTCGTGACACATTTTTATTGGTATCTGAATGACGTCCAGACTCCACATAGAATAATTTGTCTTCATTTAGGGGGATGGGGAGCTAAAAATGTTGAAATTATTCTGTGCGAATACCGATGTTGTTTGGAGAATCAGAACAAGCCACATCACCTATTTTTTGTGTACTGAGATTTTGTACCGCTGTGTACCGAGTGATGTAGCGCCTTCTGTTTCACCTCCGGACGGTCAGACGTTCGCACAAAATAATTTCTCTTAAAACAATGAAACATGCTAAGTTTTAATAGGACTGATATGCTATAAAATCTAAGTTCATGAACATGCTAAGTTCTTAAAATGAAAAATATATAATTTTTTCAAATTTGATTCTAAGGCGTTACTAAGATTGCAAACGCAACAAGCCAAGCTGAGTATGTGAGTGTTCGTGTTTGAGTTCATTTATTATCAGGTTGTTCAAGTTTGGTTCGTGTTTGGTTCAAGCTATATTGCTTGTGTTCATGTTTGGTTCATTTAAATTAATGAGTGTTCGTTTTTTGTTCATATTCGATTTGTTTATTGCTTATCGATCTTTAAACAAATAAACCTTAACGAGCTATAAATGATCTCTACTTCTAGATGTTCATCAACTTTACAAACGAGCTGTATCGACCCTTATAACAAATAATTACTTCAAGCATGTTCGTGAACATATTTAACAAATTTTTTTAATCAATCAAACAAGCACGTTCATGAACATATTTAACGAGTATTCATGAGCTATCAAATGAACAAGTTCATGAACATATATAGTTAATTTTTTTGAACTACTAAAAGAGCTCATTCACAAACAATATTTAATTACCTTAAATTTTATTATTTAATGATAACTATATCATTATGTTATAATAAATATAAAATATTTATATTATATGTATATTTATCAATTTTATAATTAAATATTAATTGAGTTTTTATCGAGCTTATATACAAGTTCTGAATTGAGCTTCTTATCAAGCTTAATGTTGAGCTTATTACGAGTTTTAAAGGATTTTATTCATGAATATAAATGAGCCGAACACATTAGAGTTCAAGCTTATTTTTTTAAGGATCGAGTATTTGAAATATTATTGATGTTTATTTATTTAGTTAATTAAACGATTACAAACAAGCTTTAGTCGGACCAAATAACAAGTAGCTCGTCAAACATTTGGTTCGCTTGTAGCCCTAGGCATTACATCTGGGTTGTTTAATTATAGAAAATTGTTTGTGGGTGTGTTCCAGCTCCGAGATGAGCATTGCTATAGCATTGAGCTCTCGGGTTTTTGGGAAAATAAATAAGTGGAATGGAACCACGATTTTGGGGGCCATGTCACTCGGTTAAAACTATTTTTTAAAATAAAAGATCACAAGCAATTCACTTAAATCCATCACAAGCAATTTTTTAAAATATTGTTCAAATTTGTTTATTTAATTAATGCTATACTGATTCTAAATATGCTTTAAACTCTTAATTTGAGCCTATTTTGGCTTGGAATAGGCCGATTTTGGTGTCACGAGATTTGTCTCATTAAGACATTTAGTTTGGATATAAGTTTGTTAAAATAAGAGTTTAGGTGGTTCAATATTTAAATTTTATAGCTCTTATACAAATGGGCCTCGAGATTTTCACTTCATTAAGCTGATTTTTTTGTGAATTCTTAGTTGCCGCCATAATTTTGTACACCAAAGCTTGTGAAATTTAAAAATACATGTTAGAGCCTTCCAGAATGATGTGATGTAAAGTTATAATTTTTGAATAATTATGGGACCTGACTACTCTTTGGGTCAACAATGTAAAACATCCTTAATTATAATTTTAAAGTTTCATAAAGTCAGGGTATTGATTGAAGCAAAATATGTAAAAAAAATTTTGCTCCAAATTTTTTTAATTTTCCTGAAATTGGCTGTAGAGGTTCAGTTAGACTGCAAAAGTAACAAACTTGAGTCTTAGGCTTCGTTTGGGACGACTTTTTTATTGCTTTCTAAAATGGAGTTTTAGTTCAAAAATAAAAAAAATTGTACTAAAACTCCGTTTTAGAAAGCAATAAAAAAGCCGTCCCAAACGAAGCCTTAAACGTCAAAAAAGCTGTTTCGAGGATCCTAAAACTGTTCGAATCATGCCATCCACACAAAAAATAGGCCTAGATTCAGAACTTTTATTTGGTTCGGTTGACCGGATGCAGAGGAACATCCGGTTGTAGGAAAAATTCTGCCTATCAAAAAACTCGGTACACCTCGGTATAGGCGGGATTTTGCCTACAACCAGATGTTCCTCAGCATCAGGTAGGAGGACGTAATAACGGCTCCTAGATTCATGGGGCTTGCGTATACCACCCCGCATTCTTTTATTTTATTTTATTTTTTCAAAAGTGAAAAAATTAATTTTAACCCAAAAAATTTTAATTTTTTTTTAGAAAAATGAAGAATTCTTTTAGAAGGAAATAATTAAGGAAATAATTAAATAAACACAGACGCCCCCCCCCCCCCCCCCCCCCACACACACACACTTATATTTAACATATTTCCTTTTTTTATTCAAAAAAAGTAATTTTGGTTTCTTTGGTTTACAAAATCTAAAAAGTATTTAAAAAATTTTAAGAAAACTTTTTTCAACTTGGATCTATAAATGCCCTCCAAGGGGTGAAGGAGAAGCAAGGTTCTCTTTAGTAAGTTCAGAGTTTCTCCTATAAATTAAAGGAAAAATAAACTAACAAAATTTGGAGGTTGTCGACGGTGATCAAAACCCAGTTGTCTTACTCAGGCTTCAATTCTCCCTCTAACAAGTGGAAACATTTTTGAGCAATAGTTAAATATTATCGGTGACGATCAAAGTTTGGCTCTCTTATATAGGGTGCTTGTCAGAGAGAGTTGAATATCATTGGCGGTGATTAAAGCCCAATTTTCTACCATAGGATCCAGTTTTCCCCTATAAAAGGAGGGAAAAACTTTTCGGTGAGAGTTAAATATCGTCGGGCGTGATTAAAATCCGATCCTTTTATATAGGATGGCTATCGATAAGAGTTAAATAAAATTGGCAGACATCAATGGCCAATCCTCTTATGCTGGCTCTAGTTCTCCCCCATAAAAGGAGGGAAAATAATTCGATAAGAGAACCATGCCATCGGCGGTAATCAATCATAGATCCTCTTATACATGATAGTTATTGGTAAGAGTTGAATACCATTGAAGATGATCATAGACTGGCTTTCTTATCCAGAGTTCCTATTGGTAAGAGTTTAATATCAATGGCATAGATCAAAGCTCTACCCCCTTATGTAGGCTATAGTTTTCCCTCATAAAAGGAGATAAAAAATATCCAAAAATAATTGAATGTCATTGATGGTGATCAAAATTTTTTCTTCTTACGCATGGTGGCTATTGATAAGTTGAATATTGTTGGCAGTGATCAAATCTTGGTTATGTTATGCTAGTTCTAGTTCTACTAAATAAATATAGGGAAAAAATATTTGATTAGAGTCAAATACTATTAGTATTGATCAAAACCCAATCCTAATGTTAGAGTTAGACATTAGGGTGCTCTATTAGAATTAGACGTTAGGGTGATGTCGATGTCCACGCTGTGGCACTATATGTGTGGACACTATAACATTGCTAAACACTTATGAATTTTTTCTTATAATTAATATTTATGCACTAAAACAACTAAAATAACATATTTTTACTAAATTTAAACACAATAAATAGCACATAATTTATACTTAATAAGAATCCACCAAGGATATTTAACATATGCAAGATTCCTTATCATAACATTATTTCATGGTGTTACTCTGTATGGAAGAGGTTGAATCGATACTCATGGAATCGTTTATACCTATATTGGGAGGGAACGAATGTCAGAAGCATCTTAAGTTAAAGGTATAGCTTGATCAATCTTTAGGCCATTTTTTCCTTTTTGAGGTTAGAATTATGACCTTTCCCAAGGAGTAAAAGACCTAATGGGGACTAGATAAAGTTTGAGATACACTTGAAGCCTTCTTGTTTTGTTAGAAGTTTTATGAAAGAAGGTTACCAACTAGATTACCGTGGATGTTAAAAATATTAAAGGAACTTAACCAAAGTCATGTTAGAGATTTTAACATAAACATCACTTTAAAGTTATAGCCAAGATTTCTACTCAATCCAAATTTGCTACCCACAAATTGATGCATAAATAGCTCATAGTAGAGGGGTGATAAAATAATATTTGTTTGTTGTTGAAATAAGGTTGTCCTCATTATTGAAGGATTCATTTCAAACATAATAATAGATCATGAAAAAATTGACTACCTTGTTATAATCATGCATAAGATGTTTACATGAACTACCCTTCAAAGTTGTAATAAAGGTTGCCCCCCAATCAAGAATTATTTCCCATAAATGGCGCCAAATTATGGCATGCTAGAGCATTCATGGTTGTAAAGAATTAGAGAGTTTAACATCTTAGCTACATAAAAAGATTTGACACACATACAAATAAGAGAAAGGGGTACAACAATAGGAAGAAACACTAAAATTTTTATGTGAAAAATCTTAAAATGGAAAAAAAAAATGGGGCATGGACCAACAAGAATGATTCTACTAGTGTTTATTATTGGTTAAAAAAGATGCCTTTTCACAGGAGAAGTTATTGCTCAATATAGCAAATATAAATCATATAAAGTATATCATATGTTTGAAGTTAGAAGAATCTAATGACATGAGAGTTATTCTAAAAAGAATATTATTTTGTTCATTTAGTTGACATGACTATAATAAGGAAATTATGATCAGAGGGGACTATAGTCGGGTGATAACGAATGTAGGGATCATAATCAGTTGATGATGGTTGGAAGCTATAGTTGGGCATGCAATAGAGATCGAATGAATCATAATATTGCAATGATGGCCTGAACATTATAAAGAGAAGGAATGTAGTTGGGAGACAATGGTTAGATGGATCATAGTCAGACAATGATGGTTAGAGGGATTGTCGTCGGTGGGTGATAAATGTCAGAGGGATTGCAGTTGGAGGGAGATAGAGGTTAAAAAGATAATAGTCATACAACTAAGGATGAAATGTCATATTTGGGTGATGGTAGTGGAAGGGACCATAGTCGATAAGCGTCTAAGGTTAGAACAACCAAATTTGACATGCAATAAAGGTTAGATAAGCCTTAGTAAGCAGTCGACGATGGTTGAAAGGATGATATTTTTTTATAGTGGTTTGAGGATTGTATCCATTAGGCAGTGGCAATTTGAGGGATTATATTCAAGAAATGAAGGTTGGAAGGACTGTTGTCTGGTGAAAAGGGTTAAAGAGATTATAGTTAGGCAATGGAGGTCAAGTACCATAGCCAGACATTTGAGGTCTGAGGGACCATAATCGATAAGCATTAGCGGCCAAAAAGATTATAGCCATCTAGTGACGGAGGTTAGAGGGACTGTAGTCGAGTGACATAGGTCAGAGGGATTATTATTAGGTGATAGAGGCCAAAGAGACTATAGTCGATGAGCGTCATAGATTGGAAGGACCATAGTCAGGTGATAAGTAATGGTGGTTGGAGGGACCATATTTAGCAGGCAATGGAGGTTAGAAGGACCATAGTTGGTGATCGACGGATGTTGGTGTTGAAACTTGTTCAATATGAATTAAATTGTTAGATTTAAGCTTATATCACAACAGCTAACCAAGAGGGGGGATGAATTGGTAATTAAAAAAAATTATTTTTTTTTAAAAATTGAACCAATAATAACTTTAGTGAATTTTTATAGAAAAGATTTTTCAACCACAAATTAAAAAGTAAAAAAACAAAAGCAGTGAAAAATAAAAAGATACAAGATTTATAATGGTTCGGTCTAACACGACCTACATCAAGGCGGAGAAGTCTTCACAAAAACTCTCTTCCACCACTACCCGGTGCGGTAGAGAATCGTCGTCCTTTTACACTCTCCAAGTGTTGGCAGAGAACTGTGCGTCCTTTCACACTCTCCAAGCAGGGGCAGAGAACCCTTCGTCCTTTCACACTCTCCAAGTGTAGGCAGAGAACACTTTGGCTGTTCACACTCTCCAAGTGTAGGCAAAGAATCCTTCGGCTGTTCACACTCTCCAAGTGTCGGTAGAGAATCGGATCTCCTTGAGCGATCTTATCACAAGAAATCTAGAATGATGAGAGAAAAGAGTGAAGTAATCACAAATCACTATTGAAGATTCTTACCCTTGAGTTCCAAGTGAATCCTTCACGCTCCAGTAGTAAGAATCCTCCTTTAAACACTCTCTCACACTCTCTCTTTCACTCTCCCTTCAGCTAACATGAAGATCAATAGGCAAAAAGATTACAAGATAGTTTTAAGTGGACTTTATATAGGAAAGACATGAAAAACTGTCCAAAAACTACTAACTTTCAAGTCTGTACACAGTCGATCGTCCCGGATGATCGTCAGATCATCCTGTACGAATAGTATAAAAATAGTTACATACGAACCTAATGTATATTGGTACGAACTGACTTCGTACCCGATCATCATCCGTGTTGGGACGAACAGTTATATCAAGGGTTTGTTCTGACGAAACTGCAAGACGGTCCCAAATTTTTAGGGAACAGAGTACTTCATCCTGGGACGAACATGAATGTTCGTCTGGACAAATAGTTCAAGTCATGTGTCAAGAGAACTTCATTCAGAGATGACTAGGATGAATTGTCTCGATGATTAGTTTAACCCATGTGTCCAGAGGACTTCATCCTAGGATGAACGAGATGAATCGTCTGGACGATCAGTGCAACTCAAGTGTCCAGAGAGCTTCGTCCAGGGATGATTGGTACACTTCTTCTAGATGAATAGTTCAAAGTGAGAATCCAGAGAGCATCGTCCAGGGATGAATATGGAAATTCATTTGGACGATTAGGAATTAGAAAAATTTTCTCACTTCCTTTTCGTTCCATTGCTCTTTCGAGGGGATAACTGACCTGATCGTCCCGTATGAACTTAGTTCATCATGTACGATCAGTATGATTTTTTAAAGATCTCCTCAAATGCGTGTGTGTTAAGCTACTCAATTGCAATCATACTCTCTCAAACTCAATACAATGAAAAATACAAACTATCTCATGCTGAATTTGATTTGAAGTATTTTTTAGTCTGGAGTTCAATTTTTCTGAAATGTTAGTCCACACAAGAGCAAAAACAATTCTTCCAAAAAGTGTTAGGAGAATATAATACTTAAAACAATAATATTTAGAATCATTAAAACTCTACAAGTTGCAAGAATGTAAAACATGCAAATAGCAACTCTCTTAATAGTTGGAAGGACCATAGTCCGCTGGTAATGGGGGCCAAGGAATAGTTGTTAACCAACTGAGATTGAAGGACATTAATTAGGCGACAGTTGTTAAATGAATCATAATTGGCTGATAATGGAGGTCGGTGGGACCATAGTTAAGAGATGGAGGTTTGAGTATCATAGTCAAATAATGGTATTTTGAGGACTATGGTTGGAAAGCAATAAAGATCAGAAGGATTGTAGCCAATGGACATTTGTCCAAGGACTGTGGTTGGGCCACTGTAAACTAAGGATCATAGTTGTGTTGCAATCCATGACTCCTAATTTGAGATTTTGATGATGAAAAATAATGTTGTCTGAACTACTATTCATTGAATATATTTGATTTCTATTATTATCTATGAGTACTAACATTTCAGGAAGATCACAAGTTACTCAGGACAACAAAAAGACTTAAGATTGAGTAGAATATGAGTGTGAGTCTGTAATATTATAACTTTTTCATTTATTTTATTTTCTCTTTTCTTGAGTTTGGTCACAAACTGCATGTAAATCTGAGCAATCATGCACACACATAGGGGGAGAAGATTTTAAAAGAAAAATGTAGATTTTTTTCTCTGTTGATCATACTATACGAATTTATGTCATGCTATATGATCTGATCTGGTTAGAACGTCTTTCTGTGAACAGGTCGTACTGTACAATTCATATTGTACTGTAGAATATGTTACTAATCTAAAACCCTAGCCGCCAGATTAGTTTAAGTAAAATTTATCAGCTGCTCGTACTGTATGAAGAGATTTGTAATATATAATTTATTTTGAATACTTACTTAAGTTAACCCGTGATTAGTGAAATAAATCAAGGATTAATCTCTGATTGGTAATCGTACTGTACGAACAAGTTTGTACTATATGATGAACCGAGGCTATTTTTGATCGACCTGGAGTTTGTCCTGGACGATCCCTTGATTATGCTTAATCATACTGTACGAAGTAGGTCGTACCCTATGATGTACAGAGATGAGTTTAGATCATCCCTGCCATCTTCCTGTACAAACAGAAGAGTTGAGGATCGTACAGTATGAGTATATTCGTACTGTATGATTATATTCAGAAGTTTTTGAACTGTTCGTAAACCTTCGTACCAGGACGAATCTCATTTATACTAATCGTACTGTACGATGTGGAATCGGACTATACGATGTTGAATCGTATTGTATGATAGTAACGACTAATTTGAAAAAAATTTAGGGTTTTTGGAACCTATTTTAAGTATAAAAAAGTAATGTTTTTAATGAGTGACTAAGAGAGGGGAATGAGAGTAGAGATGGTTTCCTTGGGTGAGAGCTCTTGAGGAGATTTTAGGGTTTGTGACAGGAAGGAGAAGGTGGGCTTGGTGAGGGAGAAGGAGTGTGAGGGAGATCACACGGTTGCTCCGAGCTTGCTGCACTTTGCTCATTCTGTGGCTCAAGAAGATCTTGTGGGAGGCTTTCTTAGGGGGAGACTCTTCTACATCAATGTCCTCTAAGGTACTCTGCCTTCTCTATGAGAGAAAAAAAGAAAAGGTACACTGCCGTCACTAGGAGGGTGAGAAAAGAGCTTGGCACTTCGCCACGCCGGGTTGGAAAAAGTGAGTCTTGTAAGGGCTTCTCCTCCTTGCCGAGGGGGCTAAAGGAGAACTATAGTTTTGTAGTGAAATTCCTGGAGTGGAGGAATCCAGGGAGTGGACGTAGGTCAAGTGATCGAACCACTATAAAAACTCTGGTGTGCTTTTTCCTTTACCGCTTTTATTTTTGCTTGCACTTTATTTTTATTATAACTGCTTGGTGAAAAACTTTGTGGAATTAGTTGTTACAAATTATGCTCAACTACTTGCTCTCGCATTATTTAAATTTTTTGTTAAAAATTTAAAAATAAAAAAAATATTAGAACTCTTATTTAGGATTTTTATTGCTACAAGATTTTCGTAATTCACCCCACCCCCCTTGGCGCATCTAGCAATTTCAAGTTGGTGGATGACTTGGGTCTTAATGACTGTGGTTAGGAGACTATTCTATGGTGGTAGCCAGGGTGAGCTCTAGTGGCGGTGGCAAGGTGGACATCCGATGATGATCAACCGATGAGTGTTCTCTGGCGATGAGGTTTCGCATGCGGTGATGCTCGGGTAGAGCTCTGAGATTCTTCCAGTCTTAGAGTTCTTTGATCTCTAGCATAAGGTCAAAGCCTCCGGAGGTCCCCCTCTTATAGATAGTGGGGGTCTATTTATAGATTTTATGTGTGGCATTCTCCGTAAATATGAAGAAGATTCATAAAAAAATTAAAGTGTTCCATTGGATGGCTCATAATGACTCCCTCATATATGATTTATTTTTATTTATGCTTGTATGAGATCTATATATAAAGATAAGGCGTAGAACTCTCTCTTTAATATCACAAATATTTAAAAAAATATCATCTTTCTTAAAAATTAATCAAAATATCCTAACCCACTCTTTTTTACCTTTTGGAACCAAGGAGAGCTATGTTTGGTGGATGCTCTCATTTAGGATTAGTTTGTGATAGGGTTTTTACTACTTTCAAAAGCAGCTATCAAGTAAAAAAAAAAAAAAAAAGGTACAAAAACTTTTTGTACGAAAATGATGTTTTAGAAAGCGGTAAAAAGCCGTATCAAACGATGCCTTATCTATATTATTCAATAATCAATAGCAATACAGTTAAATGACCAATATTATTAATCCAAACAATATTAATTAATGCAAAGAAAAAAAATGTTAGGACTAAAATTTAATGGAATATAATTTTTCCAAAATGTTAGGAAAATGTTTACTACATCTTCATACTCCTAAAAACTATTCTATGTATTTTTATAAGTATCATATTTTTTTAAAGATAAAAATAGTTAAAAAGAATGATTTAAATATATTTTTTAAATGGAAAGCTTCTTTGGGATAATTTTTATTTTTTATTTTCTTATTTTTAAAAAGTATTAATTTGTACAATTTTTTAATATATTCATTATTATTTTAAAATAAATAAAATTATTGTTTAAAACAATAAATTATTTAAATAATTTTTAAAAGAATTATCGTCAAACCAATGACACCATTATCTTATTAATCAACTTTTTTGATATTTGATTAAAAAAAAACTTTTTTAAATATCAATATCTTTTTTATTTCAAATCAATATGCAAACTAAATAAAATAAATAAAAAATAAATAAAAAGTCTTGAAACAACAGTGGGCCTATATTACCTTTGCTTTATTTGGAACAACTTTCTTAATCTTTACTCTCAGATCAAAATTATAATTTTTGTTTAGCCACTATTTTTTCAATGCTTTAAAAACCTTTTTTGTGCTAAGAAATTGCTTTTATGTACCTACTTTTTAAAAAATATTATTTTTAACAATAACTTTGTAATCATTTTTAGAAAAATTGCAACTGTAGTAAGCTAACCTTTAGTTCTATGAAATTATTATGTGCGGTCATCAGATGCAGTCAAGAGATGAATCAGGAAGCGCCACGTCACCATTTGCTATGTGTTGGGGTGATGTTGTGCATCCTGAATTCGCCCCTAAACGATCTGATAACTACACGTAATAATTTCTCCTAGTTCTTAGCCTTGTTTCCAAAAGCCACTTCTTTTTTATTGGAAAAAGTCTCTTATTTAATATAGCTCCTAATTACTTTAAAGTAAGAAGGCTTCACCTATATGAAGAAGTTTTAAAAGCTTTAAACTCATTTTTCTGCAATTCCATAGAAGGAATTCTGGCTATGTTGGGGTCCACATCAACTTTTGGTTAATTAAAGATAATGACTTCCCCACTTACAAAGCTAAAATGGTGTTATCATTCACTAAGAGGATATTTAATTAATACTTAACACTAATTATCAAAGGTGGTGCAAAGTTTGTGGAACTCTATACCCATCTTTGCAACTTTTTAAAATTAATTAGTAGATGGCAGTTGTAACACACCATTACAGACATGGTTGATTGACTTTGCTTAAGTTGTTTCCTAAGAGCTTAATTATTTATCATTAATGATTTAGAGCATCACTTTCTAATCTTAGTTGCCCTAAACCATCATCCAAAGCCATCGTCTTAGGGTCTATTTGGAAAGACTGCAGCTAGGGGTCTCAAAATAGGTTGACTTGTCGGGTTTTGGTGAAACATAAAATTAACCTGACTCAAATCTAGGTAATCAGAACTCTACTTGTTTAATAAACAAGTCTAAAACCCCAACCCGAACTCGATGAGCTAGCAACCTAAATGACTCTAATCTAACCCATTAACTTGTTCTGGTTTAAAAAAATTATTAACTATAAAAAATAGGATATTTAATAAAATAATAATAAGATTATTCCTATATGTAAAAGAAAATTAAGGAAAAAAATATGTTAAATATGACATTTTCGAGTCAAAAATTAGTTCATGGTCAATTTGAATCCAACTTACTTAATAAATAGGTCCAAAAATTCAAACTGAACCCTATCCATCTATTAAATGTGTCAACCCGTACTTGAAATTTTCAGATTAGTTGCTTTTTATAATGGAGGTTATAATGTGGGGAATATTAAAAGCTGTTGGTGTAAATAACATTCTAACACATAAATTTTTTTAAACAGTGCTATTAGAAATTTATAATGAGTAGCCAAATAGAAATTTTAATTTTGGTATATATATATATATATATATATATATATATATATATATATATATATATATATATATATATATATATATAAAACATACTTAGAAAATTGACTTAAACAGCTCCTTATTCTAAATTGTTTACCCCTTAGCACTTTTATTACAACCATTATAAAATATTATTGCTACTCAAACAGATCCAAATCTCATTAATTATAAGAGCTTTAAGTTTCATTTGAGACAACTTTCTTACTACTTATTAAAGCAGTTTTTCAGTATACAATTTTTATTTTTGTACTAGAAAATTGTTTAAGAAGTAAAAAAGAAAGCCAACCCAAGCGAAGCCTAAGCCTTAACTTAGGCTTCGCTTGGGTCCATGTTTTAGCGTGAAAATGTAGGATGTTCTATTAGTTTTTATTTTTCTTTCTCTCAATTTTTGTTTGAAGGGAACTATTATTGATTAAGTTATATTAATTATTAGAGAAATTTTAGGTAAAAAATATTTTGATTTAAATATAAAAAAGCCATTAGATTCATTTTAATATTAGTGTAGTGAATATATTGTTTAATTAAATATTTATTACACACATTTTAAAATAAATTTGATGAGTATAAAACTCATCTTATTCAGATTTGAGGTAGAATATTCTAAATCACATTCTAAAAAATAGACACAAGAGATCCCCATCAAAATATTTGTCCTAATGAATCTAAACACTAAAGAGTTAGCTTGGGGGGATAATAACAAGTACATATGCTAGTTTCTCCTTTGTACCCTAGCCGACACTCTTGTTGTCCTTCTCCCCTCCTCCTTCCTCCCATCTCCAATGCTGTCCCCTACTCCCAGCACTGACTTTCCCCCATTTTCTACCCTTTCCAGTAGTAGGCCGTTGGCCCCCCTACTTCACCACATAACCCTCCATCTTTGAATTGAAAAAACTTCTCTCATATTGCAATCCAATTACTTAAGATTTTTTCCTTTCCATTATTCCTCCACACAATTCTCTAATGGTTCTACAGAATGGAGGCTTTCCCTGGTAGGCTACTCCATTAGTCATAGACTATATAATGAGGCTCTTCTAGCAGCCTTCCATAGATCTTGAGATCACAAAGGTATGATATAATTTGTATCTCTTAGTGAAAGATTCTTCCTTTTGAATTTTTTTTGTCCTAGAAGATCATGATATGGTCTGGTGTTGGGGGTTGTGGTTCTTTTTGGGCAAGCCTTTCCTCCTATAGAAATGGTCCAATCAATTTATACCAAAACATGATGAATTTTGATCTATTCCCATACATGTTAAGACCCATAACTTACCCATCTACTATTAGAATCTAGAAGAAATATCTAAAATAGACATCACCATAAGCTATCCCTTGGCACTTAATACCATTACCGCTAAGAAAGCTCGCCTGACATTTTGCATGTATGCATTCAAGTGACAAAAAATCCTCTTTCCAAAGGAGATTCCAATCTCTATTGCATGAAAACCATGATTCTAAAAACCCAATTTGAATAGAAACCCACCTCTTGTGAAACTTATGGTTCTTTGGTTCACCTTGCCTCCTTGTGTCCTTCCAAACCTTCTTCCATTTCTACTGATGCTACTCTCCCTTGAGGTGGATGTAAAAGCCACAAACCTAGGAGACTTCCATCCTAACTTGTTTCATCTAAATATACACCTTGTAGTGCTCTCAATCCTGCCAAAACAACCCAACCTATATCCTCCACCTACAATAAACCCCCCACCACACTAAAGTTTTCTACCTCTTCCTCACCTAGAGTTAACCATATAATGTGAAAATACAAATTTCTTAAACTAATTGAGAATGAAAGAAAATCTAAATTTCTATTTGAATTGTAGTGCAATAGAGAGAATGTGATAAAGTTGATTTTAAGTGGTCAAATCACTATGCTACTTTTATAGAAATTGCTCATATCATTATAGGTGGTTCTAAATCTATCTCTATTTTCAAAGTTTTTTATTTTAACTCTTTAATCCTCCCCAAAACTAATTTTATTGTATTTTTTTGAAGATTTGTTAAACTTTTATTACACAAGTTTTTATATTTTATCGTACTAACTATCCATGGTATTTTGATTATAACATCTATTAAATTTCATGGAGTAAAATATAAGTTAATGTATTTTGTGCTATTTCTACTAATGAATAATTGAAATTTTCACTATAAGCATACTATTAATATAAGTATTAAAAATAAATATGAATATGTTATTGAGTAATAGGTGATTGTTATTATTGTTATAATATTATTATATTAATATGTGTGAGGACAAATAAAAGTTAGTTTCTCTAACATTGGCTAGAGACTAATTAACCTGTACAAGATTATGGGCTAATAGAATATCCTTTAAATAATGTGGTTTAGTGTTATCTTCTACTAATTCATATGATGGTGATTGGGAGTTATAAGGAATTATTATTATGCTGATGAGCAAAGAGTAATGACTATATTTATTGAGCCAATGAGATATTGATACGGAGTACTGCTTACTAAAAAATATCACTTAAACTATGACTTCTTATTTAGTGTCACTATTAAAATGCATCATATTAATTCATTATTACTATTACTATACAATTTTATTGCTTTGACTTTATTATTATAGTATTTGTATTTTATTATTTATGCATTGATTCATGATCATATTAATGCCACTGTAATGATTTGAATGTTGAAATATATATTACTCTTTTGTTATATTTTAAGTTCAATTGTTAGATTTGGATGCTTACTAGGCTCTTGAGATCATCATATATGATTAAATGACTTCAGGTCAGGGCAAAGGAGGAGATCTTATATAATTGAAAATGATATGTTGGGTACTTAACAATAATTAGTTTTTAGTAGAAAGAGATTTGGTAGTGAAGTTCACAATTATAGATTTTATGGAAAGATGAGCAGGTTTGGACCTAGAGATTCGAGGAAAGTAAATAAATAAGTGAAAGTAAGAGAGGCAGATAAGATGAAGATTATTTTTAGTACCTAATACAAGCATTTTGAGTTCTTATTCATGCCTTTGGGGTGACTAAGGTGCCTACAATTTTCACCAATCTCATTAACAAGGTATTAAGGGAGCATTTGGATCAGTTTGTCATCATATTCATAGATGATACTTTGGTATACTCAGCTTCTGAGGAAAATCATGGGGCTTATATAAAGATTATTTTAGAGACACTAAGGCATTATTAACTATATGCTAAGTTCCTCAAGTGTAAATTTTTTTGTTGAAGAGTATTTCATTTTTTGGGTGAATGGTGAGTAACGATGGTGTTTTTGTAGATCTCCAAAATGTTCAGGCTATTACTGATTGGGAGAGGCCTAATATTGTATCCAAGGCATGTATCTTTTTAGTTATAGCTAACTATTATAGGAAATTATGAATGGATTTTCCAAAAATTTTGCTCCTCTATGAGATTGATTCAGACGTCAATGGCTTTTATTTGACATGTGATTGTCTAGGGAGTTTTCAAAAATTGGAGGATTGCTTGATATCTACTCAACTTTTGACTATTTCATTAGAAATGAAAGGATTTTTGGTGCTCAGCGAGGCTTCACTAAAGGGTTTGTGATGAATTTTGATGCAACATAAAATTGTTATAGCATATGCTTTGTCGTAGTTGAAGCCACATGAGAGAAGTTATTTGATGAATAACTTGGAACTTCTTGTGTTATTTTTACATTGATGATTTGGAGGCACTATTTATTTGAAGTTAAGTGCCAGAATTTGACTGATCACCACAGTCTGAAATAGATATTCACTTAGAAAGATTAGAATTTGAGGTAAAGAAGGTTACTTTAATAAATTAAAGACTATGATTTGATTATTTAGTGTCAGCCCACTAAGGCCAATTTAGTGGCAGATGCCATGAGTAGGAAGTCTTCTAGAATGTTTAGTTTACTATTGAATTATAGTGATTTTTTTTTCAAGATTTGAAAAAAATAGAGTTGGAGGTGATTACCTCTATTGATTGAGATTCTAGCATTTTGGCTCAAATGACTATTCAACTATCTATGTAGGAAAGGACTAAAAAGGCCTAAATGTTAGATTGAGAGTACCTAAAATTGGTTGCTCAAATAAAATATAGTAAGAAGTATAAACTACAATTATTTTATTCTTGTATTATCTTCTATAAATACAAATTGTGGTTTCCTAATTTTGGAAATTTAAGACATGAGATTATGCATGTAGCTTATCACTTAGGTAATATTATTCTTTAGAGAGCAATAAAATGAACACTGTTATAAAAGGAATATTTTTATGGCTTGGATTAAAGAATGATGTCAACAAATTTTGTTTCGAAGTGTGAAGTCTGTTAGTTTGTGAAGGTAGAGTAGAGCATTAACAACCACAAGTTTTTTTCTATAATTTTAACTATTCAATAATGGAAATGGGTAGAAGTGACAATAAACTTTGCTATGGGTTCCCTAGATCGAGGCAAGGACACAATACTAAATTGGTCATAGTAGATTATCTTAAGAAGTTTGTACATTTCATTATGATTCAACGATAGTATGATTCAATAGATAGATTGACATAGGTACATGTGTGCGAGATTGTTCAATTATATGGGATACCAAAAGTGATAGTTTTTTATATAGCGATGATAAGTTTACTTCCAAACTATGAAAATGTATTAAGTAAACTTTAGGCATAAAACTACATTTCATTCACAATTTGAAGGATAGTTTGAAAGGCTTATCCAGGTTTTGGAAGACCTTTAAAGGTTATGTGCTATAGACTTTGGGGGTGGTTGGGAGGTTCTTGCACCATTGATTGAATTTGCATACAATAATAGTTTCCAGTCAAGTATAGTTATGACCCTATATGAAGCTCTATACTATAGGAAAAAATACATCCCCTCTTTCATGGTCAAATGTAGGTGAAAGGAGTCTGATTGGGCCAACCTTAATTAAAAATGCTGCTAAAAAGATTCTTCTAATTAGGGATAGACATAACTTATATAAGATAGACAAATATAGAACTATAATCCAAAGCACCGAGTCACATAATTTCAGGCTGGAGATTTAATATATATGAAATTTAGATGGATGAAAGGCATCAATAAGTTTGGAAAAGAAGGTAAATTGAGTCCAAGGTAGGTCGGATTGTTTGAAATAACTGAAAGGATTGGAAAATCTACATATAAGGTAGAGTTTCCAAAGTATATGTTAGATTTTCATAATGTGTTTGATGTGTTGTCTCTGAGAAAGTGGGTATTTGATTTTGGAAATCAAATATCAGCAAAAGAAGTTGAGATAAATCCAAATATCAGCTATATGGAGGAACCAAAAAGGATTTTGGCACAAATCATTAAAAGTTTAAGGACTAAATAGATAGATCACAATGACTAAGGATTAGAGAAAGCGTATAATAGATAGAGAAGCTATCTTGGAGAATGAATTCAAAAAAAGACAATTATATGTTGAGCTATTCTAATAATTTAAGTTCTCAAATGTTAAGGATGACATTTTTTTGAGAAGCAAAGAATTGTAACAACTCCATAATTAAGGCATAGTATACCTTTTATGACCAGATTTAATAAAGTTAACTTAGTAATTTTTTACATTTAACACCCCTCTCATGTGTTTGGGAATGTTCTTCATGCATGTAAATGTCCAAATATGTTCTAAAGTGGTTCTGAGGTATTGTGTGCATTGATTTAAAAATATAGATTTTTTCCCTTAAGGTGTCATGGTGCCACAGTAGCTAGCGCCTGGCATCACGGTCTCTATCTTTTGGCCAATAAAAATTAATGTTACGATGTTGGGGCATGACATTGGGGCATGGTGTCTTCCTATGAGCAATGCTGCAGCATGCAGGATCAAACATTGTGGTGCTAGGCTCAATTTTATAAAATATATATTTTGACCATTTGATTTTTTATTAACAAATCTACTTCAAATCCTAGGAAGAAGGGTAGAGAGAGAGAGAGAGAGAGAGAGAGAGAGAGAGAGAGAGAGAGAGAGAGGAAGAAGGGTAGAGAGAGAGAGAGAGAGAGAGAGAGAGAGAGAGAGAGAGAGAGAGAGAGAGAGAGAGAGAGAGAGAGAGAGAATTTATAAAGAGAGAACTTTGGGTTCAGGAGACTCCATTAATTTTTTATTGTCGGCTTAGATCAAAAATTGGTTTAGATTAAAGTAGGATAAATTATGCCTATCTCAGTTTTAAAAAAATATAAAAAATTTAGGTTTTTTTATTATATTTATAAATTCATATTTCACTATTCAGGATCATTTTGAACCATGAAATTTTTTCTTGTAACTTTCTGTGATGTAGAGCTGGCCATTCTCGACATTTTTGTATTTTTTGAAAACTTTCTACTAGGTAATTTGAAATGCACACTATATTATTTAACAAAAAATATTTAATCATGAACAAATATGCTATAGTGTTGCGATGCTTGTGACCAGGCAGCTAGTTTCTTATAGTCTTATTTTTAGTATTTGGGCCACACCGAGGGACCCCCTATGTACGCTTTTCTCTAGTGTTGTGGCAAGGAACTCGGTGCGGTGCTTACAATGAGGTACGAAAACCTTGTGCATGCTATTATTAGCATGGTGGGGCAAAAATATAGGTACCCCCATACATGATAAAAACTGCCTTTTTTTTTAACAGGTGCCCGAAGACCCATGAACGCCTTTCTCTGGCTTGGTGGGAGTTGAAGAATTTTGGCCTCGGTGTCAACCGACACTACCCATATACGCTTTTATCTAGCATGGTTGGAGGCCCAGAGTCCTAAAATTTTCCCTAAATGGAGGAAACGCCAGGAGGCTACAAAATTTTGTCTAAAAAAGACTAGAAATTGAACAAAGTTTTGGATAGCAGGGGACTTTATTTGCATAGCAAGGAACATGATTTTGGATTTAGATGAAATGAAATTAAGATTTGGAGTTCACTTAAATGATAAGCTGAACATAATTTTAAATGAAAGTTGACCCAAATCAAATTTGAATTTGGACCTAAATGACAACAAACAAAAGATTATAAATTGAGCCATAGGAAAAACAATATAACATCCAAAGTGAAGAAGTAATTTGTAAGCTAGCAAAGTCCATACTAAATGCAAAAGAACTTGAACTTTCATGAATCACAGGAGACATGAATTTGGACAATTATACAAAGGACTCAAATTTGATATCGATTTAAAGTTGAACTTTATCCGGGCGTTGCAAAGATCTTGAACAAGTGCAAATGGACTTAAATAATTAAATCCGAATGTAAACAACTTTGACTTGACTTGAATGAGTTTGCGAGCTTGGGTCAGAATGAAAAAGTTAATTGGAAGCTAGAACTCATGATCATAGGGAATTGAACTCTATTGAAACTAAATGTCTTGATCATGTAAAGAACAAAGATAAATGAAGGAATGAAGGATTTACATTAAAATCTCATTGAACGTGAATTGCTCATGAGAAAATGAGAGATTCATGAAGGATCATTATACAAATATTGATGAGAAAAATCAACACTCATGATACAATCAACTCTCAAAGACAATGATGGATCGTCAGTATACATATAAATAAAATGATGTCCATATTGCTCACATTGGTGGGTCCACGAGTTTGCAAAGAGGAGTTGGATGGTACTAATGGAATTAAAAACTTATCATATAGAGGGGGTCAATAAGATTCCAAATATAGGATTGCATTTGAATGACAGTTGCTCGCACAACTGATCAATGATAGATAATTCAAGAAGATGCCTCTACACATGCATCGTAGTTTATATACATATAGGTACACAAGGGGTAAGTATAATCATAAACTCGCATGGGCCTGGTGAGTGTGTTATAAGTACACACATGACATCTAGGGATGCTGCATGGATCAACAAGAGAATTCAAGTTCAAATTCGATCATTCTATGCAGATCAATAGGAGTCGACGAGGTTCAAACCATTAAATAAATATATGGTTGTGACGACTGATATATTTGTCTTAATACATTTATATTAGGCCTTCAAGGCCTATAATAATGAGAATTCACTAGCAAAGACATAAAATAAAGACGAACCTGATCCTCCATCGACAAGTGGACAGAGTCAACAAAGTTTAGTCAATAAAATATAAATGACCCCAAATACTCTAATGATGGCTGCGTTGAATGCAAATCTCAATCAAAGGGATTTCATTCCAACATTCAAAGCACCACCCAAATACCCATAAAAATCCAAAATATTTGAAGTTGAAATGATCCATCAAAACACATAAAGTAAAGTCCATCCACCCTTAGCAATAGTTTGCCAAGGTGGACAAATTGAAATTTACTTTAGCTCACATAGAGCTAATGCATAGTCAAAAATATTAATAGGATCCATTCTTAAATAATATCTTGCTAATAAGGATATGATACGTGTCCTCTAACCAGCGCTTTTATTGCCAAATTACATTACAGGATAAATGATTATGACCTGAGGCCCTCTGAACCGAGTGATTTTGCCACCAAATGACACCATAAGATAACGATTAAGGCCAGAGCCAATACATTCCTTAGTGGAATTAAATCCTTGGGATATGAATCAATATGATATGATTGAAGGTATAAAGGCCAATATTAGCTAAGGTGGATTCAAAATTATCCCCTTAGACAAACATTCACCCCAGGTCTATAAGTTACCCTTGGATGAAGTAACATATGACTACCGATAAGGATACTTCTGTCAGGTTGGGTCAACTACCTCCTTTGACTAAGTATACCAGGGTCCACGATGGCCCGCGATGACACAACCATGGGATCTTGATTGAGTCTATCATCCATTCCCCCACCATCCACTTTAAATACATGATAGTGAATTTCCAATTTTAAATATTCAACCTTCAAATTTCTAATCCTGAATACCCATGCTGCTACTATATGCATGATACTACGTATCTACGAATATGACGCATTTATTGATGACTAGCCTTAATAGAAAGTTCTCTCTCGTGATCGAGAGGGGTAATTAACTATAGGGGCATGTGCCTATAAGAAACCAAAACTAAGATCATAAAATCCTCGCAGAATGAGGGTAAAATATCTGGATAGTGTCTTATCTACAAACCAATATGCCTTCCAAAATTTACCCTGAAACTTAAATTTGTTAAAACTCCCCTGAAGAAACGAAAAGCACAACGGGTGGAAGCGGGGCCGAATTTTTGGAGCCTACACTTTTTAAGCTGAAATTTGTGATTTTAAGGAGTTGAAATGTGTGGTGGAAGTTCTATTATAGTGTTATATGTATAGGGTGTCACTAAGGCCTAAATTTTTAAATTTCTGATAAATGCTAGGCATTAGGAATCAATAGAGCTTATTTTCCTATATGCTAGTGTAGGGAATCATAAGGGCTAACATTTTTATATATGTTCTGATGGGAGGTATAACAGCTTGAGATAAATTTATTACTTTCTTCTCTAATAAATGAAGTACTTGTTTATTTACTTTCAATACCAATTATGCTTTATTTCAAAAAACAGTAATTTATTTTATGCTCGATATGATTAATTTCTTTGAATTGCACTTACTTAATTACATAATAAATAGAATATTATAAATTTATATCAGTGGGTGTGACCTATTTAGGTATGTTGGCTCACACCTATTATGCCTTCTGTCTTAAGTAAAGGGTATAGAAAAGAGCCCGGTGAGTAGCTTAATTCAACATCTGATTTATTTGAGGATGTATAGGTATTATTCTAATTTCATACAATGGTGGCAAGTTATGTGATTTATTTACTTTGGATCTGTGAGCCATGTAATATAGTGTAGATGTTATATATACATTTTAATGATATGAAATGAAATTAAATTTATAAATGAGTTTATTTTATTATGTTTATTGAGGTTAATTAGAAGCACTATTGTCTGTATGATGTACTGTTAGAATTACGAAAGCCCCTAAGACTTAGATCTTAGGCTGGCCTATCATAACTGAACATGGTAGGTCCTGTATACATGGGGGTACTATTCGATTAGGATTGATAGTTGGACTTGTTATTGATGATAAAGATTGGCCTTGTAAGTGAGGAATAGTTTCAACCATAATAAAAAAGGTTGGACATCCATGTTGGCAATGATAGTGGGTGTTAGCCATATTTAAAATGGTTAGCATTAGAATTATTAAAGATTGAATGCATCACTGTTATTGGCACTGATAGGTGTTTGTGCTATTGTTGGTGGTAGATGTAAGCCTTGATGGTAGTGATAGACGGATACCATGGCAAGGACAGTAGATGTGAGGATTAATGATGATGATGAGTTTTGTTTTTAGTAGTAGGCAGAGCTCTGGATTCTCTCCTTCAAAATCCTTCTTCAAGACCCTTGTAACCATCTATGAAAGTGTGGAAGTAATGTCTATTTATAGATTTGAAGATGGACATATTTTGGTCCTTTCGACCATAAATCATAACTCTCCATTAGATGGTCAATGCATAAACTAATTTCTAAGCATCATAAGGCTTCTCAGTTTTTTTTTTTGTTTTTTTTAGATGCTACCTTTGATTGCAAGCATATAAGAATTGTTTGTTGTTTGGTCTCAAAAATGGTCTCGAGAGGTTTCTAGGTAGGGTTTTGAATATTCGGTTTATGTCTAGTTGGACTCATATCAATGTGTTTTCAATATTGTTGGGTGTATCTCATCGAAATGACCGTTTTGATGATAAATTTATTAAAAATTAATTTGAATGATCATAGAGCCTGTTCTTAAAGTATTTGGCTTAACTACTTAGAAGTTTTGAAATATAAAAAATTTAGCTCCATTTTCATATTATTACAATTATGCATACCTTAAAATTAGAAAAGAAATGTCATAATCATATAAATTTAACATGAACAGTTTATTTTTAATGCCCAACTCAATATACATCATATATATATAACCTATTCATTCAGGTCCAATTACTTTTCAATTTTTCAACTTCAAATCAATTGGTTTATTAATTTTACAAACTAAAAGTAAACAAAATTCAAATTTTATGTTACAATAGCATTTTATTAATCCATCTATACCAAATGAATAGTTCCTTGCGACATTTCCATTATTGAGTTGTTTTCTTCATGAATACAATGAAAGAAAATTTTTATAGGAAGCATTGTCCTTCTTCATCCAACTGCACCTCTTTAACCTTTCATATAAATAATTAATTTTAATAGCCTTATGTCCTCAGATAGTGGAGTAGGTGTGCCAATAATTAGAACCAAGAGCAGCATATGAGGAAGAAGAGAGGGATGACCCTACAAGGAAATAATGCTTCTGTTTCACCACTTTATGTTACATATCGACTCTTCCTTTAGATGAGTACAAGACAAGAGGAAGGCCACAAAGAATGGGATTCTTTAAGCCTACACAGAAAGGGGTTTTCAAAGGTTCTCCTATTAAGAAGAGTAGCTGTGTCGGCCATTATTTGGTTGTGAGAAGAACCTGAAAGTTCCACAATTGTTTTAAAGCTAGAGATGTTGCATGATTTGCTTTATTATAAAGGAAAGGCTGTGTAGGCCATCATCATTGAAGTGATAAAAAACATAAAGGAACATAGAAGGTATGCTCTCTATTCTTTGTTGGTGCCTTGAATATATAATGTGCAGCATTAGGTATAAAGGATATCTATTCATAATAACATAAAGAGAAGCTGATAAATAAGAACATTTATTTAAAGTTTAGTTTGCTTGTCTTTTTTTAATTCAAATTTTCTTAGCCTATTTAGGTTTCATTTGGAACAACTTTATTACTACTTTTTAAAGCAGTTTACTAGTCCAAAAAAATTATGTAGGAAAAAGTTGTTTTATAAAACAGAAAGAAAAATGTCTCAAACGAAGTCTTAGGATTTATAATTGAGGCGGTGAGTTGAAAGAATTACTTTCTCTTCTATATTTATCAAATTAAAAGAAGTGCCAATTATCTATTGAATGACAGAAGAAGTTTCTTAAAAATAATTTTCTAAATAAGTATGCCATTTATTCCACCACAAAAATAATCTGAATGTTTATTCGATAATTTCATTAGCTTTTTCTAATGGAAAAATCTATCATAGATTTTTTTTTTTTCTATTTATTCATACTAGTTTGAGTCCATCAATCAAAATTTGAAGCCGTGGATACATCCACAGATAGATTATCCCGATAGACAAAAGCTTTGCATGTGCAGAAGAAGACGTGGTCTACTGTTTAGCAAATATACTAACACGCAGCAGGCATCCATACAGCTTACCGCCATCTTTAATAATGTTGATTTCAAATATTTCTGTGGTTGATACACGACTTCACTAGCAACCGAGAGCTCTGTGAGTTTAACCTCAAAACTCATGGCAGAAAGAAAGAGAGAGAATATGTAGTACAAGTAGTGCTATAAGTACAAAAATGCTAGACGATCCACCAGACTAAAAAATATCCAAATTATAGGGTTTTGAATGGTATAAGAAATGCTATATCTACAATGAAATAGAAAATACAACGCTTTAATGAACCACAAAACAAACAACCCTAGACACATGTCACCTTATGATTGGCTGAAAAGTGAATGGCTTCACATAACCTTAGATAATCATTCTCTTTTGAGTTTAGTAGCATCGAGTGTGTATGGGAAAGTGTGCATGGATAAGTTCATTTAGAGAGTTTTACATTGAAGGTCCTATAATTGGTAGATGTCTTAGAGTCTCCAGCCGCATATGTTGGAGCTTCAAAGCACATAGGAAGGAGAATAATTGAGCTTGGCTTGTCATGGCCAGATGATTATGGTAGGGAAAGCTGAGAGTACATTGCTTGGTAGCTTTCCTATAACCGAGAAGGCAAGCATGAATGATGGTACCCCATGATGGATAATGGAGAGTAGCTCTAACAAAATATTTTCCATTGTGAGATGAGTTGAAAGTCATTTCATTAGTCTAAATTTGAAAATGTGGATAACTTTGTATGTGTGGAAGAAGATGTGGTCAAATGTTTGGAAAATACAATAATGTGCCACGGGCATTTGTAGAGGTTACTGTATTTTTATGGATGCTGAACTCAAATAATTCGTGGGTGAAGCTGAAATCTTATGGGATAGAGAGAGAGAGAGAGAGAGAGAGAGAGAGAGAGAGAGAGAGATCACTAGCTCAAAAATCTATAGTACAAGTAGTGATGAATATAGAAAATGTTTGGAGATCCACTAAGCATAAGCAGATCCAAAAAGATCTAAACTAATCCTCATCAACCATTATTTTTAAATCCATAAGGATTTAAAGGCTACGAGAAAGGCAACATCTCCAAAGAAATAGAAAATACAATGCTTTATTGACTCACAATACAAGTTGCTTTAGAAACATGTCACCTCTTCATAGGTTGAAAGAAGAATGCATTTGTATAACCTTGATATTCTATCTCAGGATGAGTTTAATAATGCCAAGCGTATACGGGTGAGTTCTTTAACGAAGACTGAGTTGGATGGCCTTAAACTGCTAGATGTCCTGAAGTTGCCAACAACTTATGTTGGATCTTTGAATCACCTTGGGAGCAGGAGGGAGCTTGGGTTATGAGGAAGATCAGCTCAATGGTCAGATGATTACGGAGGGGTAAGATTAGAGTACCTAGAGTAAGCACTTCTTGTAATTGAGCCAATTAAGAAGCATGAATCATGGAACCCCACTACTGGTTATGGCAAGTAGCATTGAAGATTGATCTTTCTTTATGATATGAGTGGCAAGTCATGTGATTAACGAGGTCCCTTGATTGGTTCTATGAAGGGGACATCCAATTATGCATCCTGTAAAGTGGGATTTGATAATGCTTAGGCAGCCTATATTGTGGGGCTCACCAGGTGCAAATATACATTTAGTTCTTCAATTTGCTTGAACCTTAGAAGGACGACTGAGGAAAAAGATAAGTGAATTATCAATGAGTATTAAATGTTGCTACTAAAATATAATAAGAGATGAAATTCAAAATTAATAAGGGGTTAACTATGCCTAACACTTCTCCACCTACAAAAGAGTTAATGTTGAGACTAGGAAGTGAAGGAAACTAGTGTTCTTCCAACTAAGGTAGCAAAAACTATGGAAACCACTACTAGTGGTAGTAGTGTAGAGCTCACATGGAGATTTGATATCTCTGTCAATCTTGATGATGAGCCTCCATATTTGAGGATGTTTAGGCAAGCACCTTGTCTAAGAACCCAATTCGATAAGACCCACAAATCATACATGTCCTATCATGTTGGCTTATGATAAAAAATCCTAATTTCTAGCTAGTTTTCAAAAATTTTAGAATTTTCCTTAAAATTTTAACACGAAAAAAACCACTCAATTGCTAACAACATCGAGTATTGAAAATAATCTCATCCATATAAATCTCATATTATTTATCACCAATATATATATATATATATATATATATATATATATATATATACATACATACATACATACATACATAATAGAGAAATAAAAACTAGCCATGACTCTACAAAATCAAATGAAATAAATACCTTTAGAGAATAAGATTAGAACCTGAAACTACTAATCAACCGACCCTTCCCCTTATTAGACCCAAAAAATAGATGGTGAAATCATAATGAGCAAATAATGCTGAGGAGGTCACTTATGCAATTTATATTTTTAATCATTTCTTTTATTAAACATTAATCAAAATTATATATTAAATGTAATATAACTAATCACCGTGCTGAGTAAGAGAATAATAGTATAGCAACTACCCAAAGTCTATTTGAGGGAGGTTCACCCTAAAGTCTAAACCGGCAGAAAGAGCAAAACATTTTGGGCAACACGCCGCTATATTCATCAGAACCATAAATTCTAAATACAATCACAAGTTTAGACTTTAAGATCACAAGTTCACAAGATTACAATCATCAAACATAAATGTTACAATCACAAGTTCATAAGTAAGTTCATCATAAGGTTACAATCACAAGTTCACAAGTTCTAAATACAATCATCAAACATAAAAAATATCTAATCCTCAGCTGTATCCTCACTGTCTGCAGATGGATGCTAGTTCTAGTTCTACTAAATAAATATAGGGAAAAAATATTTGATTAGAGTCAAATACTATTAGTATTGATCAAAACCCAATCCTAATGTTAGAGTTAGACATTAGGGTGCTCTATTAGAATTAGACGTTAGGGTGATGTCGATGTCCACGCTGTGGCACTATATGTGTGGACACTATAACATTGCTAAACACTTATGAATTTTTTCTTATAATTAATATTTATGCACTAAAACAACTAAAATAACATATTTTTACTAAATTTAAACACAATAAATAGCACATAATTTATACTTAATAAGAATCCACCAAGGATATTTAACATATGCAAGATTCCTTATCATAACATTATTTCATGGTGTTACTCTGTATGGAAGAGGTTGAATCGATACTCATGGAATCGTTTATACCTATATTGGGAGGGAACGAATGTCAGAAGCATCTTAAGTTAAAGGTATAGCTTGATCAATCTTTAGGCCATTTTTTCCTTTTTGAGGTTAGAATTATGACCTTTCCCAAGGAGTAAAAGACCTAATGGGGACTAGATAAAGTTTGAGATACACTTGAAGCCTTCTTGTTTTGTTAGAAGTTTTATGAAAGAAGGTTACCAACTAGATTACCGTGGATGTTAAAAATATTAAAGGAACTTAACCAAAGTCATGTTAGAGATTTTAACATAAACATCACTTTAAAGTTATAGCCAAGATTTCTACTCAATCCAAATTTGCTACCCACAAATTGATGCATAAATAGCTCATAGTAGAGGGGTGATAAAATAATATTTGTTTGTTGTTGAAATAAGGTTGTCCTCATTATTGAAGGATTCATTTCAAACATAATAATAGATCATGAAAAAATTGACTACCTTGTTATAATCATGCATAAGATGTTTACATGAACTACCCTTCAAAGTTGTAATAAAGGTTGCCCCCCAATCAAGAATTATTTCCCATAAATGGCGCCAAATTATGGCATGCTAGAGCATTCATGGTTGTAATGAATTAGAGAGTTTAACATCTTAGCTACATACAAAGATTTGACACACATACAAATAAGAGAAAGGGGTACAACAATAGGAAGAAACACTAAAATTTTTATGTGAAAAATCTTAAAATGGAAAAAAAAAATGGGGCATGGACCAACAAGAATGATTCTACTAGTGTTTATTATTGGTTAAAAAAGATGCCTTTTCACAGGAGAAGTTATTGCTCAATATAGCAAATATAAATCATATAAAGTATATCATATGTTTGAAGTTAGAAGAATCTAATGACATGAGAGTTATTCTAAAAAGAATATTATTTTGTTCATTTAGTTGACATGACTATAATAAGGAAATTATGATCAGAGGGGACTATAGTCGGGTGATAACGAATGTAGGGATCATAATCAGTTGATGATGGTTGGAAGCTATAGTTGGGCATGCAATAGAGATCGAATGAATCATAATATTGCAATGATGGCCTGAACATTATAAAGAGAAGGAATGTAGTTGGGAGACAATGGTTAGATGGATCATAGTCAGACAATGATGGTTAGAGGGATTGTCGTCGGTGGGTGATAAATGTCAGAGGGATTGCAGTTGGAGGGAGATAGAGGTTAAAAAGATAATAGTCATACAACTAAGGATGAAATGTCATATTTGGGTGATGGTAGTGGAAGGGACCATAGTCGATAAGCGTCTAAGGTTAGAACAACCAAATTTGACATGCAATAAAGGTTAGATAAGCCTTAGTAAGCAGTCGACGATGGTTGAAAGGATGATATTTTTTTATAGTGGTTTGAGGATTGTATCCATTAGGCAGTGGCAATTTGAGGGATTATATTCAAGAAATGAAGGTTGGAAGGACTGTTGTCTGGTGAAAAGGGTTAAAGAGATTATAGTTAGGCAATGGAGGTCAAGTACCATAGCCAGACATTTGAGGTCTGAGGGACCATAATCGATAAGCATTAGCGGCCAAAAAGATTATAGCCATCTAGTGACGGAGGTTAGAGGGACTGTAGTCGAGTGACATAGGTCAGAGGGATTATTATTAGGTGATAGAGGCCAAAGAGACTATAGTCGATGAGCGTCATAGATTGGAAGGACCATAGTCAGGTGATAAGTAATGGTGGTTGGAGGGACCATATTTAGCAGGCAATGGAGGTTAGAAGGACCATAGTTGGTGATCGATGGATGTTGGTGTTGAAACTTGTTCAATATGAATTAAATTGTTAGATTTAAGCTTATATCACAACAGCTAACCAAGAGGGGGGATGAATTGGTAATTAAAAAAAATTATTTTTTTTTAAAAATTGAACCAATAATAACTTTAGTGAATTTTTATAGAAAAGATTTTTCAACCACAAATTAAAAAGTAAAAAAACAAAAGCAGTGAAAAATAAAAAGATACAAGATTTATAATGGTTCGGTCTAACACGACCTACATCAAGGCGGAGAAGTCTTCACAAAAACTCTCTTCCACCACTACCCGGTGCGGTAGAGAATCGTCGTCCTTTTACACTCTCCAAGTGTTGGCAGAGAACTGTGCGTCCTTTCACACTCTCCAAGCAGGGGCAGAGAACCCTTCGTCCTTTCACACTCTCCAAGTGTAGGCAGAGAACACTTTGGCTGTTCACACTCTCCAAGTGTAGGCAAAGAATCCTTCGGCTGTTCACACTCTCCAAGTGTCGGTAGAGAATCGGATCTCCTTGAGCGATCTTATCACAAGAAATCTAGAAGGATGAGAGAAAAGAGTGAAGTAATCACAAATCACTATTGAAGATTCTTACCCTTGAGTTCCAAGTGAATCCTTCACGCTCCAGTAGTAAGAATCCTCCTTTAAACACTCTCTCACACTCTCTCTTTCACTCTCCCTTCAGCTAACATGAAGATCAATAGGCAAAAAGATTACAAGATAGTTTTAAGTGGACTTTATATAGGAAAGACATGAAAAACTGTCCAAAAACTACTAACTTTCAAGTCTGTACACAGTCGATCGTCCCGGATGATCGTCAGATCATCCTGTACGAATAGTATAAAAATAGTTACATACGAACCTAATGTATATTGGTACGAACTGACTTCGTACCCGATCATCATCCGTGTTGGGACGAACAGTTATATCAAGGGTTTGTTCTGACGAAACTGCAAGACGGTCCCAAATTTTTAGGGAACAGAGTACTTCATCCTGGGACGAACATGAATGTTCGTCTGGACAAATAGTTCAAGTCATGTGTCAAGAGAACTTCATTCAGAGATGACTAGGATAAATTGTCTCGATGATTAGTTTAACCCATGTGTCCAGAGGACTTCATCCTAGGATGAACGAGATGAATCGTCTGGACGATCAGTGCAACTCAAGTGTCCAGAGAGCTTCGTCCAGGGACGATTGGTACACTTCTTCTAGATGAATAGTTCAAAGTGAGAATCCAGAGAGCATCGTCCAGGGATGAATATGGAAATTCATTTGGACGATTAGGAATTAGAAAAATTTTCTCACTTCCTTTTCGTTCCATTGCTCTTTCGAGGGGATAACTGACCTGATCGTCCCGTATGAACTTAGTTCATCATGTACGATCAGTATGATTTTTTAAAGATCTCCTCAAATGCGTGTGTGTTAAGCTACTCAATTGCAATCATACTCTCTCAAACTCAATACAATGAAAAATACAAACTATCTCATGCTGAATTTGATTTGAAGTATTTTTTAGTTTGGAGTTCAATTTTTCTGAAATGTTAGTCCACACAAGAGCAAAAACAATTCTTCCAAAAAGTGTTAGGAGAATATAATACTTAAAATAATAATATTTAGAATCATTAAAACTCTACAAGTTGCAAGAATGTAAAACATGCAAATAGCAACTCTCTTAATAGTTGGAAGGACCATAGTCCGTTGGTAATGGGGGCCAAGGAATAGTTGTTAACCAACTGAGATTGAAGGACATTAATTAGGCGACAGTTGTTAAATGAATCATAATTGGCTGATAATGGAGGTCGGTGGGACCATAGTTAAGAGATGGAGGTTTGAGTATCATAGTCAAATAATGGTATTTTGAGGACTATGGTTGGAAAGCAATAAAGATCAGAAGGATTGTAGCCAATGGACATTTGTCCAAGGACTGTGGTTGGGCCACTGTAAACTAAGGATCATAGTTGTGTTGCAATCCATGACTCTTAATTTGAGATTTTAATGATGAAAAATAATGTTGTCTGAACTACTATTCATTGAATATATTTGATTTCTATTATTATCTATGAGTACTAACATTTCAGGAAGATCACAAGTTACTCAGGACAACAAAAAGACTTAAGATTGAGTAGAATATGAGTGTGAGTCTGTAATATTATAACTTTTTCATTTATTTTATTTTCTCTTTTCTTGAGTTTGGTCACAAACTGCATGTAAATCTGAGCAATCATGCACACACATAGGGGGAGAAGATTTTAAAAGAAAAATGTAGATTTTTTTCTCTGTTGATCATACTATACGAATTTATGTCATGCTATATGATCTGATCTGGTTAGAACGTCTTTCTGTGAACAGGTCGTACTGTACAATTCATATTGTACTGTAGAATATGTTACTAATCTAAAACCCTAGCCGCCAGATTAGTTTAAGTAAAATTTATCAGCTGCTCGTACTGTATGAAGAGATTTGTAATATATAATTTATTTTGAATACTTACTTAAGTTAACCCGTGATTAGTGAAATAAATCAAGGATTAATCTCTGATTGGTAATCATACTGTACGAACAAGTTTGTACTATATGATGAACCGAGGCTATTTTTGATCGACCTGGAGTTTGTCCTGGACGATCCCTTGATTATGCTTAATCATACTGTACGAAGTAGGTCGTACCCTATGATGTACAGAGATGAGTTTAGATCATCCCTGCCATCTTCCTGTACAAACAGAAGAGTTGAGGATCGTACAGTATGAGTATATTCGTACTGTATGATTATATTCAGAAGTTTTTGAACTGTTCGTAAACCTTCGTACCAGGACGAATCTCATTTATACTAATCGTACTGTACGATGTGGAATCGGACTATACGATGTTGAATCGTATTGTATGATAGTAACGACTAATTTGAAAAAAATTTAGGGTTTTTGGAACCTATTTTAAGTATAAAAAAGTAATGTTTTTAATGAGTGACTAAGAGAGGGGAATGAGAGTAGAGATGGTTTCCTTGGGTGAGAGCTCTTGAGGAGATTTTAGGGTTTGTGACAGGAAGGAGAAGGTGGGCTTGGTGAGGGAGAAGGAGTGTGAGGGAGATCACACGGTTGCTCCGAGCTTGCTGCACTTTGCTCATTCTGTGGCTCAAGAAGATCTTGTGGGAGGCTTTCTTAGGGGGAGACTCTTCTACATCAATGTCCTCTAAGGTACTCTGCCTTCTCTATGAGAGAAAAAAAAGAAAAGGTACACTGCCGTCACTAGGAGGGTGAGAAAAGAGCTTGGCACTTCGCCACGCCGGGTTGGAAAAAGTGAGTCTTGTAAGGGCTTCTCCTCCTTGCCGAGGGGGCTAAAGGAGAACTATAGTTTTGTAGTGAAATTCCTGGAGTGGAGGAATCCAGGGAGTGGACGTAGGTCAAGTGATCGAACCACTATAAAAACTCTGGTGTGCTTTTTCCTTTACCGCTTTTATTTTTGCTTGCACTTTATTTTTATTATAACTGCTTGGTGAAAAACTTTGTGGAATTAGTTGTTACAAATTATGCTCAACTACTTGCTCTCGCATTATTTAAATTTTTTGTTAAAAATTTAAAAATAAAAAAAATATTAGAACTCTTATTTAGGATTTTTATTGCAACAAGATTTTCGTAATTCACCCCACCCCCCTTGGCGCATCTAGCAATTTCAAGTTGGTGGATGACTTGGGTCTTAATGACTGTGGTTAGGAGACTATTCTATGGTGGTAGCCAGGGTGAGCTCTAGTGGCGGTGGCAAGGTGGACATCCGATGATGATCAACCGATGAGTGTTCTCTGGCGATGAGGTTTCGCATGCGGTGATGCTCGGGTAGAGCTCCGAGATTCTTCCAGTCTTAGAGTTCTTTGATCTCTAGCATAAGGTCAAAGCCTCCGGAGGTCCCCCTCTTATAGATAGTGGGGGTCTATTTATAGATTTTATGTGTGGCATTCTCCGTAAATATGAAGAAGATTCATAAAAAAATTAAAGTGTTCCATTGGATGGCTCATAATGACTCCCTCATATATGATTTATTTTTATTTATGCTTGTATGAGATCTATATATAAAGATAAGGCGTAGAACTCTCTCTTTAATATCACAAATATTTAAAAAAATATCATCTTTCTTAAAAATTAATCAAAATATCCTAACCCACTCTTTTTTACCTTTTGGAACCAAGGAGAGCTATGTTTGGTGGATGCTCTCATTTAGGATTAGTTTGTGATAGGGTTTTTACTACTTTCAAAAGCAGCTATCAAGTAAAAAAAAAAAAAAAAAGGTACAAAAACTTTTTGTACGAAAATGATGTTTTAGAAAGCGGTAAAAAGCCGTATCAAACGATGCCTTATCTATATTATTCAATAATCAATAGCAATACAGTTAAATGACCAATATTATTAATCCAAACAATATTAATTAATGCAAAGAAAAAAAATGTTAGGACTAAAATTTAATGGAATATAATTTTTCCAAAATGTTAGGAAAATGTTTACTACATCTTCATACTCCTAAAAACTATTCTATGTATTTTTATAAGTATCATATTTTTTTTAAGATAAAAATAGTTAAAAAGAATGATTTAAATATATTTTTTAAATGGAAAGCTTCTTTGGGATAATTTTTATTTTTTATTTTCTTATTTTTAAAAAGTATTAATTTGTACAATTTTTTAATATATTCATTATTATTTTAAAATAAATAAAATTATTGTTTAAAACAATAAATTATTTAAATAATTTTTAAAAGAATTATCGTCAAACCAATGACACCATTATCTTATTAATCAACTTTTTTGATATTTGATTAAAAAAAAAACTTTTTTAAATATCAATATCTTTTTTATTTCAAATCAATATGCAAACTAAATAAAATAAATAAAAAATAAATAAAAAGTCTTGAAACAACAGTGGGCCTATATTACCTTTGCTTTATTTGGAACAACTTTCTTAATCTTTACTCTCAGATCAAAATTATAATTTTTGTTTAGCCACTATTTTTTCAATGCTTTAAAAACCTTTTTTGTGCTAAGAAATTGCTTTTATGTACCTACTTTTTAAAAAATATTATTTTTAACAATAACTTTGTAATCATTTTTAGAAAAATTGCAACTGTAGTAAGCTAACCTTTAGTTCTATGAAATTATTATGTGCGGTCATCAGATGCAGTCAAGAGATGAATCAGGAAGCGCCACGTCACCATTTGCTATGTGTTGGGGTGATGTTGTGCATCCTGAATTCGCCCCTAAACGATCTGATAACTACACGTAATAATTTCTCCTAGTTCTTAGCCTTGTTTCCAAAAGCCACTTCTTTTTTATTGGAAAAAGTCTCTTATTTAATATAGCTCCTAATTACTTTAAAGTAAGAAGGCTTCACCTATATGAAGAAGTTTTAAAAGCTTTAAACTCATTTTTCTGCAATTCCATAGAAGGAATTCTGGCTATGTTGGGGTCCACATCAACTTTTGGTTAATTAAAGATAATGACTTCCCCACTTACAAAGCTAAAATGGTGTTATCATTCACTAAGAGGATATTTAATTAATACTTAACACTAATTATCAATGGTGGTGCAAAGTTTGTGGAACTCTATACCCATCTTTGCAACTTTTTAAAATTAATTAGTAGATGGCAGTTGTAACACACCATTACAGACATGGTTGATTGACTTTGCTTAAGTTGTTTCCTAAGAGCTTAATTATTTATCATTAATGATTTAGAGCATCACTTTCTAATCTTAGTTGCCCTAAACCATCATCCAAAGCCATCGTCTTAGGGTCTATTTGGAAAGACTGCAGCTAGGGGTCTCAAAATAGGTTGACTTGTCGGGTTTTGGTGAAACATAAAATTAACCTGACTCAAATCTAGGTAATCAGAACTCTACTTGTTTAATAAACAAGTCTAAAACCCCAAACCGAACTCGATGAGCTAGCAACCTAAATGACTCTAATCTAACCCATTAACTTGTTCTGGTTTAAAAAAATTATTAACTATAAAAAATAGGATATTTAATAAAATAATAATAAGATTATTCCTATATGTAAAAGAAAATTAAGGAAAAAAATATGTTAAATATGACATTTTCGAGTCAAAAATTAGTTCATGGTCAATTTGAATCCAACTTACTTAATAAATAGGTCCAAAAATTCAAACTGAACCCTATCCATCTATTAAATGTGTCAACCCGTACTTGAAATTTTCAGATTAGTTGCTTTTTATAATGGAGGTTATAATGTGGGGAATATTAAAAGCTGTTGGTGTAAATAACATTCTAACACATAAATTTTTTTAAACAGTGCTATTAGAAATTTATAATGAGTAGCCAAATAGAAATTTTAATTTTGGTATATATATATATATATATATATATATATATATATATATATATATATATATATATATATATATATATATATATATAACATACTTAGAAAATTGACTTAAACAGCTCCTTATTCTAAATTGTTTACCCCTTAGCAGTTTTATTACAACCATTATAAAATATTATTGCTACTCAAACAGATCCAAATCTCATTAATTATAAGAGCTTTAAGTTTCATTTGAGACAACTTTCTTACTACTTATTAAAGCAGTTTTTCAGTATACAATTTTTATTTTTGTACTAGAAAATTGTTTAAGAAGTAAAAAAGAAAGCCAACCCAAGCGAAGCCTAAGCCTTAGGCTTCGCTTGGGTCCATGTTTTAGCGTGAAAATGTAGGATGTTCTATTAGTTTTTATTTTTCTTTCTCTCAATTTTTGTTTGAAGGGAACTATTATTGATTAAGTTATATTAATTATTAGAGAAATTTTAGGTAAAAAATATTTTGATTTAAATATAAAAAAGCCATTAGATTCATTTTAATATTAGTGTAGTGAATATATTGTTTAATTAAATATTTATTACACACATTTTAAAATAAATTTGATGAGTATAAAACTCATCTTATTCAGATTTGAGGTAGAATATTCTAAATCACATTCTAAAAAATAGAAACAAGAGATCCCCATCAAAATATTTGTCCTAATGAATCTAAACACTAAAGAGTTAGCTTGGGGGGATAATAACAAGTACATATGCTAGTTTCTCCTTTGTACCCTAGCCGACACTCTTGTTGTCCTTCTCCCCTCCTCCTTCCTCCCATCTCCAATGCTGTCCCCTACTCCCAGCACTGACTTTCCCCCATTTTCTACCCTTTCCAGTAGTAGGCCGTTGGCCCCCCTACTTCACCACATAACCCTCCATCTTTGAATTGAAAAAACTTCTCTCATATTGCAATCCAATTACTTAAGATTTTTTCCTTTCCATTATTCCTCCACACAATTCTCTAATGGTTCTACAGAATGGAGGCTTTCCCTGGTAGGCTACTCCATTAGTCATAGACTATATAATGAGGCTCTTCTAGCAGCCTTCCATAGATCTTGAGATCACAAAGGTATGATATAATTTGTATCTCTTAGTGAAAGATTCTTCCTTTTGAATTTTTTTTGTCCTAGAAGATCATGATATGGTCTGGTGTTGGGGGTTGTGGTTCTTTTTGGGCAAGCCTTTCCTCCTATAGAAATGGTCCAATCAATTTATACCAAAACATGATGAATTTTGATCTATTCCCATACATGTTAAGACCCATAACTTACCCATCTACTATTAGAATCTAGAAGAAATATCTAAAATAGACATCACCATAAGCTATCCCTTGGCACTTAATACCATTACCGCTAAGAAAGCTCGCCTGACATTTTGCATGTATGCATTCAAGTGACAAAAAATCCTCTTTCCAAAGGAGATTCCAATCTCTATTGCATGAAAACCATGATTCTAAAAACCCAATTTGAATAGAAACCCACCTCTTGTGAAACTTATGGTTCTTTGGTTCACCTTGCCTCCTTGTGTCCTTCCAAACCTTCTTCCATTTCTACTGATGCTACTCTCCCTTGAGGTGGATGTAAAAGCCACAAACCTAGGAGACTTCCATCCTAACTTGTTTCATCTAAATATACACCTTGTAGTGCTCTCAATCCTGCCAAAACAACCCAACCTATATCCTCCACCTACAATAAACCCCCCACCACACTAAAGTTTTCTACCTCTTCCTCACCTAGAGTTAACCATATAATGTGAAAATACAAATTTCTTAAACTAATTGAGAATGAAAGAAAATCTAAATTTCTATTTGAATTGTAGTGCAATAGAGAGAATGTGATAAAGTTGATTTTAAGTGGTCAAATCACTATGCTACTTTTATAGAAATTGCTCATATCATTATAGGTGGTTCTAAATCTATCTCTATTTTCAAAGTTTTTTATTTTAACTCTTTAATCCTCCCCAAAACTAATTTTATTGTATTTTTTTGAAGATTTGTTAAACTTTTATTACACAAGTTTTTATATTTTATCGTACTAACTATCCATGGTATTTTGATTATAACATCTATTAAATTTCATGGAGTAAAATATAAGTTAATGTATTTTGTGCTATTTCTACTAATGAATAATTGAAATTTTCACTATAAGCATACTATTAATATAAGTATTAAAAATAAATATGAATATGTTATTGAGTAATAGGTGATTGTTATTATTGTTATAATATTATTATATTAATATGTGTGAGGACAAATAAAAGTTAGTTTCTCTAACATTGGCTAGAGACTAATTAACCTGTACAAGATTATGGGCTAATAGAATATCCTTTAAATAATGTGGTTTAGTGTTATCTTCTACTAATTCATATGATGGTGATTGGGAGTTATAAGGAATTATTATTGTGCTGATGAGCAAAGAGTAATGACTATATTTATTGAGCCAATGAGATATTGATACGGAGTACTGCTTACTAAAAAATATCACTTAAACTATGACTTCTTATTTAGTGTCACTATTAAAATGCATCATATTAATTCATTATTACTATTACTATACAATTTTATTGCTTTGACTTTATTATTATAGTATTTGTATTTTATTATTTATGCATTGATTCATGATCATATTAATGCCACTGTAATGATTTGAATGTTGAAATATATATTACTCTTTTGTTATATTTTAAGTTCAATTGTTAGATTTGGATGCTTACTAGGCTCTTGAGATCATCATATATGATTAAATGACTTCAGGTCAGGGCAAAGGAGGAGATCTTATATAATGAAAATGATATGTTGGGTACTTAACAATAATTAGTTTTTAGTAGAAAGAGATTTGGTAGTGAAGTTCACAATTATAGATTTTATGGAAAGATGAGCAGGTTTGGACCTAGAGATTCGAGGAAAGTAAATAAATAAGTGAAAGTAAGAGAGGCAGATAAGATGAAGATTATTTTTAGTACCTAATACAAGCATTTTGAGTTCTTATTCATGCCTTTGGGGTGACTAAGGTGCCTACAATTTTCACCAATCTCATTAACAAGGTATTAAGGGAGCATTTGGATCAGTTTGTCATCATATTCATAGATGATACTTTGGTATACTCAGCTTCTGAGGAAAATCATGGGGCTTATATAAAGATTATTTTAGAGACACTAAGGCATTATTAACTATATGCTAAGTTCCTCAAGTGTAAATTTTTTGTTGAAGAGTATTTCATTTTTTGGGTGAATGGTGAGTAACGATGGTGTTTTTGTAGATCTCCAAAATGTTCAGGCTATTACTGATTGGGAGAGGCCTAATATTGTATCCAAGGCATGTATCTTTTTAGTTATAGCTAACTATTATAGGAAATTATGAATGGATTTTCCAAAAATTTTGCTCCTCTATGAGATTGATTCAGACGTCAATGGCTTTTATTTGACATGTGATTGTCTAGGGAGTTTTCAAAAATTGGAGGATTGCTTGATATCTACTCAACTTTTGACTATTTCATTAGAAATGAAAGGATTTTTGGTGCTCAGCGAGGCTTCACTAAAGGGTTTGTGATGAATTTTGATGCAACATAAAATTGTTATAGCATATGCTTTGTCGTAGTTGAAGCCACATGAGAGAAGTTATTTGATGAATAACTTGGAACTTCTTGTGTTATTTTTACATTGATGATTTGGAGGCACTATTTATTTGAAGTTAAGTGCCAGAATTTGACTGATCACCACAGTCTGAAATAGATATTCACTTAGAAAGATTAGAATTTGAGGTAAAGAAGGTTACTTTAATAAATTAAAGACTATGATTTGATTATTTAGTGTCAGCCCACTAAGGCCAATTTAGTGGCAGATGCCATGAGTAGGAAGTCTTCTAGAATGTTTAGTTTACTATTGAATTATAGTGATTTTTTTTTCAAGATTTGAAAAAAATAGAGTTGGAGGTGATTACCTCTATTGATTGAGATTCTAGCATTTTGGCTCAAATGACTATTCAACTATCTATGTAGGAAAGGACTAAAAAGGCCTAAATGTTAGATTGAGAGTACCTAAAATTGGTTGCTCAAATAAAATATAGTAAGAAGTATAAACTACAATTATTTTATTCTTGTATTATCTTCTATAAATACAAATTGTGGTTTCCTAATTTTGGAAATTTAAGACATGAGATTATGCATGTAGCTTATCACTTAGGTAATATTATTCTTTAGAGAGCAATAAAATGAACACTGTTATAAAAGGAATATTTTTATGGCTTGGATTAAAGAATGATGTCAACAAATTTTGTTTCGAAGTGTGAAGTCTGTTAGTTTGTGAAGGTAGAGTAGAGCATTAACAACCACAAGTTTTTTTCTATAATTTTAACTATTCAATAATGGAAATGGGTAGAAGTGACAATAAACTTTGCTATGGGTTCCCTAGATCGAGGCAAGGACACAATACTAAATTGGTCATAGTAGATTATCTTAAGAAGTTTGTACATTTCATTATGATTCAACGATAGTATGATTCAATAGATAGATTGACATAGGTACATGTGTGCGAGATTGTTCAATTATATGGGATACCAAAAGTGATAGTTTTTTATATAGCGATGATAAGTTTACTTCCAAACTATGAAAATGTATTAAGTAAACTTTAGGCATAAAACTACATTTCATTCACAATTTGAAGGATAGTTTGAAAGGCTTATCCAGGTTTTGGAAGACCTTTAAAGGTTATGTGCTATAGACTTTGGGGGTGGTTGGGAGGTTCTTGCACCATTGATTGAATTTGCATACAATAATAGTTTCCAGTCAAGTATAGTTATGACCCTATATGAAGCTCTATACTATAGGAAAAAATACATCCCCTCTTTCATGGTCAAATGTAGGTGAAAGGAGTCTGATTGGGCCAACCTTAATTAAAAATGCTGCTAAAAAGATTCTTCTAATTAGGGATAGACATAACTTATATAAGATAGACAAATATAGAACTATAATCCAAAGCACCGAGTCACATAATTTCAGGCTGGAGATTTAATATATATGAAATTTAGATGGATGAAAGGCATCAATAAGTTTGGAAAAGAAGGTAAATTGAGTCCAAGGTAGGTCGGATTGTTTGAAATAACTGAAAGGATTGGAAAATCTACATATAAGGTAGAGTTTCCAAAGTATATGTTAGATTTTCATAATGTGTTTGATGTGTTGTCTCTGAGAAAGTGGGTATTTGATTTTGGAAATCAAATATCAGCAAAAGAAGTTGAGATAAATCCAAATATCAGCTATATGGAGGAACCAAAAAGGATTTTGGCACAAATCATTAAAAGTTTAAGGACTAAATAGATAGATCACAATGACTAAGGATTAGAGAAAGCGTATAATAGATAGAGAAGCTATCTTGGAGAATGAATTCAAAAAAAGACAATTATATGTTGAGCTATTCTAATAATTTAAGTTCTCAAATGTTAAGGATGACATTTTTTTGAGAAGCAAAGAATTGTAACAACTCCATAATTAAGGCATAGTATACCTTTTATGACCAGATTTAATAAAGTTAACTTAGTAATTTTTTACATTTAACACCCCTCTCATGTGTTTGGGAATGTTCTTCATGCATGTAAATGTCCAAATATGTTCTAAAGTGGTTCTGAGGTATTATGTGCATTGATTTAAAAATATAGATTTTTTCCCTTAAGGTGTCATGGTGCCACAGTAGCTAGCGCCTGGCATCACGGTCTCTATCTTTTGGCCAATAAAAATTAATGTTACGATGTTGGGGCATGACATTGGGGCATGGTGTCTTCCTATGAGCAATGCTGCAGCATGCAGGATCAAACATTGTGGTGCTAGGCTCAATTTTATAAAATATATATTTTGACCATTTGATTTTTTATTAACAAATCTACTTCAAATCCTTAGGAAGAAGGGTAGAGAGAGAGAGAGAGAGAGAGAGAGAGAGAGAGAGAGAGAGAGAGAGAGAGAGAGAGAGAGAGAGAGAGAGAGAAGGGAGAGAGAGAGAGAGAGAGAGAGAGAGAGAGAGAGAGAGAGAGAGAGAGAGAGAATTTATAAAGAGAGAACTTTGGGTTCAGGAGACTCCATTAATTTTTTATTGTCGGCTTAGATCAAAAATTGGTTTAGATTAAAGTAGGATAAATTATGCCTATCTCAGTTTTAAAAAAATATAAAAAATTTAGGTTTTTTTATTATATTTATAAATTCATATTTCACTATTCAGGATCATTTTGAACCATGAAATTTTTTCTTGTAACTTTCTGTGATGTAGAGCTGGCCATTCTCGACATTTTTGTATTTTTTGAAAACTTTCTACTAGGTAATTTGAAATGCACACTATATTATTTAACAAAAAATATTTAATCATGAACAAATATGCTATAGTGTTGCGATGCTTGTGACCAGGCAGCTAGTTTCTTATAGTCTTATTTTTAGTATTTGGGCCACACCGAGGGACCCCCTATGTACGCTTTTCTCTAGTGTTGTGGCAAGGAACTCGGTGCGGTGCTTACAATGAGGTACGAAAACCTTGTGCATGCTATTATTAGCATGGTGGGGCAAAAATATAGGTACCCCCATACATGATAAAAACTGCCTTTTTTTTTAACAGGTGCCCGAAGACCCATGAACGCCTTTCTCTGGCTTGGTGGGAGTTGAAGAATTTTGGCCTCGGTGTCAACCGACACTACCCATATACGCTTTTATCTAGCATGGTTGGAGGCCCAGAGTCCTAAAATTTTCCCTAAATGGAGGAAACGCCAGGAGGCTACCAAAATTTTGTCTAAAAAAGACTAGAAATTGAACAAAGTTTTGGATAGCAGGGGACTTTATTTGCATAGCAAGGAACATGATTTTGGATTTAGATGAAATGAAATTAAGATTTGGAGTTCACTTAAATGATAAGCTGAACATAATTTTAAATGAAAGTTGACCCAAATCAAATTTGAATTTGGACCTAAATGACAACAAACAAAAGATTATAAATTGAGCCATAGGAAAAACAATATAACATCCAAAGTGAAGAAGTAATTTGTAAGCTAGCAAAGTCCATACTAAATGCAAAAGAACTTGAACTTTCATGAATCACAGGAGACATGAATTTGGACAATTATACAAAGGACTCAAATTTGATATCGATTTAAAGTTGAACTTTATCCGGGCGTTGCAAAGATCTTGAACAAGTGCAAATGGACTTAAATAATTAAATCCGAATGTAAACAACTTTGACTTGACTTGAATGAGTTTGCGAGCTTGGGTCAGAATGAAAAAGTTAATTGGAAGCTAGAACTCATGATCATAGGGAATTGAACTCTATTGAAACTAAATGTCTTGATCATGTAAAGAACAAAGATAAATGAAGGAATGAAGGATTTACATTAAAATCTCATTGAACGTGAATTGCTCATGAGAAAATGAGAGATTCATGAAGGATCATTATACAAATATTGATGAGAAAAATCAACACTCATGATACAATCAACTCTCAAAGACAATGATGGATCGTCAGTATACATATAAATAAAATGATGTCCATATTGCTCACATTGGTGGGTCCACGAGTTTGCAAAGAGGAGTTGGATGGTACTAATGGAATTAAAAACTTATCATATAGAGGGGGTCAATAAGATTCCAAATATAGGATTGCATTTGAATGACAGTTGCTCGCACAACTGATCAATGATAGATAATTCAAGAAGATGCCTCTACACATGCATCGTAGTTTATATACATATAGGTACACAAGGGGTAAGTATAATCATAAACTCGCATGGGCCTGGTGAGTGTGTTATAAGTACACACATGACATCTAGGGATGCTGCATGGATCAACAAGAGAATTCAAGTTCAAATTCGATCATTCTATGCAGATCAATAGGAGTCGACGAGGTTCAAACCATTAAATAAATATATGGTTGTGACGACTGATATATTTGTCTTAATACATTTATATTAGGCCTTCAAGGCCTATAATAATGAGAATTCACTAGCAAAGACATAAAATAAAGACGAACCTGATCCTCCATCGACAAGTGGACAGAGTCAACAAAGTTTAGTCAATAAAATATAAATGACCCCAAATACTCTAATGATGGCTGCGTTGAATGCAAATCTCAATCAAAGGGATTTCATTCCAACATTCAAAGCACCACCCAAATACCCATAAAAATCCAAAATATTTGAAGTTGAAATGATCCATCAAAACACATAAAGTAAAGTCCATCCACCCTTAGCAATAGTTTCCAAGGTGGACAAATTGAAATTTACTTTAGCTCACATAGAGCTAATGCATAGTCAAAAATATTAATAGGATCCATTCTTAAATAATATCTTGCTAATAAGGATATGATACGTGTCCTCTAACCAGCGCTTTTATTGCCAAATTACATTACAGGATAAATGATTATGACCTGAGGCCCTCTGAACCGAGTGATTTTGCCACCAAATGACACCATAAGATAACGATTAAGGCCAGAGCCAATACATTCCTTAGTGGAATTAAATCCTTGGGATATGAATCAATATGATATGATTGAAGGTATAAAGGCCAATATTAGCTAAGGTGGATTCAAAATTATCCCCTTAGACAAACATTCACCCCAGGTCTATAAGTTACCCTTGGATGAAGTAACATATGACTACCGATAAGGATACTTCTGTCAGGTTGGGTCAACTACCTCTTTTGACTAAGTATACCAGGGTCCACGATGGCCCGCGATGACACAACCATGGGATCTTGATTGAGTCTATCATCCATTCCCCCACCATCCACTTTAAATACATGATAGTGAATTTCCAATTTTAAATATTCAACCTTCAAATTTCTAATCCTGAATACCCATGCTGCTACTATATGCATGATACTACGTATCTACGAATATGACGCATTTATTGATGACTAGCCTTAATAGAAAGTTCTCTCTCGTGATCGAGAGGGGTAATTAACTATAGGGGCATGTGCCTATAAGAAACCAAAACTAAGATCATAAAATCCTCGCAGAATGAGGGTAAAATATCTGGATATTGTCTTATCTACAAACCAATATGCCTTCCAAAATTTACCCCGAAACTTAAATTTGTTAAAACTCCCCTGAAGAAACGAAAAGCACAACGGGTGGAAGCGGGGCCGAATTTTTGGAGCCTACACTTTTTAAGCTGAAATTTGTGATTTTAAGGAGTTGAAATGTGTGGTGGAAGTTCTATTATAGTGTTATATGTATAGGGTGTCACTAAGGCCTAAATTTTTAAATTTCTGATAAATGCTAGGCATTAGGAATCAATAGAGCTTATTTTCCTATATGCTAGTGTAGGGAATCATAAGGGCTAACATTTTTATATATGTTCTGATGGGAGGTATAACAGCTTGAGATAAATTTATTACTTTCTTCTCTAATAAATGAAGTACTTGTTTATTTACTTTCAATACCAATTATGCTTTATTTCAAATAACAGTAATTAATTATTTTATGCTCGATATGATTAATTTCTTTGAATTGCACTTACTTAATTACATAATAAATAGAATATTATAAATTTATATCAGTGGGTGTGACCTATTTAGGTATGTTGGCTCACACCTATTATGCCTTCTGTCTTAAGTAAAGGGTATAGAAAAGAGCCCGGTGAGTAGCTTAATTCAACATCTGATTTATTTGAGGATGTATAGGTATTATTCTAATTTCATACAATGGTGGCAAGTTATGTGATTTATTTACTTTGGATCTGTGAGCCATGTAATATAGTGTAGATGTTATATATACATTTTAATGATATGAAATGAAATTAAATTTATAAATGAGTTTATTTTATTATGTTTATTGAGGTTAATTAGAAGCACTATTGTCTGTATGATGTACTGTTAGAATTACGAAAGCCCCTAAGACTTAGATCTTAGGCTGGCCTATCATAACTGAACATGGTAGGTCCTGTATACATGGGGGTACTATTCGATTAGGATTGATAGTTGGACTTGTTATTGATGATAAAGATTGGCCTTGTAAGTGAGGAATAGTTTCAACCATAATAAAAAAGGTTGGACATCCATGTTGGCAATGATAGTGGGTGTTAGCCATATTTAAAATGGTTAGCATTAGAATTATTAAAGATTGAATGCATCACTGTTATTGGCACTGATAGGTGTTTGTGCTATTGTTGGTGGTAGATGTAAGCCTTGATGGTAGTGATAGACGGATACCATGGCAAGGACAGTAGATGTGAGGATTAATGATGATGATGAGTTTTGTTTTTAGTAGTAGGCAGAGCTCTGGATTCTCTCCTTCAAAATCCTTCTTCAAGACCCTTGTAACCATCTATGAAAGTGTGGAAGTAATGTCTATTTATAGATTTGAAGATGGACATATTTTGGTCCTTTCGACCATAAATCATAACTCTCCATTAGATGGTCAATGCATAAACTAATTTCTAAGCATCATAAGGCTTCTCAGTTTTTTTTTTTGTTTTTTTTAGATGCTACCTTTGATTGCAAGCATATAAGAATTGTTTGTTGTTTGGTCTCAAAAATGGTCTCGAGAGGTTTCTAGGTAGGGTTTTGAATATTCGGTTTATGTCTAGTTGGACTCATATCAATGTGTTTTCAATATTGTTGGGTGTATCTCATCGAAATGACCGTTTTGATGATAAATTTACTAAAAATTAATTTGAATGATCATAGAGCCTGTTCTTAAAGTATTTGGCTTAACTACTTAGAAGTTTTGAAATATAAAAAATTTAGCTCCATTTTCATATTATTACAATTATGCATACCTTAAAATTAGAAAAGAAATGTCATAATCATATAAATTTAACATGAACAGTTTATTTTTAATGCCCAACTCAATATACATCATATATATATAACCTATTCATTCAGGTCCAATTACTTTTCAATTTTTCAACTTCAAATCAATTGGTTTATTAATTTTACAAACTAAAAGTAAACAAAATTCAAATTTTATGTTACAATAGCATTTTATTAATCCATCTATACCAAATGAATAGTTCCTTGCGACATTTCCATTATTGAGTTGTTTTCTTCATGAATACAATGAAAGAAAATTTTTATAGGAAGCATTGTCCTTCTTCATCCAACTGCACCTCTTTAACCTTTCATATAAATAATTAATTTTAATAGCCTTATGTCCTCAGATAGTGGAGTAGGTGTGCCAATAATTAGAACCAAGAGCAGCATATGAGGAAGAAGAGAGGGATGACCCTACAAGGAAATAATGCTTCTGTTTCACCACTTTATGTTACATATCGACTCTTCCTTTAGATGAGTACAAGACAAGAGGAAGGCCACAAAGAATGGGATTCTTTAAGCCTACACAGAAAGGGGTTTTCAAAGGTTCTCCTATTAAGAAGAGTAGCTGTGTCGGCCATTATTTGGTTGTGAGAAGAACCTGAAAGTTCCACAATTGTTTTAAAGCTAGAGATGTTGCATGATTTGCTTTATTATAAAGGAAAGGCTGTGTAGGCCATCATCATTGAAGTGATAAAAAACATAAAGGAACATAGAAGGTATGCTCTCTATTCTTTGTTGGTGCCTTGAATATATAATGTGCAGCATTAGGTATAAAGGATATCTATTCATAATAACATAAAGAGAAGCTGATAAATAAGAACATTTATTTAAAGTTTAGTTTGCTTGTCTTTTTTTAATTCAAATTTTCTTAGCCTATTTAGGTTTCATTTGGAACAACTTTATTACTACTTTTTAAAGCAGTTTACTAGTCCAAAAAAATTATGTAGGAAAAAGTTGTTTTATAAAACAGAAAGAAAAATGTCTCAAACGAAGTCTTAGGATTTATAATTGAGGCGGTGAGTTGAAAGAATTACTTTCTCTTCTATATTTATCAAATTAAAAGAAGTGCCAATTATCTATTGAATGACAGAAGAAGTTTCTTAAAAATAATTTTCTAAATAAGTATGCCATTTATTCCACCACAAAAATAATCTGAATGTTTATTCGATAATTTCATTAGCTTTTTCTAATGGAAAAATCTATCATAGATTTTTTTTTTTCTATTTATTCATACTAGTTTGAGTCCATCAATCAAAATTTGAAGCCGTGGATACATCCACAGATAGATTATCCCGATAGACAAAAGCTTTGCATGTGCAGAAGAAGACGTGGTCTACTGTTTAGCAAATATACTAACACGCAGCAGGCATCCATACAGCTTACCGCCATCTTTAATAATGTTGATTTCAAATATTTCTGTGGTTGATACACGACTTCACTAGCAACCGAGAGCTCTGTGAGTTTAACCTCAAAACTCATGGCAGAAAGAGAGAGAGAGAATATGTAGTACAAGTAGTGCTATAAGTACAAAAATGCTAGACGATCCACCAGACTAAAAAATATCCAAATTATAGGGTTTTGAATGGTATAAGAAATGCTATATCTACAATGAAATAGAAAATACAACGCTTTAATGAACCACAAAACAAACAACCCTAGACACATGTCACCTTATGATTGGCTGAAAAGTGAATGGCTTCACATAACCTTAGATAATCATTCTCTTTTGAGTTTAGTAGCATCGAGTGTGTATGGGAAAGTGTGCATGGATAAGTTCATTTAGAGAGTTTTACATTGAAGGTCCTATAATTGGTAGATGTCTTAGAGTCTCCAGCCGCATATGTTGGAGCTTCAAAGCACATAGGAAGGAGAATAATTGAGCTTGGCTTGTCATGGCCAGATGATTATGGTAGGGAAAGCTGAGAGTACATTGCTTGGTAGCTTTCCTATAACCGAGAAGGCAAGCATGAATGATGGTACCCCATGATGGATAATGGAGAGTAGCTCTAACAAAATATTTTCCATTGTGAGATGAGTTGAAAGTCATTTCATTAGTCTAAATTTGAAAATGTGGATAACTTTGTATGTGTGGAAGAAGATGTGGTCAAATGTTTGGAAAATACAATAATGTGCCACGGGCATTTGTAGAGGTTACTGTATTTTTATGGATGCTGAACTCAAATAATTCGTGGGTGAAGCTGAAATCTTATGGGATAGAGAGAGAGAGAGAGAGAGAGAGAGAGAGAGAGAGAGAGAGAGAGAGAGAGAGAGAGAGAGAGAGAGAGAGATCACTAGCTCAAAAATCTATAGTACAAGTAGTGATGAATATAGAAAATGTTTGGAGATCCACTAAGCATAAGCAGATCCAAAAAGATCTAAACTAATCCTCATCAACCATTATTTTTAAATCCATAAGGATTTAAAGGCTACGAGAAAGGCAACATCTCCAAAGAAATAGAAAATACAATGCTTTATTGACTCACAATACAAGTTGCTTTAGAAACATGTCACCTCTTCATAGGTTGAAAGAAGAATGCATTTGTATAACCTTGATATTCTATCTCAGGATGAGTTTAATAATGCCAAGCGTATACGGGTGAGTTCTTTAACGAAGACTGAGTTGGATGGCCTTAAACTGCTAGATGTCCTGAAGTTGCCAACAACTTATGTTGGATCTTTGAATCACCTTGGGAGCAGGAGGGAGCTTGGGTTATGAGGAAGATCAGCTCAATGGTCAGATGATTACGGAGGGGTAAGATTAGAGTACCTAGAGTAAGCACTTCTTGTAATTGAGCCAATTAAGAAGCATGAATCATGGAACCCCACTACTGGTTATGGCAAGTAGCATTGAAGATTGATCTTTCTTTATGATATGAGTGGCAAGTCATGTGATTAACGAGGTCCCTTGATTGGTTCTATGAAGGGGACATCCAATTATGCATCCTGTAAAGTGGGATTTGATAATCCTTAGGCAGCCTATATTGTGGGGCTCACCAGGTGCAAATATACATTTAGTTCTTCAATTTGCTTGAACCTTAGAAGGACGACTGAGGAAAAAGATAAGTGAATTATCAATGAGTATTAAATGTTGCTACTAAAATATAATAAGAGATGAAATTCAAAATTAATAAGGGGTTAACTATGCCTAACACTTCTCCACCTACAAAAGAGTTAATGTTGAGACTAGGAAGTGAAGGAAACTAGTGTTCTTCCAACTAAGGTAGCAAAAACTATGGAAACCACTACTAGTGGTAGTAGTGTAGAGCTCACATGGAGATTTGATATCTCTGTCAATCTTGATGATGAGCCTCCATATTTGAGGATGTTTAGGCAAGCACCTTGTCTAAGAACCCAATTCGATAAGACCCACAAATCATACATGTCCTATCATGTTGGCTTATGATAAAAAATCCTAATTTCTAGCTAGTTTTCAAAAATTTTAGAATTTTCCTTAAAATTTTAACACGAAAAAAACCACTCAATTGCTAACAACATCGAGTATTGAAAATAATCTCATCCATATAAATCTCATATTATTTATCACCATATATATATATATATATATATATATATATATATATATATATATATATATATATATATACATACATACATACATACATACATAATAGAGAAATAAAAACTAGCCATGACTCTACAAAATCAAATGAAATAAATACCTTTAGAGAATAAGATTAGAACCTGAAACTACTAATCAACCGACCCTTCCCCTTATTAGACCCAAAAAATAGATGGTGAAATCATAATGAGCAAATAATGCTGAGGAGGTCACTTATGCAATTTATATTTTTAATCATTTTTTTTATTAAACATTAATCAAAATTATATATTAAATGTAATATAACTAATCACCGTGCTGAGTAAGAGAATAATAGTATAGCAACTACCCAAAGTCTATTTGAGGGAGGTTCACCCTAAAGTCTAAACCGGCAGAAAGAGCAAAACATTTTGGGCAACACGCCGCTATATTCATCAGAACCATAAATTCTAAATACAATCACAAGTTTAGACTTTAAGATCACAAGTTCACAAGATTACAATCATCAAACATAAATGTTACAATCACAAGTTCATAAGTAAGTTCATCATAAGGTTACAATCACAAGTTCACAAGTTCTAAATACAATCATCAAACATAAAAAATATCTAATCCTCAGCTGTATCCTCACTGTCTGCAGATGGCTGCTCCTCTTGCTCCTTCCTCTGATTTTCAGCTCTGTAGGATTGCAACTATGCTTGCATTTCATTCTGAACTTTTCTCATTTCTTCAATCTCTCTAGATTGAACCCTTCTCATCTCTTCAATCTCTCTAGTCAGCACTGCAACCCTCTCGCTTACAGATTCTTCAGCTCCACTTGGATCATGAAATGCAGAGGTGGATGAACTTCCCTCAATAGCAAAAGCCTGTGAACCCATGCCATATACCCTTCCCCTCTGTCTTCCACCAACAACTTCTGACCATGTATGATACTCAAAAATGTGGGCCGATCTTGAAGATGATCCCTCGCCAGTGGACTGCCAACTTTCTCTAGCTCGTACAAAATCATCCTGTGAGTTACAATTAGTTTTATTAAAATAAATTTTTATTCTAAAACTCAAAAAAAATTTACTCACATGAGCCTTCTTAGCCTTCTCATCAACCCACTGATGGTCAGCTTGATGTTGATGAGTTCTTGTATGCAACTCCAGTGGTGTTGGCTCCCGACCAAGGGACTGTTTCTGAAAATTTAAGAAATAGTTATAATAACATAAATATATGTAATAAACTAATTCAAAATACTTACCAGGCGATGCCTATATTCCGTATGATGTACAGATCCACCAGTATGAAGAGAGCTTCCTAAACCACCATAGTCAGAGGCTCTGTTCTGTTTATTCTGCTCTCTCATTTTTATAAACTCAGGGGTCGCCCAAGCACTACTCAAATCAGCCCAAACGCCCTCTCCAATCCAATTAGGATGCTACCCGGACTTTCTAATATATGTGAACATGTCTCTGAGACGGGTCGCTCCTCTCCTCTCAAAATTTGATATGATCCTCATGCTGTACTCAGGCAACCACCTAAACTCTTTCTGTAAAAATTTAGGCAATATCAAAAAGATTAGTACAAATTAAATCACATATTTGAAATCATACCAAAAAAATATACCTGAAATTCTCCAAATCACATATCTCTAACTGGCTTTGTGATCTTCTTCCAAGATAAGTAAGGAGCATCATATTTATTCTTTATTATATCCCGGATCATATGTATAAGTGGTCTTGAAGGATTGAAGCTGCAAGTGACTTTTTTGTTCAATAACATATAATATATCAAAATAAAAATAACTTAATAACTTAAATTGAACATACTTATCCCCTCAGGCTCAATGTATTGACGCTTATCTGTTGCTGCTGCCGGCGGACTAGCGCCAACCTCTGGTGGTCTTGATGGTCCACCCTGTTCATGCTGCACTGGATAGGGGTAGTAATATGGGTAAGGGTAAGGAGGGTGGGGACCAGTGGAAGGACCAGCTGCCTGTGATGATGGTGGGGGGTAATATGGATAGAATTGAGAAGCATGTGTCTAATCTAGAGAGGGGAAGTGAGGACTCGTCGAGGGAGGAGGGTAGAAGCCAGGGAAGTATGGAGGTACAACAGGGGGTGGATCTAAATGTCCCTGACCCTGCTCACTCGGGGACTGCTGCTGGCCTCTTGGTGGTGGTGATGGTGTAGGTACATCAGTAGGTGGAACTGAAAGTCCCTCACCTTCATCAGGCTGTGTGGCTCTACTAATAGTAAACTTCTTCCGTCGGAATTTTGAGGCAAATGATTTACGAGGAGGATCGTCGCCTGAAGCCATCTGTAATATTAAAAAAAACAATTACTAAAGCATTGAAAAAAATTAATGAAGCAGGCAATGAATTATGAGAAGCAGTTAATAAATCAGTTAATGAATTACAAAGAGCAGTTAATAAAGCAGTTAATAAATACAAGTTAACAAATAACAATTTTATTTTTTAGAATTTAAAAAGTACTATTCAAAATATTACAAAACATTAAAATTCTATAATTTTAAATTACAAAAATTAATCAGAATCATTAAAACTATTTTCATTGCTCTCAAGGGTATCTTCACTTTCATCCTCGTTCTCATCTTCGCCTTAACTAGTTGAACTATTCACATCTTCTAACTCCATTTCAATAGTAGAGATTATAGTTGTCATCTCCTCAATTTCAACAGGCCTACAACTTGACATCTGATCCTCTTAATGTGCAGTTGCTATAATGTATTATTGATCAATTATTTTCTGTGCTTTTGTTTTTATGATAGCTAGCCAATTTTGTTTGTCTCTACGACCACTGGGATATTTACTGAAATAAACTTGAATAAATTGACTTGCTAACACAAATGGATCAAACTTATTGTATCTTCTACTATGTTTAATATCTACTAAACCATACGCAGGATAAACCCTTGTGCCTCTATTCTGTACTGGATCATACCATTGACAATTAAATAAGTATAAAAAGTTCTCATCTTCGCATGGGTATTCCAAGTCAAGGACCTCATTCAGAATATCATAATAATCACACTCATCTTCTTCATGAGTGTTCCCTCTAACACATACTCCACAATTTTCAGTTTTTCTTCCTTCACTCCACGATTTGGTATGAAGTCTGAACCCATTCACTATATATATTGGCCAAGTTTTAACTTTTCGCATTAGACCCCATGCTAATGCTTGCAAACCTTTATCGAAAAATTTGTTATTAGATTTTTGTACCTAAAAATATTTTCAAATATTAGTATTTTTTATAATAAATAAGATTTAAATTTATAAAAAAAATGTGCTCACATATGATCTGAACCAAGTTGGAAATTCATTTACAACAGCTTGCTCAATATCCCTTGAATCTGTCAAAGTCAAATTTCTTACAAAATACCTGGTGGAAAATAATACTTTAATATTTTAAATAAACATTACTAATTAATTATTAACATTATGCAAGAACTTACTCTAAGATTGGCTCAACTTCTTCACAATTCAGTAGTACATAAAAATTTGCTGTATTTATTTCTAAATCGTTGAGATATCTTTCAACACAATTACCACTGGACTTTCCTTGCCTTCTAAATATTGATAGTGTAGCATGTGATTGTTCTTCTACATCGAAGTCTATGTTACGACCAATTTTTATTCTTGTACTCCTTACATGGGGCTCAAAATAGTATGAACAAAAGTGAGTTGTTTCTTGAGACAAATATGCTTCATATATGATCCTTCTGGTTGTGCTTTATTCTTAACATATTTCTTCAACTTGTTCAAATATCTATTAAACAATTACAATCATGGTGAAGTTAATAAAAATATATTACCTCAACTGATTCAAAAATATTAAAGACTTCATAAAAATATGAATAAATTTACCTTTTGAAAGGATACATCCAACGATATTGTACAGATCCACCAACTCTAGCTTCGTAAGGTAGATGGACTGGAAGATGTTCCATAGAATAAAAAAACCCGGGGGAAATATCTTCTCTAACTTGCAGAGGATGATTGGTATGTTATCCTCGTACCTCTGTAAAGTATTTTCACTTAGTTTAGATGAACATAAATCTTTAAAGAAAATGCTAAGCCCAGTCAACAAATTTGATATGTAATCTGGTAACATACAGACTATGATCGGAAAAAGAACATCTATAATTATGTGACAATCATGACTTTTGAGTCCAAATAGCCTTGTAGATTTCAAGTCAACATATCGACTTATATTTGATCCATAGCCATCAGACATCTTTAAACCTTTAAACCACTGACATATCGATCTTTTTTGCTTTAACATGAAAGAGTACGAAGCTTTGGGCTTCATTAGTTTACCGTCAATTATTGTTACTAACTCCAGATTTTTTCGCCGATAAAACTCTTTAATTTCCATCCTTGCTTTGACATTATCTTTACTCTTATCTTTAACATCCATAATTATATTAAAAATATTATCCAGGAAGTTCTTCTCAATGTGCATAACATCCAAGTTATGTCTTATCAAATTAGTTCTCCAATAAGATAATATCTAGAAAATACTTTTTTTTGTTCAATTATGTTGAACACCATAACCCAGAAATTTAGACTCTGATAGCATTGGAAAATCAATAATTATTGGAATATCGGAAAGTCTTTGTAGTACATCATCACCACTTAATCTGGTGGAGGAGGTGATCGCTCAATTCTGTTTTTAACAAATGCTTCCTTATTTCTTCAGAACTGGTGATTAGCATGTAGAAACATACGATGACAATCAAATCAAGTATTTTTTCCTCCATATTTTAATGTGAAAGCTTTACTGTTCTCCATGCAGTAAGGACATGCTAATTTCACTGTTGTGCTCCAATCAGACAACATACCATAAGCTGGAAAATCACCGATGGTCCACAGCAAAGCAGCTCGAAGGAGAAAATTTTATTTTGTTGATATGTCATATGTGAGCACTCATTCTTCCCATAATAATTTGAGATCATCAATTAATGGTTGCAAAAAGATATCAATTTTTGCTTTCGGATTATGTGGTCCATGTATAATCAGAGTTAAGAACATGAACGGAGTAGTCATACACATCTCTGGTGGAAGGTTGCATGGTGTTAATATAACTGGCCAACAAGAGTACGGTGTAGCTGTTTGACTATAGAGAGTAAAACCATCAGTACATAATCCCAATCTTATGTTGCGGGGTACAGCAGCAAATGAAGGATGCACTCGATCAAAATATTTCCACGCTTCAGCATCTGATGGATGAGAAAGAACATCACTTTTTGCTATTTTCTTCTTATGCTATCTCATATGGCCTGCTGAACTCATTGATGCATAGAGTCGCTGAAGTCTTGGAAAGATTTATAAATAAAACAAACGGCAACATGGCACATCTTTCTTTTGACAACGTTGTTTTCCTGAGTTTGGCTTAAACCGAGGAGCATTGCAGGTGCGACAAATAACTTTTGCTGCATCATCCTTATATTATAACATACATCCATTGATACAACAATCAATCTTTGTAGTAGTGAGACCCAGCTTGGATACTAATTTCTTTGTTCGGTATAAGTCTGAGGGAATTAAGTTGTCAGCTGGATTAGTTTCTTTCATAAGACCAATAATGTCATTAAAACACTCACGGGGAGTATTATACTCAATCTTAATACTTAGCATCCTCACTGCAATGGATAATTCCGAATGTGTACTGCAACCTTCCCAAATTGATTTTTGAGCTGAATGTAATAACTCAAAGAATTTTTGTGTCTCTGCATTTGGTGACTCTTCCATATTAGACCTTAAATTATGACCTGCTATATCAAAAATAAGGTCTTCATAGGGTCTACTCATTTGATCTTCATCAAATATTTCATAAGCTGTAGATGAACCGGCATGAGCATCTCTATGTGGCTCGTACTCGCCATGTGATATCCAAATCCAATAGTTTGAAAGAAATCCCCTACGATATAAATTAAGCTTCACATCATCGGGCTTGAGGAATGCTAGATTTTTATGCTTCGAACATGGACATCTAAACATTTTATCAAACTGAAAGGAAGGAAGTTGAGATGCAACTTGAATGAAAGTTTCAACTCCCTCTATAAATTTAACTGTCAATCCTTTTCGACCCGGCAACAATCTGTTATACATCCAATATCTCTCTTCTTGGATAGTCATTTGGACGTTGAAGCAAACGTCACCGTACATAGTTATGAAAACATTTATTAGAATACATGCATGTGCAAATGTGTTATAATTTAGGTGGATGAGTGGATTTACTCATAGTTTAATTTTTAATGAAATTGATCTCCAGAGAAAAGGGCATTAACCCAAGAAAGTTGCTATATAATATCTCTCAACCTAAACATCCTCATCTTTGTGAAATTAATCTCCATAGCAAAGGGCATTAATTTTCAATGACATTTGCAAGAGGATGTATCTTTATGTATGCTTTTTGTTGATGCTATTCTTCTAGTTGATATGATTAGAGAGGGGAGTTGAAGGTAAACTTGAATTATGGATGTCAATCTTAGAGTCTAAAGGTTTTCACTTAAGTGTATCTAAAACTAAATATATGAAGTATAATTTTTGGCAACCAAGTCATTAATAAGAGTACACATCTTAGATATCTTGGATATATTGTTCAGAGTGATGGTGAAATAGATGAGGATATTATCAGCATAATTCAAGTTGGATGGTTGAAATGGAGGAATGCATCGGGCTTGTTGTGCGATAGAAAATTCCCCCTCAAACTTAAGGGAAAATTCTATAAGATGGTGAGACATGCAATACTTTATGGTGCCGAATGTTGGCCATTAAATGACAAGCATAATACTAAGTTAAGTGTTGCAGAGATGTTTAGGTGGATGAGTGGATTTACTTTTCTAGTCGCTCTTGCTTTCTCTCTATCTATCGCTCTCTCTCTCTCTCTCTCTCTCTCTCTCTCTTGTCTCTCTCTCTCTCTCTCTCCCTCTCACTCTCTTTTCACTCTCCCTCTCTTTTCTCTCTATCTATCGCTCTCTCTCTCTCTCTCTCTCTCCCTCTCACTTTCTTTTCACTCTCCCTTTTTTTCTCTCTCCCTCTCCCTCTCTTTTCTCTCTCTCCCTCTCAATCTCTCGCTCTCTCTAACACTTGATATCTATCTATCTCACTTGTTCTCTCTCTCTCTCCCTCTCCCTCATCTCAATGCTAGCTCTTGTTCTCTCTCTCTCCCTCCCTCTCTTATCTCTCTCTCTCTCTCTCTCTCTCTCTCTCTCTCTCTCTCTCTCTCTCTCTCTCTCTCTCTTTTGCTCTCTCATATATGATCTCTCTCCCCCTCTCTCTCTCTCTCTATTGCTCTCTCATATATGATCTCTCTCCCTCTCCCTCTCTTTTCTCTCCCTCAATCTCTCTCTTCCTATCTTGTTCTAACTCAAAGTCACAATCAACAAATTTGATCAACCCTAAAAAAAAAATTAGATCTACCCAAATGATTACAACATTACCTCTTGCATTACTATTTAAATCATCCAAAATATCTCTAACACTTGCAAATATCTAGTGAGAACAAATAATCAAAGAAAAACCATAAAAAATACCTTAAAATAGAAATCTAGGGTTGAAAATTGGAAGTCAGCGGTCGGTTTGGGGTCGAACTGGGTCGGCGGTCGGACGAGGGAGTTTAACCGTCGGCAGTCGGATCTGGGTCGGCGGTCGGAGAAGCTTTGACGGTGGCGGTCGGAGAAGCTTCGTCGGTGGCGATCGGACGAACGGAGGCAAATGGAGGCGACGACAGAGCGACCAAAATGAGAGAGAAGGAAAGAGTAAGAATGAAATGTGAGTTGCGGGTCTGGTCGTATTAGGGCATTTACCTGCGGTTTTCTGGCGGTCCAGACCGCTGGTAAAAAATAACTTATCAACGGCGGTCCAGGCCGCCGTTAAACCACCGGTTCATATTGATGTCCAGCAGTTTGCCGGCGGTTTATGGACTGCCGCTAGTACCGGCGGCTTAACATACCAAAATCATCGGTTAGGCCACTGTTAAAAGTCGGCGGTCAAACCGCCGGTAACACCGGCGGTCCATAAACCGTCGGTTAGAACCGCCGGTAATAGGCATTTTTCCTGTAGTGTTTCTTAGATAGAATCCAAAGATTTTAACCCCTTATAACTCCCAACAGATAGATTTCCAAGAGATCTAAATATCTGGCATCAAATAGAATCGAAAATTTTCTAACCCGTCTTCCAACAGACATATTTTGCATCCATATTTCGCATCAAAACTCACATCCATCATATAATACATAATTCTTTGTTGTGTAAAGTTAAAGAAAAAAGAAACTCAATAAAAATTTTCACAAATTGCCTCAATGGTAGGAAGCAAAATATATAATTGAGACAAACCTTACTATTTTAAAATATTACTAAATTACTAAGGATTTTGTAGAGCATTATTTTGAATCTATAATTATACTGCATTACTAGTTTTCCAAAGTCATAAATATTTTTTATTTAACTAAAACTTCCTTAATCCTAAAATCCTTGGTGTAAAATTTTTAGAAATAGTCAACATGTTTAGAATGTCAATCTCTATAATATATAAAAATTGCATAGCGAGAGTTTTACTTGTTCAAAGTTATCATTTATTTTTGATAACGAATGTATAAATTTAATAAAAAATATAGGAAATCTCTATATGACCGAAAACTAAGATAGCCACAATTTGACCCACCTTAATCTGGATAACATTTAAAATCGAGATGATGGTTTAAAATGACCGAAGCAGTCCAAAATGGACTTTCTCTCTCTAAAAACCTCTCTCTAAAAACCTTTCTCCTTCTCTCTTTAGGCAGGTAGTAGCTCAAAACAAAGCAAAATGGAATAGTCAAAATAGATATTTTTATGTTAAAATCTAGCCTATCTGGTGCCCAGAACCCAATGCCAAGGCACTAGTTCAAAATTTTCAAAATAAAAAGAAGATAATGCTGGAGCATCACTATTTTAGTGTTAGGGAACTTAAGGGAAAAAAATCTAGATTTCACAAACATACATTCCAACCCCCTAGAACCCACTTAAAAATTCATGTAGACTCTAAAATGCATATTGATCTATCTGAGACACATGCAAAAATTCAAGTTAGATTACCTGATTTTGAGTCAGGTCAGAATGGTTTGAACAATACTCTCTTCCTTGAGATGTCACAACTCTCCCCTCCTTAGAAAAAACCTCATCATCAAATTTCAATATTGAAAGAATTCATAATAGATCGGGATATGGTACTCTTATTTCTTATTCCTTCGCCAAAGCAACTTCTCTTTCAATTTTATTCATCTTACTGAACATTAACCGTTAGAATATATTTTATTCTCAATCATCTAACATCAAAAGATAACATATTTTTTAGTTTTTGTCCATAGCTTAAACTCGAATGTACCTCAATTTTTTTAGCATATATGTGACCTCTGAAATCGAATACCTATTTCTTTAGAAGTAATACATGGAACACATTATCAATTTCATACACATGTTCTAGCAACTATAACTTATAGTTGGACTTTTCATACCTTGGACTTTACTTTCCTTACTTGCTAAACCTATTGATGCCCTTCATCAACCTAATTTTCACATATACAAATTCTCCCACAAGAAATTTCACAGCCTAATGTTTAACATCAAAATAATGTTTCTACCTGTCTTATATTACTTTTAATATATTTTTTGATATGATAGGTCTTTTAAGTAGCATCACCAATCAAAGCTGGTCATATCAAATGGATTTCACCCCCTTAATCTAAGATAGAGGGGGTCCTACATTTTTTACCATGCAAAGCTTCATAAGGGGTCCTATTTATACTTAACTAAAAAAATATTATTGTAAGAAAATTTAATAAGAGGAATGTGCTTTCCTAACTACCACTAAAGTATAGAACATAAAATCTCAAGAGATCTATTAGTACCTAAATAGTCCTCTCTAATTTTTCATAAGTCTTTGGATGAAATGTTGTACTGAAGTGTAGTTTCATACCTAGACCTTGCTGAATTACCTTTCACTATTTCAAAGTATATCTAACATCTCTATAAAAAATGATCACCAAAGTTGTTAATTACAATCTAATAATATCATGAATATATACCCATACAAACCTATCCATAGAATTACACAATTGGATTGAAATAAAATGATCAGACTTCATTAGATGATCCACTACAAACCAATTAGTATCATGACTATGTCTCAAGCTGGGAAAACCCATAGAAAATTCCATAGTTACCTCTTCTCACTTCCACTCTAGAGTAAGCAATGACCGTAGAAAATATCTCGGTCATTGATGTTCTGCTTTCACTAATTAACGAGCTTCATATTTTGATAAAAAATATGCTAGTTTTTCAATCTAGGGTACCAATATAAACCTTTCAAATCACTATATATTTTGCTACTTTCTTGATGAATAGTATAACTAGAATAATGAGTCTCATGCAGAATATCATATAATAGATCTCCAAAACTCAAAACCCATAATCTGTTCTTACAAAGATGACACCAGAATCAGATACTCGTAGTTCAAATTTCTTAATAGATTTGATTTGATTAATCAAATTATATTTGACTTATGAAATACTTGGATCTTTTCTTATAGATAAGGCTAGATAATTATTTGAGTCAAAAATCTTGAGTCAATTTCAATAAAAGAAACCACTTCTAATTAAAGCTTTTCCATGTCCTGAATTAGATGTTCATCAGAAGTAAGTGGTATGTTTGATAATCCAAAAGATTTTCTACTTAGAGCATTTGCTATCATTTTAGCCTTACAATGCTAATATGAAATAATTAAATCATAATCCTTAATATGATCAATCTATCTTTGCCTTGAATTTAGATCTTTTTTGAGGGAAGATATACTTCATGCTCTGATGATTGAAAACAATTTCACATCTGACTTTGTATATATAGTGTCTCAAAAATTTTAAAGTAAACAGAACAATAATAAGTTCCAAATCATGTGTTAGATAAGTCATCTCATGTTGCTTCAACTACCTAGAAACATGAGCTACAACCTTCCCATGCTAAATTAGAACACATCTCAATCTTTTAAATGACGCATCACTATAAATAACTGAACACCTTTCATACAGGATGGAAGACTTAAAATCAGAGCAAAAGTCAAATAGTTCTTCATATTTTATAATCTTGCCTTATAATTAGTCATTCAAACAAAAGCAATTGACTTCTTAGTTAGCCTCATCAATGGTACAAAAATTAAAAAAAAAAACCTTTCAAACTACATGTTATAACTGACCCTAACCCAATAAATTAGGTATCTCAAATACTATTGTAGGCCAATAAATTAGCAACTTTAGTCATGTTATAGCCCTTAAACTTTATAATCTTGCCTTACAATTAGGCTCACTTAACTAACTCAAAAAAATTAGAGATATGAAATAAAGTTAGTGGCTTCGTCAAACTACCTTAGAAAATTTATGAAATGGGATTATTCTCAATATCTTTGTAGACCTAACTGAATGATCCTGTCAGGGTTGAGAATGTCAGTCAACTACTACCTATAGACACTAAGTTATCATGTGTCTAAACTACTTAAAGTACTATCCTAACATCCTATAGCACTTACTAGAATGCCATCTACCACAACTCTAGCATATAGGTGCCACACTAACAAAACCAAAATTTGACATATTACCACTACAAGAAATTACTACAAATTGTCCCCATCTCTTGGACTCTCTATATCCAAACTTACTCTTGCTGACCAGTTTTCAAATCATTCTAAATCAGTTAGGCTCATTATACTAACTCAGACAAATTAGAGATATGAAATAGAACCAGTGGCTGCCTAAGACTATCTTGAAGCCCTATCAAAACTTTTTTAACACTTCGTCTTTGGAGTGCTAATCAACTTTAGAACATACATGGCTAAAGCCATAAACTCTACCTCATACTGCATGATAATCTGGCTCCCCTAAACTAACCTTAGAAAAATCTCCTACATATGTAGAAAGGGGTATAAACTAAGCTCAAAATATTATAAAAAACTCCCCCCATCAAATCAGGGAGTTCAACCTCCCCTAAAACTTTACCTTTAATTAGCCCACTAGTGCTCAACCTCTCCATCTAAATGATAAACTACCAATGATACCTTCATTTCAGGAGGACACTATATTCTATCAAATGATTTCTCTAGCCTCCTCAATAAATCCTCTACTATTATGGTTTAAATAATGCCCTCAAATAGAAGGCTCTAATCTCAAAAACATTTGTATATGTCCTTCTACATCATTAGATATAATAGTAGAAACTTTTCTTTGTGCTTCGCCTACCAGCTTGGCTATCAAAGTAGTGAATTCTAAAATGTTGACAATATCAACTATAGGGGAAGTATTATTTATAGGTGCTGTCTGATTGACACTCTATCTATCTGTCACATCTAGTTCTTGTAGATCTATAATCATACATAATACTAATCTGAACATATATATAGATGAAAATAAATAGAAATGAAGTCCTAGAGAGACCTAAAATGTATGCACATAGCATATAGATTATTTCTTATATAACTTTATTACGATCATTTTTGAAAACTTGGGCTCTAATACTCAATTGAACTAACTAGACAGGTATTGTCGTATTGACTTGTATAAGTAAAATCTTAAGATCTAGTTTGAAAATTTTTAGAATTATATTTCAAATTTGAACCTAAAATAAACCTTAAAACTCGTAATAATATCGAGTGTTAAAATAAACTCATCCATCAAAATCCTTTGTTCATTTGTCACCAAAATGTATATACAATTATAGTGCATGGCTATAGATAGAACTATAAAATTAAAAATAAAAACTAGCCACTATTATATAAAATCAAAAGAAATAGATACCTCTATAGACAGATATTAGAACCTGAAATTGCTAGTCAACTGGCCCTTCTTCTCATCAAACCTTAAAATATAAGTTGAAATCAAAATGAGCTAACACAGGTCAGCAAGTCAAACACACTGATCTAAATTTTTAATCATTTCTTTTATTAAACATTCAACAAAATTATTAAATGTGATATAACCAATCCCTGTGCTAAGCAAAATCATAAGAACATAGATGTTATCCAAAATTCAAATAGTAATGCTTAGAAATTAAATAATTAAAATATAATATGGATTTATATAAAGGAATAGAGTTTAGCATATTTCTTCATTCTTAGATGGAATCTAAAGATTCTAGCTACTTATAACTCTCAATAGATAGATTTTTATCTTTCTTAGACCAAATAAAAAGATTTTAACCCCAAAGAACTCTCAATATATGGATTTTCCCCCTTCTTAGACATAACCTAAAGATTCTGGCCCCTTATAACACCCAACGGACAACTTTAGAGAGTTCCAAATTATTGACATCAGACAAAATCAAAATGATTCTGACCCTTTATATCTCCCAACATACATATTTTATATCAAATCTCAGAAAATTTTGTGATGTAACACATAATTCATTGTAGTTTAAAATTTAAGCATAAAGGAACTTAGAATAAAATTTCACAAATCACCTCAGTGACAAGCAACATAATATACTAGTGAGCTTAAACTTAGTGTTTTAGAATATAAGAAAAATACCAAGGTTATGCCGAGCATTATTTCAAACCTTTAGTTGTACTATAATACTAATTTTTAAATTTTTATTTTTTTCTATTTAATTAAAATAGGATAAATCCCAAATACTTATTATAAAATTAAAAAAAAAAAGTCAAAGTATTTATAATATCAATCTCTATAACAAAGAAAAAGTTATGCAATAAAAGTTTAACCATTGTAAAGTTTATCTCATTTTTTTTAACAAAAATATAAAGTTAATAAAAAATAGGAAATCTTTGTGTCACCAAAAAATTAAGATATGCATAATGTGACCTCTAAATCTAGATAATTTATGGAACTGGGCTAACGTCTGAAAATGACCTAAAGCGATTAAAAAAGGCATTATCTCTCTAAAAACACATACCCTTCTCTTTCTTATCTATTTAATGATCAAAATTAAACAAAATGAAATAGATTAAAAAGATATCTTATATTTAAATATAGCCTTGTGTTACAGCACCAAAAATCTAGTGTCGAGGCACTAGTTAAAAATTTCCAAAATTTAGAGAACATAATGTTGAGTGCCATTATTACAGCATTGGAGGCTCAAGGAAAAAAAATTATATTTTACAAACATGCATTCCAATCCTATAGAAACCACTTCAAAACATTTGAAAAACCTTAAATGTATACAAAATGAACTTAGACACATGCAAAGGGATTCATATGAAAAAATTCAACTTTAATTACTTAATTTTGAGTTGGGTCAGAATAGTTTGAATAGTAGTTTATTCTTGGAGGTGTTAAACCCCGAGGGTATATGGTGGACACAACTTGTACTTAGTAGGTAACATGCTTTAAAATTGTGATGACTACCCATAAAGTTTAGCAGGCACCTTTGACGAGTAAAGGTAAGAAGAAGATAATCATTCTCAGTTACTTAAGATGTGCTCTATTAGGTGGTTGGTTATCCCATGAAAATAAGCATCAAATTGTTTGTATTTCCTCAAGTGAGCTATTATAACACCTATATAACAAGTTTGATGTGTTATATTTGACATAATGAGAACCTAAGATTTACACCAAGATAAATATTTTTAATGATAGTCCACTAGAAATCACCCTAAGCTTTCTTAATAGAGAATTTTTTATTATTTATCCTTCATTATTAACTACAAGGTAACCTCTAGCATGGAAGATCTAACGTGTTAAGCCTTTAGTTATAGTGGAGCCATCCATGGCTAGTGAGCAAGTGGAAGAGATTGTGATTGAGTGGGATACTATGCCTTTTAAGAAGCTAAAATATTTGACTTCAAAGTAAAAAAGAAGTAGGCGAGAAGACACTGTACTCTTTATCTCTTGGTTCGTTAAGTGATGACATCCCTTCCTAAGGACTAACAACCATATAAACTTTAGCTAAGTTAATGTAATGCCCCAATATCATTTTTGGAATAATTATTAGTTTTAATATGCAATTAATAAACCAAAGCTTCTTTTAATCCATATATAAATTAGTCTAATGAAAATAACTATAAATCATATACATAAAAATATAACTATATTCATTCCCTAAAATTTATGTATAATAATTAGGAGTTCCATCAATAGATCAATTAATTTATCTTTTTACTCATGATTACCAAGGAATATATTATTACAAAAATAAAGCTAAAGATTTCATTCAGCCTCACTATAGTAGATCCTATCCTTTTCCTTGACCTAAAATCAATAACCACCATAAAGTGAGCTAATTGCTCAGTACCTTACCATAACCTACCATTAAAATCAATTTAAGTTAGTAAAGGAAGTATGGATGTAATCATTCAATTCAAAATAGTACAAACATATAACTATAAGAGGATGTGGCAATCACTGTGAACACTAACATATCATATGAATAATGAACATCATTACAGTTGTATCTTATGAGCAGTGATCAATAATTATATAAATAATCAATTGGTTGTATCAGGTCTATACCCATAAGTTATAACATAGTTTAGATCATATATCAATTTAAGAAAATTATACACCTTTTATTATCAAATCATATCGTATAGTGTCTATGCTACGCATATATATCAAGTTTTGTCCAATGCTGATAATATATATATATATATATATATATATATATATTAATCATGTACTAGTATATCATGCAATATATATCATATGCCCTAGTATAAGTATTATCAGTCATGTTACATTCCTATATTAATCATATCCTATATAACGTATAAGTCATGTCATATCATGTCATATGTGTAATATATCATATATGTTGCAATCATATAAATATGAAAGCAATATATCTATAATAGGCAAGATAGGACACCAAACTATATGTGTTGTTTATCATGTATCTAGTCTTATAGGCCAATCTTATAGGAATCAATCATAATTATTTTAGTCATATTTCCAAGAATCACCCTCATATCATATATCCCAAGTTAGTGCTGCGGCTTTCGTGAAAGAAGTCATTTCTTATTACTCATCAATGTATCATATCATATCAACCAATTTCCTTATGCCTCCCTTTCATATCATTTAGGATTACATCATAAACCTTATTTCAAAAAATTATGTCGACCTATCATTCTATACATAATAATATATCCGAAGCTAACCTAAATCAACCAAACAGTTTTAGTCATCCTTTTTTTGCATTTAACACACATTTAACATCATTTAAAGCATAGTTGCAAATATTATATATACCAATATAATGATCAATACATCATCAATATGCCTATAGTATGCTAAAAAACATGTAGATATATATGATCAATAAATATTTCATGCCCAAATAAAGTACATTGCTTCATAATCATTTTATTATTGATATTATACTACCCATTTTAGTTAAAATGACATATAAGTAAAACCACAATGTGAAATTTTACTACTAACCATTGAAAATGTTCATGACAATGATAACTCTTATGTAGCAAAAGTTATATGGTGGAAAATCACTAGAATAAGAGGTATTGTTTTTTAATCAAGTTAAGAGAGATAAAATACAAGAAATAAAAGTCACAAAAAATAGAAATAGGATTTGGGTTACCTAATATGATCAAGACTTTTCCTAATTGGGGTGATGAAAGAAACTAATTTGAAGTAGTTTTTTTCTCTCTCTTCTCTTTCCTACTCTCTCTCTTTCTCTCCTCTTTTTCTCTTAACCAAGCATGCAAATTAGATAGGGAATAGATTTTGTTAAGGGTTTTAGAAATTGAATTTAGATATTTTCCATTAAAACTTGAAGTTCTAAACCAAGCACCATAGCACCCAAAACCCAGCACTATAGCACCCAAATAATTTTACTAAAATCCAAAGAACACATAGCTAGGGTACTACCCATCTAGGTTTTGGATCACACAAACATTTTTCGTGGAAGTTTAGTGAGTTACAAATTGGGGTTATTACAAACTTCCCACCTTAGAATAATGCCATCATCGATGTTTCTCACTATCAACCCTTAATAGATAGACAAAATTTATGATCATTAGTCACATCAATCACCAACCTTATCAATCAATCATAAAATTATATAATCTTTCATTCACACATGTATGCATGTTGATCAATCATATAACATGTTAATCAATTAATTTTAGTGCTCTTTAATAAAAAAAAATATAATATTTGAAAAAGAACTTATACCGTTTAGGTGAATCTCTCACTTACTACTACTCAAACTATATACTCCCAACTGTACTTGGGTACAATAATCACTGACTAGCCTATATCTCTTAATCAAATTTCTTTCATATGTCCCACTCACATATCACTAATTAGACATTCTAGATCTTTCCATTCTCTATCCATATGTATATCTAAACTAATGTATCCTAGGCCCATATCTTTTTCCATATCCTCTTTGTAGGTAATCCATCATATGGTGTTTGTACAAACTACATCTAAAGCACCATCATGTGATCAGGTAACGTTGTCTTCCATGTCTCCTACCACATTTGGGATACTCCTGCAGACTCCTAGCTAGCACCATGGTTCCTCTTTTGACATAAGCAAACTTGCTTCTATTTTAACTAATTTCTCCTTTAGTCATCTCTTCACTTATTCTCTTTCTGCTCATATCCTGTTTGAACTTAGGAATAAAATCATTCTCTATAATCCTTGCACTCTCAACTAACTTTAAAAATTCTTGAATTATTAGTTGTACTAATAGGTGACTCAACTCTTCCTTCAGTCCTCTCAAGAACCAAAAAATCCTTTCTTCTACAGTACTAACCAATAGAAGTGCATATCTGGCTAGTACAATAAACTCATCCTCGTAGTACATCACTATCCTATTTCCTTACTAGAATCTCATAAAAGCCTCATACATTTTGATATCATGTTTATGGAGGTACAAACTAATCTTTAAAAATAATCATGAACTTTACTTATGTAATCTTTGTATTTATCATTCCCTAAAAGTTCTTCTACTAATCTCCTATCCTTCTCTCTGCCTTCAAATAAAAATAATTCTAAGGCCATTTTCATTTTTTTTTGTGGCACTACATGCTATCAAAGATCTTCTCTATCCATAATAGCTATTTCTCATCTGCTCCCTTAATAAATGGATATCCTTTTTATTCTACTTATTACCAATCTTTTAACTATGTGAATCACTAATCAACTACACCATCAAATTGACAAGCTACTTCATGCTGTTAGAACTCACTAGTGCCATTGTACTTTACTCATTTACTACTTCCATGGATTTATTTCACTTAGTATAGTTCTCTTCCATTTTATTATAATTCAGTCATACGAATACATAGAATGAATGAATAGAAAACAAATTCTAACACAACCCATTTTTACCCATATTAATCATTTTCCTAAAGCTATGGTTACAATCAAACTCATCTAATAGCCTTCACTCTAATACCAACTATAACACCCAAAAATTAAATTTGGAAGATTATTAGTTTTAACCTCTAATTAATCAACCGAAGATTATATTAATACATTATATAAATCATCATAAAAAAATAATTAAAAAATTATATACACCAAAATATAAAACTATTTTCATTCCTCAAAATTCATGTGTAATAATCAGGGGTTCCATCATTATAGCAATCCATCTATCTTTGTGCACCTAATAACAAAAGAATAAAATAATTTACATAATAAATTAAAAACCAAAAAATTTCAATCAGTCTTACTCCATTGAATCTTGACCCCTTCTCTGACTTAAAATCAATAGTATCCATAGATTAAGCTAAAATCTCAATAGGTTACTGAAACTACCACTAAATTAATGCATGGCACTATAATCAATATGTATGTAATCCATCAATCCAAAATAGTCTAAACATACATAATATAATGATCAGTACACTAATTATTGTGCCTATAGTATGCTAAAAAATCATGCTGATCTAAATTAATAGTAAATATGTGCATATCATGTATTTCTTGTCAAAAAGTAAAAACAAAATCATGTATTTCTTGTATAAATGTAGTTTATTTCTTCCTAATCATTTGATTATTAATATTCCACTACCCATTTTAATTAAAATGACATAAACAAAATCACCAAAAAAACTTTATTATTAACCGGTCAAAATGTTCATTATAATGGTAACTATCACATATCAAAATTTACATGATGGAAAATTTCTAGAAAGGATGATATCACATTTTAATCAACTTTAAATAGAAATGGGATTTGAGCTTCTTTCCATGATTAGAAAACTTTTTCTAATAGGAGTGTAGGAAGAAAATGACCCAAAGTGGCTTTTCTCTCCCTTCTCTCTCCTCTTTCCCCTTGCTAAGGAATGGAATGGCTTGAGTTATTATAGCTAGAGAGAATCATGGAGAGGATGATTCCAGGAATCTCTTAGTGGTGCGTCACCTTAGCAATGAGCATTCAGTAAAAAATGGACTTTTCGACCCTTAAGGTAAATATGGTGGCAACTCTCAATCAGGTGAACGTGGGTTCATTTGTAGAAGGTAACAAATTTTTATTAGCACACCTTGATGGTTTAGTTGTCTTTTTGCCTACGATAGCCAGTGACCCTATATTTAATGTTTTTCATTGTGGCTAGTAAGTTTACCTCATTTATATTCTTCTATTTCATTTTATAATACGTTAGTTATATATCTAGTCCATGTAAAAAACTTTTATGCACAAAAAAATTATGTTTGGCCAATTACTTTAATTGGATTGCATTGTTTTCTTTATCATGCAAGAACTCCATTTTCATTATATTGTGACAAACACTTTAATTTCTAATGGTTAGGTGAGTGAATTAATCATGATGTTATAGTGAGCAACTATTCAAATGCTTTAAGTGGTCAATAAAATAACTAGAATATTTTGCTAAATTTTACTTCGAGTATTATTGTGGCGATCTAGGAAATATTATTTAGTATCAAGTTCATTACTTATTTATGGGATGGTCACTCAAAATTATAGCAAGATATGTGATAAGTGGTTTGTAGGCAAGTATGTGTTAGAAAATCATTAGCATTTACTCATTGAGGAAAATGAAGGAGTCACCAAATCAATGAGCAATGATGAAAACATATAGTTTAGATTCATGAATTTAATTCTAATTTTGTTATTTCTCTCATATTCATGCATCCCCCATTCTCTGTAAATACCCGTCGGTAGGGCCTATATGGGTATGATTTATATGCAAAATTTTTATTAACCTTCCTTTTCCCTAGAGCGACTAGTTATAAAATAGCTATAGCCACCCTCCATAAATGTGCTTCATGTATTATCAATGTTTAATATTTTCAATTCTTGTGAGCGCAAGTAAAATATTTCAACCACATATTATTTGCATGTTGCTTTGGAAAAAGCACACTGCATGTGTGAGTGCCTACTGGAGATAAGCACCTTAATAATTTCATAAAGAAGAACTATGAAAATTATGTTATCACATTAAACTTGGCTTCAAATTTTTTATGCTCCATGTTTATGGGCTCAAACAAAACTTCTATAGGGTCGTCTAGCATAGTTCTTACTGAACTCTATAATGTGCTCCATATCCTTCATCATATTCCTATGAGAGTAGAAATTTTTATGGATGCTAAACATTATTCCACAGTTTAACTGCACATGCCATCAAATATGGGCATATATAATTCTCATCAACAATAACAAAGTTGACTGGGTTGGTGAACAAAGTAAGGAACTATAAATAAAAGTTTGTATTTTTTATGTAGTTTGATCTAGTGGTTCAAGTTGATTATAGAAGTTCTCTTTCCTAAGAGCAAGGAAACCATCCTATCACTCTCAAAGAAGGAGAAGGTGATGAAGGTTCTCAACAAGAAGTCACTGATCTCCATGAAACACCTTACCTACTACCATCTATATAATATATTTTATAGTAACTTGGTTTTCATTATAGATTTTTCTTAATGTTTTAGTCACTTTAATGTATTTCTTTCATTTATAGACAAGTATGGAAAGGTACAACTTGTCTACTAACCCTATAATGCTAAAATACTTAGGCAAGTCCTCTCCCCACAGCATGTTAGGGATGAGTAAAAGGAGAATGCAAAGCCCTTTACAAGGCCTATCAGGTAGTCAACCACCACGAGGAATAGGATTGAGTTCAAGATACTAACTTGTACAAGGCACCATTTGCTAGAAGGTTATGGTGGTGTCAAAGAACTCAAAGGTGTCATGGAAGAGTAAGGAGGTGCGTGTGGCCTAGCTCCAAAAGTCATTAAGGGTTCTCCATTAACAAGGAGGATATTAAGTAGTAGGCTAAGGAGGCAAAATGTCCTTTTCCATTTGGCATAATATTAGGCGAGGGAAAATAAGTCATCGTAACAAAGGAGGAGGACGAGGATGGGAGCAAAAAAGAATAGGAGATTTCTTTGTTCGCACTCATAAGAGGTAGGTTATTCTAAGAAAGAGGCTTGAATATTGTCCTTTCTTGTAGATGTTATATGATAAGGGCTATTCCATTTATTCAAGGTTGATTTAAGAATACATCAAGGTCATTAGTAAAAATGAGGTCATCTACATAGATATGAACTTGCTTGGGTAATCATAATTGTTCACTTGCGCTCTAGGTCACAATCAATGGTGAGCTATGGCATAGTTGTTCTTCCTTGAGAAGGCCTATAATGTTTAACCCCATGAGCGTAGTATCATACTATATGGTTTTTATGATCAAAAATATTTTTATTTATGTTGATTTAAAATTTTATTTAAGTGCGCATGTTATAGCTTTTAAACAAATTTTTATGTTTAAGGAAATGCGAAAGATAAATTGATATCTAGCATATTAGACAAGAATTAGGAAGTGGTGCTAATTGAGTTTAAATTGAAAATATGAATAAATAAGGAGAAGATAATATCAAAAAATAAAGTGTGTATCAATTTTTAAATTTTTTTTTAATCTTCTTAATTTTACATAGAAATATAGTGGGATAATCAAACATGCACACGCACACACAAATAATTGCAAAATAAATTAAAATTGAAATTGATCCACTAAGAAATCATATGTATGATCTATATCATACTGTACGGTACTTTTGGGAACTTTTATAAATCAGATAATTTAAATTTGAACTAGACATAGTGTATGATGTACATCATATTGTATGAATATTTAAGATACATACTTTAGGTTAAATTATCATACTATATGATCACATGACATATAGGCCAAATAAGCATAAAAGTTATTTTTGTGACCGCAAATCAAATAGGCTAAACCAATTTCCTGAGTTAATAGATTGAACTAAACTTATTTCATAATTTTGATTATACAGTCTCCTTCAAATAGATAATAATTTTTAGGGTTCCAAGCTTATTGAGCTAATCATATTTTATGATCATTTGACCGACTTATATGATCAGGACACCAATTTTATTAAATAACCATTTTAGGGTTTCTTTTGGAGACACCATATAGAAATCCAAACTTTAAAGAAACCTAGTATTTTTTTTTACCAAAGTTATATGTATAGTTTGTGAGGGATTGCTTTATAGAGCTGCGACATATTTTCTAGAGAGGTTAGAGATGGAGAATAGAGAGAAACTGAAAGATATCTTTTTGGAGAGTCCAAAATATTTATATAAGAGGATTCAACTTGATTTTCTAGCATAAACTATATCTTTTGATCATTTGGGTTGTTGCAAAGGCTCTTGGAAATGAGAAATAGAGAGTCTAAGTATAGAGATTCTAGATGTAGCTTTAAAGGCTAGCATGTAAGGCTTCTTGTAGAGAGAAGCAATGGTAAAGAGTTTAAGTGTAGAGACTATGGATCTAGCCTATGAGGATAGGGTTGAAAGATTTTTTAGGAGAGAAGCAGTGCAAGGGTTTCTCCTTACCTTAGAAAGGAGGGAGGCTTCTCAATCTTGGTGGGATAAAGGGAGAGAGTTAGAATATTTTCTTAGGAGATAACTATTGGAGTGGATGTTGTTTAGATTGACCAAACCACTATAAATTTTGTTTACATGTTTTTACTTTTTTTTATTTTACCAATTTTGTTATGATATGCTTATTTGTGATGTCTTTATTGGAGATCAATTTTAAGAAAAAGAAAAGTATTCTAACTTGATAATATGTTTATGTTGTCTTATTCAAAAAATATTTTTTTCATTCTTCTTGCTTATTACTTTAGGTATATTTTAAATGAAAAAAAATATTATTTTTATTTCTAAAAGATTTCTCATAATTAAAAATATTTTGAAAATACACATCAATTCACCCCCTCCCTTCACCCTCTTGGATGTGCGGATGATAAGATCAATGAGTTTCATAGTGTGCTCATTACAATGGAAGATGTTCTTAGGGTGGACTCTGAAGAGGTCGTAAAACAAAGCAGAGCTAAAGACAAGGTGACATGCTGATGTTACTGAAGTGTCTACCAAGGTCAAGTACTGCAAAAACAAACTATCTACTGATGGGAGCTGTGTTTAGTTTATGTTTCATTGGATATAACCCCAACAAAAATGTAAGTGTATGTGACAGTAGAGTAATAAAGTGTATTCAAGACTATCAATCCTATGAAGAAATGTTGTGCTAAACAAAAATGTTCTAGTATCGTTTACTCAAACTATGATATTTATCCTATGAAAGGAAATCAAAGGGAATCTCTATCCATAATGAGAAATATAAAAAATAGTGAAGATTCCATAAATTAGTATTTTTTTTACTAATGACACTGAATATAAAATATTTTCCTAAGAAGACTCCTCTAGATTTGTTGTGAATCAGAGTATATGTATTCTTAGATCTTTGTCGAGCTTGCTAGGATGTAAAGGATGGTTTATGCCCTTCCAACAATTATTAAATCTTCATGGGACCAAGAATTCTAAGCATCCTATGTCTAGGAATTTGAGCATTCCATCTCAATTCTCCTAATTATTCTATAATTTCTCTATCGAGGCAATGTATCAAACTAGATGTAAATTTTATACATAGTCATTGCATAAATTACATATAGAGAGGGAAATACTAAAATAACCTTTCATACTCTAAAACATAAAAGTCTACATTAAAATTTATGAATGTTCTCACATCATTAGTCCAAAATTATAAGCTTACCTGACCATTCAATAAAAATTGAACAACACAAATTCTAATATTTTATCAAAATAGAAAGTACAAGTAGAGAAGATAAAAAAACTTATCGCCCGAAAAGAAGAATCCTAAACATATGCTATGGAGGGAATCTTCCCAAAGTGAATCTCCCCTTGTAACTTCTATCTCCACACTCCTTTCCTCTCTACCTTATAGTTTTCTCACTATAATATTGACCACTCACTCTAAATGATTTATCTCACTATTCTCTAATCTATGTAAAACACTCCTCTAAATTTCTCTAAACATACCCCATAGAAAAAAGATAGAAAATTATTTATACTTAATAAAAAATTGATTCAAGCACTGTGACACTCGATAAAGTAGCATTGCAGTATTTGAATATAACCTAGCACATTGGCACTGCTTGAGTTACTTCGTTGCAGTATTTGGTTGACCAGGTGTAGTTGTTGAATGAATTGTTGTGACTTTTGGCTAAGTAAGTGTAGTGCTTCTTTTCCTCAATCATTCTTCTGTATTGCTATAAAACATGAGCTTTATTGTACTTAACTTTACTTCCTGGAACTAAGGTGTTTGATAGTTTGGAGCTCTAATGTAGAATTATTTATAAATTTTTAATTACTCTGGCACTACAATGTTCACTTTCTATACTACAGAAGTATTTGTCACTGTAGCACTATCCTTTAATATGTCAAGGCACAAACTTCAGTGAAATTTTTCTAAGGCTGTTGTTGTAATATCCAAAATAAGCATTGGGACATTGAAGATGTCGTGATGTTGATAGTTGTGGCACTACGGTGTTGGTTTTAAACATTGCAAATTTTCTTCATTTTTTGAGACATACATGCACAACATCAGCTAAAAGTTAATTTATTATAATTTTATAAAATAATTCAAAACATAATTTTAACTATATAAATTCCCTCAAGCTTAAGCTCTTTCTTATCTTCAACAAATTGTGTTTACAAGTTTGATTAGCTTCATTATTCAAAATAAAATTTTGCAATTTAAAACTAATTAAAATGTAAGATAATACACTACCATTTAGATGTAAATAATAATGTTCAAGGTGAGTCAGTTTTTATTTAATCCATCATAAATAATTATCCTAATAAATCATCCTTGTTAATTTCCAAATTGAACTCATCTACTATGAGTGTAAGTGCAAGGTTGATTACTAAACTTAGATATTCATAATGTATTATTTAGAAATTATTTGTAACTTAGTTTTGAAGTTCATTTGTAAACCATCATATGTATTAGTTCTTTTACACTCCCCTATTTGACTTGAGTATTAGAGTCTTTTAAAAATATAGTTGTATTAGATACCAATTTTTTATGTTGGACAAACTCTTTTTTCTTTTTCCCTTTTTCTTATGATCTTCTTATTTTTCATGTGTTTCTTTTCAAATATATATGTGTATCAAAGTAATGATTTTGAATATCTGATTGCCTTCTTTTTCAAGTAATCCTTAATTAAAATAATGTAAGGTTTATTATAAGTTCACTAAGTCCATATAGAGTTTATAAAGATTTTAATATCTTTATATAAGCACTCCCTCTTCCTAAACATAGTTATTCAATCTTGTAACCAAAAGTCTATGTTCGAAACACATATTTACTTATATAATGTTTTGAATTGATTGTTACAATTTTCAAATATGAAATTATTATTCTTTATTTATTCAATTTAACACTTATAATTTTATATTATTCTTAACTTTTAATAACTTTTAATTAGTATTTTCATTTTGGTTACCTTAGCTATTAAAGTGCAACATATGCAGGATATTTTAACATCTAAGCAAACTAGGAATTTTAAGTTAACAAAAATTAAATTAAACAATAATAAATAATAAACAAAGTAAAGTACTCAAGTAACAAATGAATAAAACTAAGTACATTAAAAGAAACTAATTATATCCACAATAACACATAATAAATTTGGGATGCCTCCCATGCAATGCTATGTTTATAGTCTTCGGCCAAGCATTGCTTAAATTTTTCATTTTGGCTGAGTAACATCACTATTATTCCTCAAATGCTACAATTTATGCTGTTTCCCTAATTCCTTTGGGTTAACTTCAAGCGGTGTTGGGTAAGGTGTCATGGGGGCTACCTTTAAACAAAATTGCAAGCTATCCTAATTAGTTTTTAAAATTCTTAATAGAAGCAGCTTAACTCTACAGTTGGTTTCCATCTGAATTACAAAATCCTCCAAAGGTCACCTCCTATTTTTGAATTGATAATTTTGATTAAAACCTGGGGGATAAGAAAATCTAGGTTTTACTAGAGGTTTTAAAGGATTATTCTAATTTCCTCCAGGGTTTGATTAACTTGCATTCCACTGATTTCAAATATTAGTATCACTTCAACTAAAATTTGGGTGATTCCTTCAACCTAGATTATAAATATTAGAATTGAGATTATTTTGTCTTCCAAATACATTTACATTCTCAACCTCTTGAGCTAAAGGCTTATGAATAACATTCAAATTATTTTCCTCCAGAAGCATATATAATTCTAATCCTGTATCTTGATCCTGCATAAATTTTTTAACTTCTTAGACATAGCAGCTATCCAAGCAATCAAAATTGATAAAGCATTAGACTCATAGACACTAGCTATTATCTTAGGATTCACCCTATTATAAGGCAACTGGAATTTATTTGTTCCATCATCTCTATAAAGGCAAAAGCATCGTCAAAGATTTTAATATTAAAGAACCTCTAGCTTCTGCATCAATTAGAAACCTAAGGGATCCTACAAGCCCATTATAAAAAGTTGATTAATAAAAAATTAGGCAAAGAATGATGAGGGAACTTTTAAGCATCTCCTTAAATATTTCCTAGATCTTATAAATTGACTCTCTATAAAATTAGAAAAATAAAATTATATCATTCCTAACCATAGCAATTTTGGAAGGTGGAGAATACTTTGATAGGAACTTATGTGCCAGCTCATTCTAAGTGGTTATGGAGCCTCGAGACAAGGAATTTAAGTGCATTTTAGCTTTGTCCCTTAGAAGATTGGAAATAGATGAAGTCTAAACTGATAGTTCAGTACTATTTGGATAATGATAGGTTTCAGCTAAAAAGTAATAGCTTGGATAGTAGATAAATTGATACTCTCATGAATTCTATCTACTAAGATATTGGAATAGTCCCTAAGAGCTCTAGGATGGGTCTGATTTTAATTTGGTTTAGCAATTCCTAGTGCTAAATCCTTTTTAGATTTTCTAATATATAAGGGTCCTTTCAAATTCTAAGTCAAACAATAAAGGTTCATTACTAGGTTAACTATTTGCATACACTAATAGTACATGAATAACAATTATAAGAAAACTAATTTAAATAATAAAATCTTATGAAGAATCACAAATTTATAGCTTATAAATAACAATCACAAAATAAGATATAAATAGAATTAAATATGAAAATGTTTTAAAATATAGAACAATTACAATAACATAAAAAAAATTACCCCAAAAACATAATGGTGGGTATATTCAGTTCATGTTTACTTGTATATAACCCAAATAAAAATGGGATTTTTAAAAGTTCATGGCCAAATGCAGATTGTCCATTGATAAGAATAGCTCTTTTAATAAACTCAATAGAGCCTAGCAATTGATATAAAAATATAAACTTGCTTTTAAAATAATTATTCTTATACTCATCGTGAGAGTAAATATACCTGAGCTCAATATGAGAGCCATTATACCTGAACTCAATATGAGAACAATTGATCATAGCGTGTAAGCTATTATACCATAGTAAGATCCCATATGAGTATTTAGCATTGAAATCCCTTGAGGTTATTAATGAAATCTTTTAAGTCTTAGATTTGACAGTGTGGTAGATTTGTACATCATTTTTCTAATTGCTTGGCAATATGTAAGTAAGCTTTACAACTAATGAATTGATCATAACTTTCGATGTACATTGTCTAGATCAGACTTATTATAGTTGATTCTTTATATGATAAATTAATATGTAGTTTCTTAGATGGGTCATATCTTATGCCAGACTTTATAGTCCTTGTCAGGTTAGCCACCTAATCTTATAACTTATATGGGAGTCACATGTTACTTATTGTAGCTGTTATTATAATGTTGAGAGTCAATAGATAGGACTACAAGCTTAATCATAACCCTCCATCACCTTTAATGACCTCACAATACAACAATCTTTAAAGTGTTCACAAGGTAAACACTAAGAATCATTGGCTATTGGAGTGTCACACGCTACTCATTATGGATATCGTCATGAAGGTTAGAGTTGGCCTGTAGGTCTTGACATATTAACGCAAGAGCTTGGTGGTGTGACCATAATTTAAGGTAACTGTAATTTATTATATAAGTTAGTTCTTTTCATCTTTGACTAAGAATTTATTAATCACATGAGAACTTTGATTGATGATAATGTGGGAGAGACTAATCATCTTCCCCTATCCTGTTTCCTTTCTTTCATTCTTCTTTCTTTTTATTCCATTTATTTTATTTTATTTTATTTTATTTTATTTTTTTGCATAACAAGATAGCTTATAAATATTTATTGAGGAACTTAATTTAACATAGTAAAGTAACTCAATAATAAGGAAGACAAACCTTGCTTGAGCTGAGCATTTGTGTTGGGGACCTTGACTCTCCTATAGTAAGTAGTATGAGTCGCACTTTAGCATGAACTTGGATAAGAACTTGTTGGTGGAATTTTAAAGATGGGTTTTGAAAAACAAGGATTTTCCTTGGGAATTTTGGAATTAAAGTTTAATTCTAATTCTAATATCGAATCGTCCCGTTAGAAAAAGTATATCACCCCGAAGGATGAAAATAAAATTTCATAACGATGTTCAAACTTAGAATTATGAAATTCATCTTAAATATTGTGACCAGATTCTAAAGAGAACTTCGTATGGCCCCGAGGGAACAAAGTGAAATTCAAATAAATATCCGTCTACGACATTCAATTAGTATGACCGTCGAGTTCACATTCAAAGCCTTATCAAAGAAGGATGTATCTCTCCAAAGGGAGATAACACCATTCAATGATAGTCCTTTGAATGTAATAATGACGATCATCTTTTGAATTTTCCCAAGGACGTCCAATAAAATTTTGAAAAATCAATTTTTAAAATTAGGTGCGTGTGTGGTTCCAAATCTCCTACGAGCTCAAGACCTCATAGTTAATTACATCATAGGGAGACAGAATCCCCTACGAAAACTCTCGATTAAAACAGTGACATGGAATTTTGTTAGATATTCTAGGAGTGATATAAAAAATGAATGAAGTTTAGAAAATCAAAAGGGAATGGATCAAGATTGAACAGTTATTAACAGAGTTTAAAGAAGAGAGGTAGGGCTTTATGTTTGAGATTCTAGAACCATCCGAAAGTGTCCCAACTTAATCTAAATGTTGGGCTTTATGTTTTAGGATTGAAATGAAGCTTTAATTAGAAATAAGAATTTTATTAGAAATTTGGGATTATATCCCCAAAATTTGGGGTCTTATGATCAAAACTTTGCCCCGGATCCTAAATCTAATTTGGACACTGGATCACAGTCGTCCGAACCTAACTAATGCAGTGCAGAATCTGGACTTACCCCATCCTAGATTAGGGAGCCAACTTACCTCCTAATCGATTTAAAATACATGAGTTTGGTCTTTTATGAAAGAGTGGTAGGGCGGTTTTATTTAAAGGTTTTGGAGAGTTGGGACCGACATCTAGAGATTTCCCTAATTGGTCCCTTTGTCTCATGTTGGGTGCAAAATGCTAAGGACTAGTGCAATTAAAATTTTGGCTCTTTTAATTTATTTATAATGCAATGCATGCTAGTTAACAACTTCAAATAAAGTTTGCTTAAAATTTTAAAAATAGGTTTAGAAAATAATTTTTTTGAAGACTGGGCTTCCCAGGTCTGGCACCTCATCCTCATAGGTCAGACTATCCGGACTCTACCTGCAGGCAGGGAAGGGTCTAAAATTAGGAAAGAAGCAGTGCAGAAATATGCATGCGACCCAAGGGGCGGTCCCTGGCTGATTTCCTAAATTTGTTATTTTTTTATATTATTTAGACTCACTAAAATTTTAAACTTTAAGATTACGAGTATAAAAATTTTCACACCCTCACGAGTCTCACGTATCTAGGCGAAAACAAAAGCGGCACACAAATGCCAAAAAAACTAGAAAAAGCAGGCAATTCTAAAGGCAATCATTTCAACACATCAAGTATAAATGAATTAATTAATAAATGTCCATAGACAAAGTTGCCTTGCTTATTATAAACCAGAATTTATAAAAAATAAAGTGGCCGGGCACCACTGACAACAACCCGGATTCTAAACCTAGTATTGACGCAAGTAGTTTTGAATGGGATACTTTCTATCTTCAATTCTTCAGTCTTGTTCCCCTTCAGGTTCATCTCCTTCAGGCTCCTTGGATTCTTCGTAGTAGACTACCCAAATGGATAAGAGGGCACTTTCTTCGAGGGGAAGGTCACTCTTTTCTCTTTGGGTAGGAAAGAAATGATCCAAATTTGGATCTCCAAATAGAAAAGGGCCACTCCCCTAGGGGGTGTCCTTTTCTCTTCGGAGTTCAAGCTTTGGACCTATGTATCCAACCTCAAAATCTAACTTTCATAACACTTAACACTTATACAAATTACATTTATATCAAATCAAAATTCTAGACTCTCCTGCAAGGTTATCCTAAGCAGTTAATAAATCAAGATATATTTTTTCCCAAGCAGTTATATATATGTAAAAAAAAGTAAACACACTGGCCACACTCCTTTTTATTTGGGGGATTTAGCAGCTGAAGCACCTGTGCAAGCATTTATAACAATTGATATTTCTTTTTTTATTAATTTAGCCCCCTTTTTATTGCCCTGCATTAGTGTGGCCACCTGCAGAAAACTGTGTGATCATCCAGATCATACCTATCCTAGGGATAATCTAGTCGTGAAACACTTCAACCATCCACAGAGTGCAGAAAAAGTAAACAGACACAGCAAAGCAATTTCATCCACAACATGCTGTAAAACCACAAAAAATCCGGCACACAACGGTAAAGTAAACACCGGCCTAACCTAGATCTAGAGTTGGTTGTCCTAGAAAACCATCTACAGTGTGTGTAAAAGGTCATGTGTGGCTGGGGTAGATCCTAGGTTGGGTGATTAGTTAAAGTTATCTAAAAATTTTGAGTTTGTTAAGGCTTAAAAGGTGATTTAGATTAAAGTTTAAATGTTAATATATTAAGATTTTTATTTAAATATATTTTAAGGGTTAATTGATTACTACCTTTGTTTTCCACTGAGTCCGTGAAGTTTATTTCATCTTCCTTGGGGCTAAGCTAATAGCCTCGTAGGCCTGGGTTACCTAGTAGCAATCGGGTTTGATTAAGTTAATTTAAATTAGTTGAAATTAAGAAAAGTGGATTAAAATAAGGGGAGTTATTTACTAATTTTAAAATATTGGTTAAGAATTTTATTAGCCTATTAAGAAAATTTTGGAATTTGGGGGAGTTAATAGATTTTAGAGGTTTATCCAGATATGTTAACTTAGGGGTCAAAATTGGATTTTTAAAATTAGAGTTAATCTTAAGGATTTCACATTTTTAATAAATACTAGATCTAATTATGAGTTGTTAGACAGGTGGCACACTCAATTTGGAGTTTTCTACAAAAAGTTATGATTTTTAGAAATTTTGACCCATTTTACCCTAAGGTTGACCAAAAATGTTGACTTTTTGACTTTGACTAGATTTTGGGGATTTGATATTTTTAGAAACTATTATATTTTAATATGAGTCATTTGCCACTAAGTTTGATTAATTTGGAATTTTTTACAATTTCTAATGAATTTTGCAAGTTGGGTATTTATTAGAATTTTCTAATTATCGTAATTAAAGGGTCCCTTTTATTGATTTGAACCCAAATGAGTCCTGAACTTCTTGAAATCAATCCCAAAGATAAAAAATGATCTAAGGGGAGATTAACAAGAGTTTAAAGATTTTTTTAGATTTTTGATGATTTTTAATTAATTAATAATGATTAAAGATTGATTTCAATTAAAATTAAATTAAGGTGGATTATAAAGCTAAATTAATAGGATTTGAATTTCTACTGATTAATAGATAAATTAGGGCCAGTTAGGAGTATTTTAAGGAATTTTAGGAATTAAGATTGATTTATTAGGATTTTATTAAGGTCAAAGGGGTGATTCTAAGGGGGAATACTATGACTCCTATTTGGTGAACCAAATGGGCTCCAAACCTGATGAAATTTGGACCATGGGATCACCTAATCCAAAAACCTAAACAAACCAAATTTGGGCTTAAATGGAATACTCTAAGGGGGTTAACTAAGCCACCTAAGGTGAATTCTAAGTCACCTTGAGAAATTCCTAGGGGGCTATCCTAAGCTTGGATTAGGGCAAAATCACTGGCTCTAAACTCCCTACCCTACACATCATCATCACACAGAAAATCACATACTAAATCCCATTGGAAAGGTTCGAATCCTATTTTGAATTTAAGGGTCATCCCATGACCCTTAAACTCAAAAATAGGGGAAAGTGCCCTTAAACATCTCAAACAAGGGAAATAAAATTTGGGTATGTCAAGGACATGCTCAAATTTAATCTCCTAAAGTTGCAGGTCCTGGGGAATTAAAATTAAATAATGAATGCAAAAATTGAAATAACACTCAAACTGAAATTTAACTTAATAGAGATGCAATTAGGACATGGAACCATAGGACTTCTGTAGGTCTCCCTGAGGCCTTTCCAATAAGCCTAAGAACACCTAAATTGGTTTAGTGTGCAGGGATATATGAATTTTTGAAGATCCTATAAATTTTCTGTAAAATTTAATCCAGCCATTACACAGTCAGCCGATGTTTTACACGCGCCATACCGTGATTGGCGGGGCAATCATTGGAGCTAGCCGGTTAACGGTTGGGTTAACCGCAGCCATCGAGTGGAGGATCGGACGGCTAGGATCAAACAGACTCCAAGACCGCGAAATCTAATCCATGCCGTTGATTGGAATAAATGTCCAGGATTTCATCTTCAACCTCCCGCGCGAACCCGAGACCGTAAAGCTTCTCCGGCATGATCCGGGCGATCCCGCTGGCGAACTTCGACAAAATTTCATAGGGAGTATTAAGATAGAGGAAACCTTCAATCCAACGGTGGGAATCTGTTGGGGTGAAGGTTTCCTTCACACTTGACCGAACTACCTAGCTAGGGAGCTCGGGATGGAGAGATTACCGTAGAGACAGTCTCAACAAATGAGCTTCTCTATCAGGATGCTTCAAGAGGTGATGGCGAGCAGATCTCCTTCAGACGTTAGGACTGGATGATGGGCGGAGGTACGAATTCGAGCAGGATGCCAAGAGCTTTCACCGGAGTTCGCTCGAATGGATTGAAGGAACAGCCTGGGAAGCTGGGGGAAGATGCTGGGAAGTCAAAGGAGCTCTGGGGAATGATTTGAAAATGTCTAGGGTCGAATGGTAAGCTTTAGGGAGCACTACCCTATTTAGCTACCTCCCGTGATCTTGGACGGCCGGGATTGATCGGGAGGGGCTTCGGATTGATGCCAGGTGGAAGGGGACATCATCCCAGAGGGCTCGTGAGCTTCAGGCCGGCAAGCCACAGCCTTTGGAAGGCTTTGGGTCAGGATCGGTTGGGGGGGGGGGACCACCGGAGGTTGTTCTCTATTGGTTCTGACCGCCGCCGGTCAGGGTTTAGGTCAGGTTGACCTGGAAAGAATGATGGCGACATGCTGTAGTCGAGGGTGAGCTCAACTAGGCTTGAGGAGCTCCAATTCGATCAGGTGGCTCCGTTGGACCAAAACCTGTTCGGTTTGGGTCGAATTGGTCTCGACCCAGATCAGACCAGACCTTGGGCTTGATGTGGGAGGTGGGTCTTGATCTGGTGCACCCAATTTAAGTGGCAATTGGGTTTGATTTGATCTGGAATCAAAGATGGCTTGTGTTGATCCAAATCTGCTCGATTCGGGTCAATTTGGGCTCAACCCAGGTCAGGCCAGACCCTGGGCTTGATGTGGGAGGTGGGTCTGGGGCTGGTGTACCCAATGCAAGTGGCAATTGGGTTCAATTTGACCAGGGCTCAAAGATGGCTCGGGTCGACAAGTTTTGGCTACTTTAAGCTAGCCTAAAACTTGACCCAAGTCAGCACAAGGCATGGGCTAGCTGAAGGAGGTGTATTGGACCTTGGGCCACCAAATAGAGTTGTTGATCAAGTTCAATTTGGCATAGGGCAAGACTTGGCTCAATCCCAAGTGGTTTTGGGCACTTTGGGTTAGCCTAACTCTTGACCCAAGTGGGCCCAGAGGCTGGGCTCGTCAAGAGAGGTGCATTGGGTCAAGGGAGACCCAATGGAAGTGTTGGTTAAGTTAAATTTGACTTAGGACAAGAATTGGCTCAATCCCAAGTGGTTTTGGGCACTTTGGGTTAGCCTAACTCTTGACCCAAGTGGGCCCAGAGGCTGGGCTGGTCAAGAGAGGTGCATTGGGTCAAGGGAAACCCAATGGAAGTGTTGGTTAAGTTTAATTTGACTTAGGACAAGAATTGGCTCAATCTCAAGTGGTTTTGGGCACTTTGGGTTAGCCTAACTCTTGACCCAAGTGGGCCTAAGGGCTGGGATGGTCAAGAGAGGTGTATTGGGTCAAGGGGGACCCAATGACACCTTGATTTGGATTCAATTTGATTAAGGTTGAGAGATGGTTCAAATGAGACCTCTCTTTGGTCACTTGGGTTAAGCCAAAAGGCTAACCCAAGTGAGCCCAAGGCTTGGGTCTCCAAGAGAGGTCTCTTGGGTGCCCAAGCAGTCACCCCTTGGGTTCAAAGGGAATTGGAATGATCTTGGTCAAGTGGATTAGGTAGTTTAAGGTGTATGGGCCACTTGGTCAACTTGGTTGACTTGGTCAACCAAGTTGACTCAAGGCTAGGAGTTGGGTCAAAGGGGTTCCAAAGGTCAATTAGAAACACTTGAGAGAGGTTTCAAAGATTGATGATCAAATCAAGTCAAGTCTAGGCCAAAAGTCCAAAAATCCCTTAAAAGTGCATTTTGGTCATTTTGGCCCTGAGTAAATTCGGGGCCAAATTGAATCTGGGAAGATGTAGACTATTGTTCAATAAGTCAAAATCAAAGTATTGGAGATGGTTAAAGGGTTTGGAGGGGGCTCCAAGGTCAAATTCCACTAGGTGTAAGGTCCAGTGGCATTGATTGTAAATATTTGAAGGTTTTGCAACCTTTGAAATTGGATTAAGTTTGTAGGGTCAAAGTCCTCCAAATGAGCTCAAATTTTGAGGGTTGACACTAGAGACATGTCACATCAATATGAATTTGATAGACGTTGAATCAGATGTCAATTGATTGGGTTTCAAAGTGATGGAAAAATCACCTAGAAAGGGCTTTAGGACCTAAGTCTTTAGCCTAAGAGTTCTGGGTTTGGATTGAGTTAAGATTTGGATTGAGTCTAAGGGATAGGAACTAGGAAGATCCTAGGATCTAGGATTCAGGGAGGAGTTAATAGTGACCTCATACAAAAATGAGGTCAACAGAACTTCGTAGGTTCTGACCTTAATAAGTCATCCTCTATAATTACAAATTCAAGTGGCTTAGGATTTTGAAATATATTCCAAATATTTGGAACATATCTAGAACTATGAGCAATTTACTCTATAGTGTAAGCTTATCGCTAAGAATTTATTTCCCAAGTAGCTTATTTGATTATCTTGCATATTTAGGTAAAGTGAACGCCAGGGATGGAAAATTCATTAACTTAAGGGATGTTCAAGTTCCTTGAGTGCAATTTGATGTGCATTCCCCAAGCATATGTTGATTTAGTCATGTATTTTAAGTTATTGACTCACATATATTATAACTCACACATGCAAGAATTGTAAAATATATAGAAAGAATAAAAATTTATTTTATATAGTAGGCTTTGAATTTAAAGGTAGAAGAAGGGAATAGACTCCCTCATGGATTGAGTATCTTTAGCTAATTGTCACTCCATGTTCCTGACATCTCTTTTCTAGAGTACATTTATTATCAATACACCCTAGGGATGACTAATTCCCTAATAATTTAAAGACCTACCCATATGGATCTTAGTTTGAGAAGGAGAAATTGGCAGGTAAGAACATATGACTTCTTAAGGAGTAGGTTTCCTGAGTGGAATGCCTTCTCCTTACAGTGTGTAATACAATACTTAACAATTTTTATCTTCACTTCTTTCTGTTTAAGAGTGTCTTATGCTTAGATATCCTCTAAGAGCTTGATGATAATTTCCAAGCCTTTCCTATTCTCCACCTCCCACTCATCGAGCTCTTCTTCTTCATAATTAGTTGTGGCAAACATTTGTTGTTGGTGCAACTCAAGCTCTATGGGTTTTAATGCCTCTATGGTATGAGAATGTAAGAATGCTTTTTTTCCAAATAGTTGAAGATTAAAAGTGCCTCCATCCACTCCCCCTTTTCCCGTTCCACCATCTTCATTAAGAGATTAACATATGCATTTTTACTACTTCAACTTACCTATTCATCTATAAGTGGTGGATGGAGGCAAACTTCAGACATTTATTATGCTTGGTAGAAAATTCTTTAAACTCCTATCAATAAAGTAATCCTTTTTGTCAATATATATTTTGAATGTTAATCTATATCTATAAATTATGTCTATCAATCTTAAGTTCTAAGCAATAGTGGAGGTTATCTAGGCTAGTGTCGTGGCTTTTATCCTCTTGATGAAGTAGTTGACCCTGGCCAGAATAAACTTCCTCTATCGGGTAGTGAAAAGTGTAAATTATGTAGTATTTTACATATTTTATTTTAAGTGAAAATTTATATATTTGGTTATTTTTCATACAAGAAAAACTCAAAAAAGGAAAAAAATTTAAGGAGCTTTTAGCATTGCAAAATTCAACGAAATAGCACTGTAGCACCAAGGATCCACAAATTGAATATTGCAATGCCGATTTCTTTATTTGAAATTGTAAAGTGGCAACATAGCCAGCACCGTAGTGTCAAAAAATTAGCTTAGCAGCTCCAAATTCTCTATTTTAAAATGTTTTGGTGCCATAATTTCTAATGCTTTAGTGCCATTTTTTGCCACTCGGGTGCCGCACCACAAGAATGTCAATGGCGATGTGGTCTTGTAGTTGTAACTTACGAGGACTACGTTCTCTTAATAAAAAGACACTAGTGTTCACTAAGTAATCGATCTCATGTCAGTAAGCTCTGTGATAGTGCATAAGTTTTAAAATCGAGGTGTTAGTTCACTTGAAGGGCACCATGTTGCAACCTTTATAAGCATTGCAGTGCTAGAAGCTTTTTTGTGTTGTCCTATAAATAGTTGTGATGTTATGTTTGTAAGAGAGTTCAATTGCTTGAGTTAAATTCAATACTTCTTTTTAGAATACTTCACTAGTTCCCTCTTAGAGTAAAATCAAAGGAAGACTAGGTAAGTTAAAAGTTTAATATTTTATCCACGATAATTCATCTTGAGTGAAGTGTTGTTTTGTGTTCTTCATTCTTTTCTTAAATCTTAAAGTAATGGGTTAAAAGAAATGAAAGCATTCATCCTCAAATAGAAATGAAGTGTGCTTAACAAATGAAGATTTATTCTCTATTCAAAATTTCTAAATATCCAGAGTTCTATAGTAGTTGATAAACTTCATAATTTTAAAAAAGGCGTTTATGAAGATACACGACTCTATAATGCAGAAATAAAGAAGATCCATAGGTGTGAAGTTCTAGATAACAAATTTTCACCTAGTCAAGATGTCTTACTTTTTTACTATAGGAAGAGATACGATCATAAAAAACATAAATTTGGATGGACTTGCCCATTTACTATTATTGGAGTATATCCTAATGGTTCTATAAGGATTCAAGATAAATAAATTTTTTACATCTTCAAGGTTAATGGTCATGGGTTGAAATCTTATTGATAAGAAATTTAAGGAATGAGATGTATCCAGAACATGCATATAAGGATTTTTTTTTTTCATTTTTTATGCATTTTAGAGAGAGAAGTGTATTTGAATGCTACACTTTTTTTTTTTTTTTTTAATTTTTTACATGTCTTTACTTTAGGGGAGATTTTAGTAATGTGAAGGATTATAATGTTCATAGTGATGTAATGGTTCAAGTTATGGCTATGAGAGCCACTACATTGTGATAATGGGAGTGGTGCTTAAAAAATAGTTATCTCAAACCCCATATTTTATATATATATATATATATATATATATATATATATATATATATATATATATATATATATATATATATATATATATATATATATATATATATATATATATATGTTTTATACATTTCTATCATTCATACAAAAATAATATGTGTATTTACTAATATTAATGTGTTATTTTATTTACATTTGATTAAATTCCCTTTATACTTATACTATTACATCATCTTTTGTTAAAATCTTTGTATTATGATTATTTATTTACTAAAATAAAATAATAATTAAAAATTATGTAAAATTATGATAATAATAAAATCATAGATCATAACACTACAAAAAGTAGGGCTATTGCAGTACAAAATTTGACCAATACCGACGATTATAACCGCTGCTTTTTTTCCTTTGCACTGATTTTAGGACCGCTGCACAACTGCTGCAATTGTAATATGCTACAACAACATTTCGCAGTGGTTTATGGACTGGCAGGGTAGTTTTGTTGAAATGCTTAATTTAGCAGTGGTCATAACCACTGCAAACTTAATGAATTACAGTGGTCATAATCGCTACAGATTTGAAGAAAATGAAGTGATTTACAAAATTGTGGTGGTTATAACCACCACAATTCTGTATGTTGTGTCGATTATAAACGCCACAAAGGTCTAGATTTTTTTTATAAAAGTAGAACAAAAATGATCGAGCACTGCTTCTTTCATTTGGATGCTCAGCTGACACAACATCTCTATTTCTAGGCACATTTTATAATACGAACCACAAATCTAACTTATTCTGAAACAATCACATAGAAAGATAGCTTAGACTTAGAATGAATAAAATGACATATTCAATTAGCAATCAAAATATTAATGAAAGACTTCTCAAACTACAGCTCAATAATAATAACCAAGCATCCATTTTTAATTTGATACTTTCAGACTTCAGACCCTTTGTGTTTGTCAAAGTTTTCATTTTAAGAATTTATTACCAAGGAGTTGTGTATCCTATTAAGATCCAAACCTCGGTTGTTAAGTTCCAACTAGATCAAACTAGAAGGGATGAAACAGAACTAGAGTATAATTTTTATGCTATTAACCAAGTGAGTCAAAACACTTTTATATGATTGAAGTAGATTTTTTTTCTACAAGAAATTCCAGTATGAAATACAAAATTTGGCACGTAGAATTCAATGCTAATGACATGTTAACAATTAAACACTTCTCTCCTTAAGGAAATGAATAAGTAACATTGTTAACAATGTATAACTTATAATAAAAAAGCACTACATGGAGTTCAACATTCTTAATGTTAAAGACTTAATAATATCACCCACTTGTTTCCTTTGATCTTAAACTAAGTCTCTGCACATTATTTGTCAGAAGAAACTAGGTCATCCTTGCAAGAACTACCCAAGAATATTGGAATGCCTGATTCGTGACTAATGACCTCAAAACTGGGATGACAAATTCGACAATATATATATTTTTTTTTGGACATTCTGCTCAACTTTTGAAATCACACTCCAAGTCAACCTCCATCAAAATACAAGAGTTTTCAAATGTGGAACATCAACATCAACATCACAGCAAAATAAACTTAAGTTCAAAAAAAGTACATAAAATACATAAATAACATAGAATGAAATACATAAAATATCCATTAGAGTTCATAAGCATTACAGAGCTCATCAATATAACATAAATTTAAAAATATAACAGAGTTCATTAAAATATCAAAACATAAGTTTAAAAATACATAAAATATCAATTAGAGCTCATTAACAGAACAAACTCAAGTATCCTAAAGACTATCATGCATATAATGAATTTTCTTTTCCACTCTGAAAATAGTATGAAAATAATGATATACTAAAAATGAAGCAATTTACAATTTACATTAAATTACACAATTTGTTTTCATACCATTTCTAATCCTCCATGGGGTGGTTGATTCATCTGAAATTATTGCATAATTGTCTCATCTCATCATAAAATGAGGTGAACTTGAAAGTTTGTTAGGGATGTTAGGCCTTTATGAACTGGCCCAAGGCTAATTAAGAGAGAGGTGAATTAATATTTCAAAAAATCTTTCGTAATTAAAAAGCCAACACAAACCAAAATTCACCACAAAGAAAACACACTGTGAAAATTAAATGCAGAAATGATAAAGGAAAGAATACACCAGATTTATAGTGGTTCGGTCAAACCTTGACCTACGTCCACTCCTCGGAGGTACCCTCCGAGTATTGCACTAAACTCAGTGTCTCTCCTTTAGCCCCCAAATCTAGGCAGAGAAGCCCTTACAAAATCACTTCTACCTTCCCCGGTGTGGCAGAGTAGCTGGGTCCTTTGACACCAAAGAGATCTTCTTCATCCTGAAACTTCCCTCAAGATAAGTTTTGAATCTGATGGTACTAAGGTGCAAGCTCGCCAGAGCAATCGTGTCGAATCCCCCTCTACACTCCCTTGAAACCCCCTCCAAGGATCTTCTCACTCTCTCAAACTCCACCCTTTCCTATCTCCCTTTCAAGCTCTCTCTTCAAGTTCCCTCCAAAAGAACGAAGCAACAATGGCTGCCAAAGACAATTACCAAGTGTCTTGTTAAAGCTTAAATAGAAGATCTCAAAATGAGCTCATTAATGCAAGTTGCCGACTTTATCGTCCAGACCGATATAAATATCGGTCTGGCTGATCAGCATAAATTACGCTCAATTAGCCTGGTCGGTTAGGGACAATCAGAAGATTTTTGGTCATATTGTCCAGACCGATAGGATATCATCCTGGACGATTAGTTCAAATCAGAGAAAAGTTGTCCTGAATATCGCCCTGAATAGAAGCTGGCCGATGTCAAATCATCATGGTCGATCCTGCGATCGGCCAGGCCGATGTGATAGTGTAAATCACCATTAATTTATTTCCTTAAATACCAGATTTATTTAGGAAAAATTGAGCTGGATCGACCAGGCCGATCCAAGATAGGCTAGGCCGATCCCCGGGACGATGTCCAAAAATAAGTAATTCCTAAATAGATCTGGTGGCAGATTCTTTTTGATTTAATCCTATCATCCTGGCCGATACAAAATCATATAGGACGATGTGCTTTATGAATGCTGCCTAAAACATGATGCCTTGATTAAGGTTTTTGTTTTTGAAATGATCGTCCAAACCGATATAAATATCGGCTCGACCGATGTTACCAAAATCATTAATCTCTAAGTTATAAATTCTCAGCATCAGGAACCATATAGACTCAAGAAAGGGAAAAGATACAAACTGACTCAGACTTAATCTACCTAATTTTTAGCTAACTTGAGTTGCATTTGATCTTGTAAACCTAAAAAGTTAGTAGGCAAGGAAATCTTAGAAAAATAAGAGTGTTTGTTATCATCAAAATCATAATCCATGAAATAGATTCACAACAGAACTCTCTCATCTCGTCATGAAATGATCTGAACTCCCCTCTAAGACTTGCTATCAAAGCAAAGTTTATACCGCTACCACCACATGCTTCACTTCTACTTTGAGAAAACTATCTGGTTAGTGTGACACCAAATTCCTGGGTATGAACTCGACCTGAATGTTCTGACCCCATAATTATACTAAAGACTCACTCGTTAGCTTCAATGTTTCCATCTTCAGGTGTAAGCCCTTAGAAAAAATATTACAAGCTTGCATCTACATTACAATTACATATAATTAAATCTGTTAAAGAACTGATTTAAAAAATTGTAATAACTATATATATATATATATATATATATATATATATATATATATATATATATATATATATATATATATATATATATATATATATATATATATATATATAATTCTCAATAGACTACAAAAAAATACAATAAAAATATAAGTTTGAAAATAAAGCATTTAGTCATTATAAATCAATATTTAAATTTATATTGTTTCCTTCTATCTCCGAACTGAGCTCTCTCGACCCATTGTGTAAGGACAAGTTTATTTGTTGGTTTTGGCAAAAACTTTTACAGCCCTTTAATGTGATACATGATAATGTTACATTTAAAAATTTCTAAAAGTAATTAATATTTAACAAATAAGCTTAATCTCAATATTTACATGGTTATCTAGCTTTGACTATTGTGTAATAAGTTGCCACCATTACATTTGATCAACTCCAACTGGAACAGTCTCTATAATTTCCTCAATTGATTTATTACCTCGGTGCACAGCCTTTAAAGTTATTTTATAATTATGCCATTTAACACTAAGGGATTGAAGAATCCAATGACGTATATGGCCTGCAAACTCAAATTTAGACTACAAATGACAATGCTGTAGAGTTAATAATAAATAATAAAAAATAAATAAATTAACTGTGAATTCTAAATACCTCAATTTCAGCCAAAATCTCCTTCTTAAATGGCTCCATACCCTTTTTCTCGAATCAGGGAAAGCTATTAGAACCAAAATAGGATATCTTGCAATAACTCTAAGATATGATCCTAACAAAATAGACTCAGAGATGTTACAGGGGATGTTATTTTTATTTACATCTATGTTAATTCTTGTCCATGATGGCATATTTTGTATATCAGCACATATTGTATGCCCCTACGCCTGATAGGGTTTCCTTCCTCATCCTCAAAAATCAAATTAAATAAAATATGCATAAATAACATAACAATTTTGAAATAATAGAAAAGTGTACTTATAAGGCATACCCCCTCTTCTGGGGTAGGAGCTTTGCCACAAAATGAATGTCTTGGAGTTTGTTGGGTCCCATTGCACTTATTCTCTTCCTGTGAATCTGGGTGGACTGAAGTAGAAGGTGTTTCAGTCTCCCTACTACTTTCCCCTCTACTTTATCATTCTATACTTTATCCACCTCTGCATATCGCATTTTTTGCTTAATTGAAAGACTGCCTCCTGTCATTTCCTGCAAAAAAAAAAAAAAAAACTAAAGTGTTTAGAATGAATAAAGAATATTATATAAAAAGTAATATATAGAGAGCAATATATGAAGAATAAAATAGAAAGAGCAATATTAAAACTTACATTTTTAAGCAACAAGAAATATTACAATTAAATGCTTCTTGTGGTTTTACTATTAGAAAAAATTGCAATTCAGATTCTTAGCATCATGAATGTAGAATATAGGGTCCACTTGTGAAGAGAAAATAAAAGGATCATCTTGATATTTTTGACCTATATGAATAAGCCTTGAGAAGTTCATTAGAGTATAACCAAATTCATCTTGTTTTATGCTCGTTGAACTGGTATTTGCCCAATCACATTTAAATAATATCACATTGAACACGTTAGAGTAATTAATTTTAATAATATCATTAATTTTCCATAATAACTAATTTTTAAAATCTCTGTTGTACTAACAACACCAAAATTATGCGTCTTTTTGCTTTCATCTCATTCTTTTATGTGAAAAATATAATTATTAATGAGAAGACCCTTATATCTATATACAATTTTATTGGGACCCTTAGCTAGTGCTTTGATTTACTTAGAGATTACCATATCAGTAGAACTGGAAATCTAGCAAGGAATTAAAAAATAAATTCATTATGTTAAATACTTTAATTTAATGTCTTTTTTGAAATTTAAAAATATATAGAATACAAAAGCATACTGTGTCACACTACCAGTCATGAAAACATTCATTGATAAGTTTCTCTAAATATGATATTATTAGATGTGAATGCCCACCTCACTTTCTCTTCTCTCCATTATTGAAACATTATATATAGCATTCAAGATTATCACAATGTCGTAGCATATATCTATGTGCCTGAACCAATGAATTATCATCTAAGTTGAATGAAGTAACTTTTCCCGATGGAGTACCACCACCTGAAAACATAAAAATAAATTGTTCCTCAGCTGTTGTTGCGACCTTATCAAAAATTGAGACTACTCTAGATATTTAGATCCGAAAGATATCCCTTCTTCAGTAATATAACTCTCAGCAATTGAACCTTCAGATTATTCTTTGTTAGCTACGTATTCTTTTAATACTATGAAAATTAGTAAGTGATAAAAACCATTATGAAGCTTATGTAAATATTAACATGAATTAATAATTAAATCTAAATTACCTCTCAAATGGATACCTCCATCTATACTAAACTGGACAACTTGATTTTACTTCCATGGCCAAGTGAAATAGTAAATGAACCATGATCGTGAAGAATGGAGGGACTATTGATCTTACTATTTTACACAATGTTATTGTAATATTATTTTATAGCATATCCAACTCGTTTGGATTGATAACATTGGCACAAATTGACTTCAAAAATTTTGATATCTCCAGAATAATATGTATAATTTCATCGGATGGAGAGCATAACCTCAAAGCAATTGGTAGAATTTCTTCAATAAGCACACGATAATCATGGCTTTATATGCCCACAATCTTACATTTAGTAATATTAACAAACCTTGAAATATTAGATGCATAACCTTTGGGCATTTTCATATTTTTTAAAACTTGACATAACTTCAAAATCTACATTTTTTGACATTGTGAAGTACGTTGGGTGCAAAAAAATAAGAACCATCTTCAAGAATTTGTGGATGAAGCTCACTCTTAATTCTAATGTCAACCAAATCTTATCATGCTTACAAGTTTTCTTTAGATTTCTCAAGATCAAGTGCCATCAAAATTATCACATACTTTTTTTTTATATGCATGACGTCAAGATTGTGTGGTAGTAGATTATACTTCCAATAAGGTACAACAACAACAATAACAACAACATCAAGCCTTTATCCCACTATGTGGGGTCAGCTACATGAATCTTTTTTCTTTATTATGTCCTATTAAAAGTCAAATTCTTGTTTAAATATAATAAAGAAAGATCATTTCTAATATTTCTAATTAAGTCTTCTTAGGTCTATCTCTACCTTTCTTAATATAAGTCAAATCTAATACCTCTACTTTCCTAACTGGATCATCGAAAGGCCACCATTTTATGTGACCTAACCATCTAAGGAGACTCTTTCTAATCTTATCTTCTACTAAAGATACTCCAACCTTTTCACGTATATGCTCATTTCTTATCCTATCTCTTACGGTAAATTGATTTTTTTTTCTTCCAAATTGAATGTTCAGTAGGTTCTACATTACACCCTCTTTTTAAGCTTCTAGATTTGCATAAAAAACTAAACATTCTATAATTTTTGTAAAATGTCACTACTAGTATTCCTTCTGGTTGCTTTATGGATATCCTCTTTGTTATCAAAGTATTATTTATGTCGACAAAATGAGTGATTCTCTAGTAGCCAATGATGATGACCCATATATGAGAATTTATTCCCTCTATATAACCATAAGGATTGTGTTTTTGGCACAACATGGACAAGAAAATCATCCTTTAGTGCTCTAACTAGAACGCATACCAAAAGCTAGAAAATCATTGATCGTCCACATTAATACAATTCTTAAGTAAAAAGAATGTCCATAGGCTGCATCATAGGATATCACTTCGTGCCATAATTCATAAAATTCATCTTATAGCAGTTGGAGATATACATCAATATTTTTTCTTGGACTCTTCTCTCCTGGTATAACAGTAGACAAAATGAAAGATGTTTGTTTTATTGTAATCCAAGGAGGCATGTTGTACATAACCAAAAGTATGTGCTAAAAGCTTTATGTAGTACTTATAATTATAAATGGTTTAAAACCATCACTTGCTAATGCGTGACGAACATTATGTGGGTCAAAAGAAAAATCAGGGTATCTAGAGTCAAATGATTTTCAAGCTTCTCCATCAGTTGTATGTCATAGCAACACTTTTATATTTCTCTGTTTGGCATCTCAAATCATCTCTTTAGCAGAATTTTTTGTTTTAAACTATCTTTGAAGCCTAGGAATCAATAAAAAGTATCAAACAACCTTAGTAGACTTCATTTGATTTTTTTTCGTCCAACTGAACATTTTTTAGCTCCCGCCAACCATTAAGAACCATAAATATGACATTCCTCTTGATTAGATCTATGCTTCTAAAATAAAAAACAATAATTTGGACATGCATCTATCTTTGTATATCCAAGATCAAACACTTTCATAATCTTCTTTACTTCATATGTATTCTTAGACAGCAATGAACCATTAGGGAAAGCTTCAATCAATAACATAATCAATTGATCAAAAGATCTTGCAGACCAAGACTGTAAGCACTTTAGACAAAATACATTTATGATGAAGGATAACTTTTTGAATGACTTACAGCCAGGGTATAATTATGCTCCTGATTCCAGCAATAAATCACAAATTTCTTCACATCACCATTTGTCAGAACTATGTTGCTTTCATTATATTCAATATCTAAATTGGCATTGGCTGAGCAGAATGTGCCCCTTAATAGTCTTATATAATTTGTTTTGGGTTGCTATCTTTGAGTTTGCACTTCATTAACATAACTAATACCATTCAATATTTTTGATCTTGTAACTTCAGCTACAAAAGTATGTTCCTTTTCAAGTCGATTCCAAACAATGTATCCAGGGAAAATCCTTTGAAGAGTAAATGCAACTTGACTTCTTTTACATAATAAAAATATATGTTAATGCAAAATTTGCATGGACATAGAACCTTTTATACTGAACTTTGACTTTGAGTTGCTGTTGGTGGAATTTTGGAAAACAGGTTTTGAAAAATATTAGTTTTCTTTGGGGATTTTAAGATTAAGGTTAAGTTCTAATTCTAAGGTCGAATCGACTCGTTAGAAAGAGTATATCACCCCGGAGGGCGAAAATAAACTTTCATAACGGTGTTCAGACTTAGAATTATGAAATCCATCTTGAATATTGTGAGCGGATGCTAAAGAGAAATTCATATGACTCCGAAGGGTCAAAATGAGGTTCAACTGAATATCCAATACAATATTCAAGAAGTGTGATCATTAGGTTCACATCCAAAGTCTTATCAAAGAAAGATGTATCTCCCCGAAGGGAGAAAATATCATTCGATAATAATTCTTTGAATATGATAATAATAATCACTAGTATTTTAAGTTTTCCCAAAGAAATCCAATTGAGTTTTGAAAAATCAATTTTTAAAATCAGGTGCGTATGTGGTTCTAAATCTCCTACGAGCGCAAGCCCTCGTAGTTAATTACATCGTAGGGAGATAAAATCTCCTACGAAAACTCTCGATTAAAATAGTGGCAGAATTTTTGTTTAGAGTTTCTAGGAGTGATATCAAAGTATGAATAGAACTATTGGAAAATCAAAAGGGAATGGATCAAAATTGAGCAGTTATTAACGGAGTTAAAGGATGAGAGGTAGGGGACACTTTGAGATTCCAGAACCATCCGGAAGTGTCCCAACTTAATCTAAGTGTTGGGCTTTATGTTTTAGGATTGAAATGAAGCTTTAATTAGAATTGAGCATTTTATTAGAAATTTGGGATTAGATTCCCGAAGTTTGGGGTCTTATAATCAAAGATCTGCCCCGGAACCTAAATCTATTTTGGACACTGGACCACAGTCGTCCGATCCTAACTAATGCAGTGCAAGGTCTGGACTTACCCCGGCCTGGATTGGGGAGCCAGCTAACCACCTAATCGATTTAAAAGAGATGAGTCCGGTCTTTTATGAAAGAGTGGTAGGGACGTTATAATTAAAGTTTTGGGGAGGCGGGGCCGACATCTAGAGATTTTCCTAATTGGCCCCTTTGACTTATGTTGGGTGCTAAAATGCTAAGGACTATGAAATTAAAATTTTGACTCTTTAATTTGTATCTAATGCAATGCATGCTGGTTAACAACCTTAAATCAAATATGCTTGAAATTTTAAAAACAGGCTTATAAAATAATTTTTTAGAAGACTGGACTTCCCCAGGTCCGGCACCTCGTCCTCATAGGTCAGACTATCCGGACTCTACCCGCAGGCAGGGAAGGGTCTAAAGCAAGGAAAGAGTAATGCAGAAATATGCATGCGACCCCGGGGTCGATCCCCGGCTAATTCCCTAGATTCATTATCTTTCTATGTTATTTAGACTCACTAAAATTTTAGACTTTTAAGATTATGAGTATAAAACTTTCACACCCTCACGAGCCTCACGTATCCAGGCGAAAACAAAGAGCGGCATGCAATCGCCAAAAAACTAGTAAAAACAAGTAATCCTAAAGGAAATCAAATCATTACATCAAATACAAATTAATTAATAAATGTCCATAGGCAGAATTGCCTTGCTTATTACAAACCAGAATATTACAGAAAGTAAAGTGGCCGGGCACCACTGACAACAACCCGGATTCTAAGCCTAGTAATGACGCAAGTTATTTTGAGTGGGATACTCTCAATCTTCAAGTCTTCAAATCTTCAATCACATTCTTCTTTGGACTCCTTTTCTTCAATCTTCTTGGAATCTTCGTAGTGGATTACCCAAATGAATAAGAGGGCACTTCCCTCTAAGGGGAAGGCCACTCTTTCTTCTTTGGGTAAGGAAGAGGTATGATCCAAATTTGGATTTCCTAAATGGAAGAGGAGTGTTCCCCAAAGGGGTATCCTTTCCTCTTTGGAATCCAAACTTTGGATCTATGTATCCCAACTCAAAATAAACTTTCACAACACTTGACATTTGCACAAATTACATTGATATCAAAATAAAAATCTAGACTCACCTGCAGGGTTATCCTAAGCAATTAATATATAAAAAGCAGTTATTTCCAAGCAGTTGTATATGAGCAGAAAAGAAAGTAAACACACTGGCCACGCTCTTTTTGTGATTTGGGGGCTTTAGCAGCTGAAGCACCTGTGCAAAGAGTTTATAATATTTATGCATTTTTTTTGATTTGCCCCCTTTTATATATTGCCCTGCATGAGCGTGGCCACCTGCAGAAAACTGTGTCAACATCCAGATCGTACCTAACCTAAGGGTAATCTAGTCGCCAAACACATCAATCCATCCACAGAGTACAGAAAAAGTAAGCAGACACAGTAAAGCAATTTCATCCACAACATGCAGTGAAAACTACGAAAAACCCGGCACACAGCAGTAAAGTAAACACCGGCCTAACCTAGATCTAGAGTTGGTTGTCCTAGCACATCATCTAAAGTGTGTGAGAAAGGTCGTGTGGCTGGGATAGATCCTAAAGTGGGTTATTAGTTGAAGTTGTCTAAAAGTCTGGGTTTGTTAAGGCTTAAAAGGGGATTTAGATTAAAATTTAAGTATTAATGAATTAAAAATTTTAATTAAACATATTTTTAAAAATTAATTGATTACTACCTTTATTTCACACCGAGGCCGTGAAGTTTATTTCACCTTCCTTGGGGCTAAGCTAATAGCCTCGTAGGCCTGGGTTACCCAGTAGCAATCAGGGTTGATTAAGTTATTTAAATTGGTTAGAATTAAAAAAGTGGATTAATATAAAGAAATGAGTTAATTACTGATTTTAAAAGCTTGATTAACTTAAGTTTGCCATTAATTGATTCGTGGCGTTGTGCCACCAGGCTCGAGGAACCAGCCTCCTTAGGACACTTAGCCCCGCAGCCCGGAGTAGTCCAGCCGATAAACCAAATTAATGTAATTGAATTAGGGATTTTTAGAATGTTAAATAATTGAGAATTAATCCATTTTAAGGTTTGACACCCTTTAGAATTCATTCGTGGCGTTGTGCCACCAGGCTCGAGGAACCAGCCTCCTTAGGACACTTGGCCCGCAGCCCGGAGTAGTCCAGCCAATAAACTTCAACTTTAGGGTGGTTGTTGTGTTTTAAAGGATTTGTTAAATGTTTTAAACATTAAGTTAACATTTTCTGAGTTTTAGAATGATTTGAGCTTTATGAAATTTTTAGAATATTTTAATGATTTAATTAAGGGGTTGAAATTTGACTTTTTGATTAAGCCCAAATTCTAGAATGTTTGTATTTTATTAAAATACTAGACCTCACTACGATCAGTTAGACAGTAAGTACGTTGAAATCGGATTTTTCTACATTTTATTACAAAGGTTTGAAGTTTTGAACTAGATTTGAACTAGATTTGACCGGTTTGTTGACTTTTTGAAATATTGCAGATTTCTGGAATTTAATATTTTTAATAAATATTAGACCTTATTAGGAATTGAATGCAAGTGAGTTTGGGTGATTTGGATTTTTCTGGAATTAGTTATGAATGTTTGAAGTTTGGGTAATTATGGAATTTTTGAAAATTACTTAGTTAGAGGGTCATTTTATGATTTTTCTCCAAATGAGTCCCAAACTCCTTGAAATCAACTCCAAAGGTCAGAAATGACCTAAGGAGAGATTTCCAAGTGTTTTGGAAATTTTTGGAATTTTTAATATTTTTTAATTAATTAAATGAATTAAATATTGATTTTTACTAAAAATTAGATTAAGGTTCAAATTGCTGTCAAATAATTTTGGTTTTAATTTCATGGGTTAAGGGTTTAATTCTGGTCAGTTTGAGGGTTTATATGCAATTTTTGGATTTAAATTGGATTTATTACAATTTTAGAAGTTCTAAAGGCTTAATTAAGGGTTTAAGACTTAGAAAATTAATTAGGGGACCTAATGACCTCAAAAATCAGTGAAAATTTCTCTAGGGGTTGAGGGTGTCACTAAGTTCAAATGTTCAAAGTTTCAACTCAAGGGAAAGTGAATCCTAATTATGGAAATTTTTCTAAGTTTTCTATACATGAATCCTTAATTATTGTCCTTAATTATGTCGCTAATCTTGATGGGCTTGAATCAATGTTTGAACTAACCCTCATACTCAATACACAAGGCATGCATGAATCACATAAACACATTCAATACCTAAATCTAGGAGAGCCTTAGACTAAGTGGTGTGTGCACCTTAAGCATGGAATTAACTAATTAATATAATTAAGACAAAATTAGTGAATAATCAAGGAATGATTATCCACTAATCATCCCCATTAATTCCATTCAAACATGCTCAATCAACATTTAAGATCTCAAATAAAATCTTGAACACTTAAGGATTTACATATATATAGTTTCAAAAATATATATTAAAATACATAAATATAAATGGATTTATATATATAAATAGAAATATATATTATAAAATAATTAAATATATTATTAAAATACATGTTAATGAGTTGAAGGATTCACTGATCTCCATAGAAGTTTGAAAATAATAAAAGATTTTTCTTATATTTTTTAGATACTTAATATTTAATTAAATATAAAAAGGGTTAATAAGCTTCAATAATTCAAAATACCATCAAAATCTATTCCAATAGCATTGAAAAGTTTTCTGGAGACCAGCCATGCACTCAACAACATGCATGCCAAATTTCAAATAAAAATAATTTATACATAATTAATTAAAAATAAAATACATATTTCTATATTTCTTAAATTACTAATAAAATAATAACCAAAAGAGTATGATTTTATTTTTAAAATAAACTAGATGAAATTCTGAAAATTTTGATATATTATACTTAATTTTTGGTTATATATTTGATTTACTGTGATTTTCCAAAGTTTCTGTAATTAAAATTAATTAAAACACATTTTTTTTTAATTAAACGGCGGCGGTCAGACACGCGGCGCGCTGGGATTGGCGGGATCGAAACCGCGTGACGGCGGGGACACGCGTCGGCCGCTGGCCGCTTCACGCGGTTTTCACTTAACCACGTCAGCGGCGCGTGACAGCCGTTGGATTAACCGCGGGTTCGATCCAACGGCTGAGATCAGATCCCGCGGTTTGATCTCACCAGGAGAAGATCAGACTGCGGAGCTTCGATCCCGCTGTTCCGAATGGACGGCCCTGATCTCGCCGGACGGATGATCGAACGACGGATCGAAGGCGCAGTCGAATCAGACCGCGGAAGGGCTTGATCTGGACCGTTGATCGAACGATCAACGGTCCAGAAAACGTACACTCAACGGAAACCGTGAGTGACGCCCTAGAGAACGTATTTTGCCTCGTTCTCTCGATCGGATCGATCATTTCACTTGAAATTTTAAACGTAGATTAAGGACATGAACAGAAATCGTGGGGAATAGTTTGTTTTAGCTAAGACCCTAAAAGCGTAAAGCCATTTAGATCTAACTAATGTGACCTAGATCTAGGGTTTTAGGGAGTTATACCGTTAGATCTTTGAAATTTCTGGATGGTTGAGCTTGTAGACTGTCCAAGTGAAGATTCCCAGCGAAAATCCAAGCTCGAACGCGTCTGGATCGGCTGCTATAGGCTTGGGACGGTCTAGGTGGTGGTTTCGCCGGAGAACTCGCCGCCGGTGACGTGCAACCACTTGGATTTTGTAGTGGGAAGGTAGAGGAGGCCCTGGAGATTCAAAACGAACTGAGAGTTCGATCTGGGAGGCTAGGGTTAGTGAGAGAGGCTGCTTTGATCAATAATGCTCAAAAGTTGCCTTTCTCCCTATTCAAACGAGCTGGGCTAGATTGGATGGCTAGGATTGATGCAGGGGCTCTCCAGATGACGCCACCTGTCCCTGGGAAAGCTGGAAGGCTGCGGAAAGGGCTGGACAAGCCTTGCTCCTATTGGGTGGACTTGGGATGAGTGAGAGGAGACATTGCCACTTATGGCTAAACAAGGGATGGAGCTTGGTTAGAGGGCCTATTAGAGGGCTTTAGGTCACTAATAGGTCAGCCTTGGGGAGTTAAATCAGGGAAAAAGGCTTAAAAGGCTGATTAGGACCTTTTAGAAGGGTCTAAACCCTAGGTTTGACCAAATTGACCAGTCAACTGGTCAATGGGGCTGATGTGGCATCCAAGCAGGTCATGGAGTCTCTCCAAGTGGCTGGATGGGTGTGGCTTGAGCTAGGTCCAATGGATTAAAAAGGTTTGACCATACAAAATGGTCTCTTAAGCCTTGAGTTGACTGGTTGACCAGTCAACTCCATCAAGGGTTATGAATTTTTCAATTAGGTGATTCAAATGAGTTGATTAGGTGGATTGGAGGGTGGTTCCAAAAGCCAAGCATGTCAAATGGATTAAGAAGGCTTAATGGGCCTTTAATGGGCTTCTAGGCCAAAACTGGTTGACTTGGTCAACCAGTTGGGTTCAAGGGCTAGAAATGGGTTCAATAAATTCAGAATGTCATCCTGAGTCTATTGGATGTGGTCCCAGGGTTTGGAGGGGTCAATTTGGTCAAAATCACCATTTGAGCCCTTAAGGACTTGTTTGGTCAACCTAGGTTGACTTGGTCAACCAGGTTGACCCAGGGTCTGGGTTTGGGCTCAACAGGTTTGAAATGATATTTGGAGACCATTAAGGGTAGTTCCTGGGTCTGGGGAGGTCAAATTGATCAAAATCCCTATTTGGATCCCTAAGGGCCTGTTTGGTCAACCTGGGTTGACTTGGTCAACCAGGTTGACCCAGGGTCTGGGTTTGGACCCAACAGGTTTGAAATGATATTTTGAGGTCAATGGAAGTGGTTGGGTGACTTAGAGAGGTCATTTGGGTCAAAACACATGTTTGGACCCTTAAAGGGCCCCTTGGGTCAAACCAGTTGACTTGGTCAACCAGGTTGACTCAAGGGTTGGAAATGGGTTCAAAAGATTTGAAATGACATTTGAAATTTGTCAAAGGTGGTTTCATCCCATTTGGAGCTCATTTGGTTTGAAATCCCCATTTGAGCCCCATAGGGGTATTTTGGTCAATTTTGACCTATTGGTCAACTATGGTCAAAAATGGGTCTGAAAAATGCAGTTTACTGCTCAATGGGTTAAATTCAAAGGTCTGGAAGTGATTGGAGGCTTGGATAAGGGTTCCAAGGTCAAAATCTCAAAAGGGTTATGCTCAGTGGCATAGGCTGTAAATATTTGAAGGTTTTACAGCCTTTGAATTTTAATTCTGATTCTGGGGTTGGAGACCTCAGAATGAGCTCAAAATTGGAGGGTAGCCTTTAGAGACATGTCTTATCACTTTGCAAGTGATAGACCCTGAATCAGAGGCCACTTGACTGGATTTTGAGATGTTTGAAAAATCTCTGAAAAGGGTGTTTAGGACAGGGCTTTAAAGGTTTGAATTTGAGTTTAGACTTCTGGATTTGGATTTGATTTGAAGTTTAAATTAATTTGGACTTGAATTGGATGGAGTTTGAGATTCAAATTGGTCACAGGTAGGAATCAAATTGAAATTGAAATGGATTAAATATAGGAATTGATTTAAAATTGAGGTTGATCAAAGGTGGAGGTTGATTTGGAGTGATCCTAAGATTTAGGAGAGTTCTAAGATCTAGGATTTAAAGGGATCCTGGACTCTAGAATAGGCTCTCAGGTCTAGTTCTAGGAAAGATCCTAAGGTCTAGAGTGGATCCTAGGGTCTAGGATTAAATTTAGAATCTGGAAGGGTCTTAGTGACCTTATACAAAAATGAGGTCAACAGTTGCAAATTCCAAAAAAATTCTCAACACCTTTAATATAATCACTGCTTTATTTTGGTTTTGCTATCCAACTCTTATCCATCAAAACTGAGAAAATAATTTCCAAAAAGTTTTTTTAGTAAAAAATATTACCCAATTAGATCATCATCTTATACATCAAAATAAAGAAATAATTATGGGTAAAGAACGATGTCTTATACCTTTTACCGCTTAACTATGAGTCAAGTATTTCTAGGAAAAAAAGTAAAGTTATTTAAATATGTAATCCATTCTTTATTAGAGTATCTCTCTATATTGATAATAATTAAATTCCCATAGCTAATAATGTAGCCCCGCTTAAATTTTATATGATTTATTCAAGATGAAGAATCCCTCTCGTTTACAAGTGAAATACTTCATATCATGCCATGTATTAAATGTTGGAGTAACACTAGTGGCAGATAAGATTAGAGAAAGTCCACTTAGATGGTTTGGTCATATAAGATGTCGACCTTCTGATGATCCAATTAGGAGAGTAGAAATATTAGATTTGACTTATATTAAAAAAGATAAAGGAAACCTAGAAAACATGGTTAGAAAATAATAGAAATAACCTTTTTTTATTAGATTTAAATGAAAATTTGACACTTATTATAACATAATGGAGAAAAAAAGATTCATGTAGTCGTCCTTGTAGTGAGATAATGGCTTGATGCTATTGAAGCTTGGCTCCATGCTACTAGTTCCTAACCTAAAATATTACTATTTATAAAACACCAAACTCATTGGAGACAAATATTGTGTATCTAATTTCTCACTAATCTATAACTTTCAATAATTAAACTCAAGGAAGATGAATGGCATTGTGAAGATGTGTAAAATAATCCATCTTCAAAAGAATAATCTCTTAAGGCAAGGGTTCAACCAAAAGGTTGTGCACCTAAAACACCACTTCACATTTCAAAAGAAGATTAATGATCATGATTTCTAACTTATTCATTATTACCTAAGACACCCAAGCTCCACTTATTTTGAAAAATTAAATCCTTTAATTTTCTATTCACCAAACAAAATTTAAAAGACTTATAGTGTGAAATTAATCATTTGATAAAACATACTTATAATTTTATCCCAATAAAATGTATAAACATTCACAACCATTTTCTTCAATCTAATTTTTTTGTGTGGGCCATCTAGAGGTAAGAATATTTCCAGATCAAGATGACTTATTTTCCTCACTATGATCATACCCATTTCAATTAAGTTTTTTTTATGGAAAAAAAATCTTACATGAGATAAATTTTAAAGTATTTCAACCTAAGGATCTACACTCAATTTCAAACCAAAACCCAAGTCCTAAGAATTGTTAATGGTAAAACATACTTTAAATTAGTCTTAGGAAATTATAACCTACATTAAAAAAAATATCTACCAAAGGACCAATGTTGAGTCCAATCAACAAAAAGAGATTATTAAAAGAAAAACTAGACATCTCTTAGAGGTGGCAAAATCACTAATGTTCTCCTTAGATATTTCTATGTACTAACGTTAACATAACTCATTGATAGAATGCTCTTAAACTTCATTATCAACATCAACAAATATATATATATATATATATATATATATATATATATATATATATATATATATATATATATATATATATATATATATATATACATGAATTTTTTTGAGTGTTGGCTACATAAATCATTAATGGTGCATGACAAAGACTTCTGAACCAAAACCAATTTGGGCTATGCATGAACTAGAAAGCATTACACTTTATAAGGCCTACACATTCCTATCATAGTTGTTTCCTACTTCAAATCATTTCCTTAGTCATCATCATAAAAGCGCATGATATTTCTTCAACCTAATGTGCCAGAATTCAAAAAAAAATATATATAAACCTTAGGTTAGGGGACAAACCAAGAAAGGAGGTTCGGAGTAGTTGGACATGAGCTGTTGGTAAGACTTCGGCCTTTGATGCGGACGATGACCCACTCTCTGATTGAAACGAGATCGATCGAAAGAGAAAATGATCGAGCTGCACATGGAGGAGAAGGGGTCATGATTGAAAAAGAAAAAGAAGATGCATGATCGTGAGTTATGAAATCCCAGCCAGCATAACATGGTAGGTTTCGGCGGTAACATCAGTTAAAACTGCTGTTTTTTTGCACTAGTTAAAATCACTGCTAGATTTTGGTAATAACATCAGTTAAAACTATTGCTAATACATAGTTTTGATTAAAATGTTTAAACCACCTATAGCAAGTGTTGTGAAAGACCACATTTTTTAGTAGTGTAATTCAAATGAATGCTGCTTTATAATTTATAGATTGAAAAAATGAACAATTAACTAGCTTAGATCATTTAAATTATTGATTTGTCTTGACTTTATAAGAAATATTTGTACAATGACCTTTGAAATATAGATGACTAATTAGGGTTAAAGACTAGATATGGGTAGATTAAAATTAAAAATCATAGCAACCTAAATTTATAATTAGTAATTATATTCAATCTTTATGTTAATCTCACTAAGATTGTAAGAAGATTTTAAGCAAAAAAAAATTCAAAATTATTAACTATGAACATGAGAAAAATAAAAAGGAAAAGAAATGTGATAAGAATTCTAAAAAGAAAATAAAAGAAAAGAAAAAAAAAGAAAAATAAAGATAGTACATTAAAAATTTAGTATGAGATAAAAGCTTAGTGTATGATTATAATTTTATACTTAAATTCAAAAAAAAAAAAAAAGATTAGATATGAGAACTAATAAAATTTTAATTTTAACTACAAACACATCTAATATTTAAGCTACATTATTTAAGCTACATTATTTAATTCAAATGATGGTAAACTAATAAAATTTTAATTTTAACTACAAACACATCTAATATTTAAGCTACATTATTTAATTTAAAGTCAATGATTATATTGATAACATGTAAATTCAAATTAAGCAATAATAAGGTTGACTAGTTAGGTTAATTATTAGTATTTTTTTAAACTATAATAATAATTTTATTCATTTCCACTACTTCTAGACTATGATATATTATCATATATTTTAGTAATTTTAAATTTTTAATTTTTTATGTTAGTTATTTGATTAATTAGAATAATGTGTTTCTTTATTTACTTGAGAGAAAGCAAGATTTAAGTTGGGGAGAATTTAAAAAGTATAAATTATATAGTATTTTACTTGTTTTATTTTCAATGAAATCTTATTATTTTAATTATTTTTATAGAGGAAAACTCTAAAATGGTAGAAATTCTAAGGAGCTTATAGCACTACGATGTTTGACAAAACAATGCCTCAGCGCCACCTTCAATATCATCGAGGCACCATAAATTAAACATTACTATGAAGATTTGTCTATTTGCAAACATTGCGATGGCAAGATAGCTAGTGTCATAGCATTACCACCAACACGACGTCAAAAAGTCACCTTAGTAGTGTTGGATTCTCTATTTTTCAAATATCGTAATAGCATAATTTCTCATGACTTAGGGCCATTTTTGTCACTCCAGAACAACAACGCTCGAATGTCACTAGCATCACAACATTATAATTGTAACTTCCAATGGCCATGTTCTCAGTGAAAAGATATAACTATTCCCTAAGTAACTGATCCACGTTAGCAAGCACTGTGTTGGTGAAGAAGTTTCAATGCTGAGGCATTAATTCATTTTAAGGGTGTTGTGGCACCGCCTTTTCAAGTGACACAATGTTAACTTCCCTTTTCTGTTTTCCTATAAATAATTATGATGTTATATTTATAAGAGAGTTCATTTTAAGTGAGTAAAATTCTATGCTTATTAATAATAGTCTTGTATTTCCCTCTTAAAGTTAAGGCTAAGGGAGGCTAGAAAAATATAAGGCATAATTATTTGGAGTGTTTAACCTGTATTTATTGGAGAAATTCTATAATTTAAGAGAGAAGGAATATATAAAAGATACTTTGATCTTTTTTGGTGATATCATTCTCTTGTATTTTCATTCTTTTATGAGTTTAATGAAATTGAGTTTGCTTGTCATTTATTCTATGTTTAGCTAATTCTATTACTTTGGATTGATAATGTAAAGTGTTTATTATGTACTAATAAAAACTCTTGTTCTATAAATGTTAAATAATATTTCAATACTATCATGTTCTTTATTTAATGTACATAGTGGCTATATATGTAGTTAAAATATAGTGTAATGTATAACTTCGACTAAAGAATGCAAAAATAACTAGGAATATTGCAATAGGATGTATGCATGCCCAAATATAGGATGTAAAATATTATATATTTTTAAGGAGATACTATAACTGTAGGAGGTTAGTAGATTTCCTTTTCACTCCTACAAGCTTGGTAGAGATCTAGGGATATATATGTTCTAAATCATATCAATAATAAAGAGTCTCATTAAGAAAAATATGAAATTTACATTCACCAATCCAAAACTCTTTTATTAAAATATTATATCTAATATTTTTACCATTTTGTTGGTGATAGAATCTCCACAAATATTATTTTTATTTAAGTAGTATAATTATTATAATTAGGTAAACGATAAGAGTTTGTTATAAGTAAGCCTATTTCCTCATGGGTTTAACACTCTACTATATCACTTTATTACTTAATTTGGCATGTATACTTATGTATATTAAGTGGGGTTTAGTTATTTTTTTATAAAAGAAATCTTAAGCATTATTTAGGGGTGATAGAGCTCGAAATTTTTATATAATTTAAAAGTTCACCACATAGACCCCATTAGGCAGAATGTTGGAATGGCCCTATAAGATGCTTTCCCCATATAATGAATGGCCATGGGCTGGTGATAAATTAAAATTGTGAGATGATTGCACTTACATAGGGGAAATTTTTTGGCACTGAGGACTCCTCCATAAAACTATTTTTGCATCCTTCCTCATTGTCAACCAGAAATACCCTTGCCTAAGTATTTTAGGCGTGAGTGACCTACCTCTTTAACTACTACTATACTCACCCAAATAAACTTCCTAGACTATAATCTCATTCTCATCTTCACAAACACACCTTAGACTGAGTGAGATTATTGATTTCTTAAACAACTGCCCTCTAATTATTTGGCTGGCTACCTTTATTTTGGATTGCTTCTAGTCATCAACCTTTGCTCTTATTATTTTTTTTTTCATATACTCCAAAAACGGGTCTATCCATCTAGTTGGGAAACTTTTGTCAACCTACATAATTTTCTCTTCCTCAATTATGGGATTTGTTAATTTTACTACTAGTCCCCATCTAAGTTTCCTACTTTAAAAGGAGGTTAGCAAGTTGCTTCTACTCCTTGAGTATTTATATTATCTTAATGTAAACTAGGTTGTTGTCTATACCTTTGCTTCCAAAAAATATTTTAGGAGCATCCTCATTTTTTATGGCCTTTATGTAAGACAAAATAAGAAAAGGCGTCCCTTGCTTGTTTTCTCTCCTTCATATATATTTGGTGCTTGAAGAAATTTATTCTAAATTGTTTCAGCTAGCTTGAACATTGATACACTCAATGGAGTATAGGAGGGATAAGCTGGGGCATCATGTGCGACTTGTTGAAACTTGTTAAATATGAATTAGGTTGTTATACCTAAGCTTATGTCCCAATGACTAACCAAGAGGGGGGTGAATTGGTAATTTTAAAAATTTTACCACCCCTTTATAATTTTAAACTGATAAAAAAACTTATGATAAATAAATTTTCTAAAAAAAGATTTTTCAACCACAAATCACATAGAAACAGTAAAGTAAAAAAGGTAGTGGAAAAATAAAAAGACATAAGATTTATAGTGGTTCGATCAAACACGACCTACAACCACTCCCTGAAGTCTTCCACTTCAGGTATTGCATTATTACCACTTAGTGTCTCTCCTTTTGCCCGCATAGCAAGACGGATAAGCCTTTATAAAAACTCTCTTCCACCACTACCCGGTGCGATAGAGAACCGTCATCCTTTTACATCCTCCAAGTATAGGCAGAGTACCTCCCGTTGTTCAAACTCACTAAGTGTAGGTAGAGAACCTTCCCGTTGTTCACACTCTCCAAGTGTAGGCAAAGAACCCTTCATCCTTTCACACTTCTCCAAGTGTAGGCAGAGAACCCTCCCGCTGTTCACATTCCTTGAGTGTCGGTAGAGAACTAGATCTCTTTAATAAGATCTTCTCACGAGAAATCTGGAAGGACAAGTGAAGTAATCACAATTCACAAATGAAGATCCTTACCTTTGAGTACCAAGTGAACACTTCATGCTCCAGTAGTAAGAAATCTTCTTCAAACACTCTCTCACACTCTCTCCTTCAATCTCTCTTCAGTTTGTACGAGGACCAGTGGACAAAAAGATCACAAGACAGTTTTAAGTGGACCTTTTATATGAAAGGCACAAAAAATCATCCAAAAACTGCAATTTTACAAATATATATGTACTTGATCGTCCCGTACGATCGTAATTCGTACGTACGAACAGTGTAAAAATTGTTGCATACGAACTCATTGTGCATTGGTACAAAATTACTTCGTACCCGATCATCATCCTGTATGAACATAGTTCCTCCGATACGAATAATTGTTTTCAAGCTTCGTTGAAAAATAACTGCAGGACAGTCCACAAAGTTAAGGAACAGAGGACATCGTCCTGGGATGAATGGGTAGAATTGTCTGGACAAACTATTAATTTTAGAAATTAGAGAACATCATCCAGGGACAAATGAGACATTTCGTCTAGACGAACAGTTCAAGGTAAAAAATCAGAGGACATCGTCCAGGGACGAATGGAACATTTCGTCTAGACGAATAGTTCAAGGTGAGAAATTAGAGGACATCGTCAAGGGATGAATGGGACATTTCATTTGGACGAATAGTTCAAAGTGAGAAATTAGAGAACATCGTCTAGGGACGAATGAGTAAATTCGTCTGGACGATCAGGACTTAGAAAATTTTTCTTCACTTTATGTTCGTTCCATTACTCTTCGAGGGGTATTACTGACCTGATCGTCCCGTACAAAGATGGTTCATCCCGTACGATCAGTATGAGAAATTTTTTCTTTTAAAGATCTCCCCCAGTGTGTGTGTGCTAAGTTACTCAATTACAATCACACTTTTTTCTGACTCAAAATGAATAAAATACAGACTCCAAATTACAAAATAGTATAGTCAAATCTTTATTTGAAGTCTTCAATAATCTGGAGTTTCATTTCCCTGAAATGTTAGTACACGCAAGAGGCAAAACATAATTCTTCCAAAATGTGTTATGAGAAATTAAGTAATCAAAACAATAATATTTGGAATCATCAAAATAACAAGTTGCAAGAATATAAAACATGCAAAAGCTAAGTAGCAACTCTCTTAACACGACTTTCTTATTGTAGGAGTGAGTGGCATTTGTATGCTCCACCATCTTAGTGTAAGTGGTCCAATGATACATGGTGGCTTAGGTTATTGGGCTACTATATGGTGCTCTGTGTGATAAAAATCTTGCAATGGGTAGGCTCTTATTTCTTTGGTCTCTAGGGTGAATTCTTTCTCTATCTCACCCATATTATTGATTTGTTTGAGGGGTAAGTTCATATGGGTGAGTGGACAAGGAGGACTCAACTACTCTATTTTATTTTTCATTGATGTGGCTATTAGTGAGCTCCAATAATTCAACCAATATTCTTAGCTATTGCAAGCCATTTATATAATGGAAAGGACCCTCTCTTGGTCCCTAGGTTAGGGTAGCATATATGAAAATAAGCTCCAAATCATTCATTTTTAGCATTTTCCTATAGAATTCATCTGTAACTCTCTTTGTTCCAATTTAATTTTAAGATAATTTGTGAACTCTTATGGGTATGACCTTTGTTATCTCCCTTAAGAATGTATTCATAAGTCTAAGTTCTCTTCTTCTAACTTTTCAAGCTAGTAGGTTATAGTCTTCATCACTCGTCAATGTGTGAGTTAGATTAGGTATTTATGTTGAAGTTATCACTCTTTTATCTGGCTAATGTTCTATGAGCTATTGAGTCAGATGATCCTTCAGGGGTGCTCTTTATTTGTGCATGCCACATTAGCCCTCCTAGGGCATCTTAGATCATTTTTTTCAACTTCTTTTCCTTCTCTAATAATTAATTTTCCATAAGTGGTGAAGTTGGGGTTCTCATGTTTAGTAAAGGCTCTTCCTTGCTCTACTTACTAAGTTGAGCATATCTTTTTGTCCCCAGCATTAATATATGCTCATTATACCTTTAAGAATGTTGAATACAAATATGTTTGTGGGTGATACCCAAATCTACTAGAAGATAAGAACAAAGAGTTTTAACCTAAAATGTTATGGGAATGGAGAGAGAGAGAGAGAGAGAGAGAGAGAGAGAGAGAGAGAGAGAGAGAGAGAGAGAGAGAGAGAGAGAGAGAGAGAGAGAGAGAGAGAGAGAGAGAGAGAGAGAGAGAGAGAGAGAGAGAGAGAGAGAGAGAGAGAGAGAGAGAGATCACTATTCAAGAATTAATAGTATAAGTAGTGCTTAGAGAGTATAGAAAAATATTAGAAGATCCACTAGACTAAAGAAAATCTAAAAATATTCAAACTATTTCTCATTGTCAGGTGGTGGTCTGATGGAGTTCAAGGAGTAAGGTGGTGATTCGGTGGAAGTTAGGGCATTAAAAGAGTGGTCTAGTGGAGCTCAAGGTGTCAGGTGGTGGTCCGACGAAACTCAAGGCATCAGGTGGTGATTTGTTTGGGCACAGGGCGTTAGGTGGTGGTCCTGCGAAACTCTGGGTGTTAGGTGGTGGTTCGGTGGAGCTCATGGTGTCAGGTGGTGGTCCGGCGGAACTCAGTGCGTCAGGTGGTCATCCTGAGGAACTCTGGGCATCAAGTGGTAATCTGGTGGAGCTCAGGGCATCATTTGGTGGTCTGGCGGAACCCAGGGCATTAGGGGGTGGTTCGGTGGAGCTTAGGGTGTCAGATAGTGGACTAGCGGAACTCAGGGCATTAGGTGGAGGTTCGGTGGAGCTGAGAGCTTCAGGTGGTGGTCACGTAGATTTCCAGGCGTCAGGTGGTAGTCCAGCAGAACTCCAACAATGGTCGAGGAGGCAAGAAGGTAAGAGCGATCTCTGATCTCTCTCTTTTCTCCTTAGGCTTAGGGGTCCCTTTTCAAGAGGAATGAGGGGTCTATTTATAGATTTCATAGAGTGTCATGGCCTATAAATAGGAGGAAGATCAAGGATAAATGGGGAGTGGTTTGGATGGACGGCTGATATTGAATCCCTTGATCATGGACTATTTGCTAAACATTTGAATGTCTTAATGATGTCAAAATTTTATGATCTTGGGCTCATTGGATTCTTCTTGTCGAGGTGCTCGATTTCACTATAAATGCATGACAATTAGTAATTCAAATTGTGGTTCGAACCTTCCAACAGCGCTTTAGGCCCTTGATTTGGACTCATTTGGGCTTGCATTGAGTCGAATTTGGTGTTGTTAGGTTCATATTTTTGAGACGTTCAGTTCAACTGTAAGTTCACTGAAATTGGAGTTTATATATATATATATATATATATATATATATATATCTAAAGAATATGGAGTTATAAAGTACAAGAGTTATCACAACATATTATGATTATTGTTTGTAAAGCAAAGAAACCAATTTTTTTTTTGAAAAACAACTTTAGGGTTAATTTGGGACACTTGCAACATTTTATAAAGTTGGATGTGAAGTTTCTATAAAAAAGTTAACTTAGCTATTCTAGTAACAAAAAAAAAAAAAAGCTTCCCACTATAAAAACTTTTGAAAAGTAATGGAAGTAGCAAAAATACATTGCTAAATGAAATTATGTCTGCAGTCTGAAAAGCAAAGTAGCGAGAAAACTATTCCGAATTGACTCTAAGTGTTAGTCAACTTAAATAAATTAATGCAATCTAAGCTAGAGAAACTGGCTCAATGTTCCTTCAATAAATTAGATATGGTTTCGATTGAACCAGTATACCCATAATTATGTTAGTGGGATATCTAAACAATTATTTTATGCCGACAAGAGTTGATCAAGAAAGCAGCATAAGATGGCCTAAAAATGGCCTTACTTGACATCAAAATAGTTTTAGGTTCTTTTTTATTGCTTCTTAAAACAATTTTGTACTTGAAAATTTTTTATTATTATAATAGTGATTTTTTAAGTAATAAGAAAGCCGTCCCAAATAAAATTTTAACTAAACAAATTGGCCTAAAGAAACATAATATATAAAGTCCCTTAAAATGGCCTGAAAAATCTTTTTTTAATTGTGGTTGGATCACTATTTGGAGATACATTAAAACTTGAACTACTATATCATAAGATGTGATATTTCTGTCAAAAACAAATCTTCCTTAAGTACTTCCTATTGTATGTACAACTGATCAACTGTCCACAACTTAACGAGACAGATTTCATAGCGAATTGGACAGCTATAAAATGAGTCCCAGGTCTTCAATTTTTTTTTTTTTTTTGGCATCACCATTGTCATCATATATATAATTGTCAGCTGAGCACAACTCCTTACTTTCTTAATGAGTGTTCATGTTTGAGTTCATTTATTATCAGCTTGTTCATGTTTAGTTCGTGTTTGATTCGAGTTTTATTGTTTGTGTTCATGTTTAGTTCGTTTAAATTAATGAGTGTTCATGTTTGGTTTATGTTCGGTTCATTTTCGATTTATTTTGTGATTATCGAGCTTTAAATAAGTAAGTTTTAACGAGCTATAAATGAACTCTACTTTTTTATGTTCATTTACTTAACAAACGAGCTTTATTGAGTCTCATAAAAAATAATTACATCGAGCATGTTCGTGAATATATTTAGCGAATTTTTTTAAACTATCAAACAAGCACGTTCATGAACATATCTAACGTATATTTTCAAGCTCAAATGAGAAAGTTTTATGAACATATATGACTAATTTTTTCGTAAAATGAGCTAGTTCACAAACAACCGATCTATGATACATCTTATATTTGTTCATAAACATTAAACAATCTAGAAAACATGGACAAATGTGAAATGCATATTGTTCATGAACAAATTCATTCTATTGAAGGTATAAAATAAAATTAATCATGCTTTTATCAAGTTTCTTATGGAGCTTAATATCGAGCTTGTTCATGAGCTTTAAATGATGTTGTTCATGAACATAAATGAGTTGAACACATTAGTGTTCAAATTTATTTATTTAAGGATTGAGTATTTAAAATATTGTTTAAGATTCTTTGTTTAATTAATTAAATGATCACAAACAAGCTTTTATTTAACCAAACAACGAGTAGCTCGTCGAACGTATGGTTTGCGTCGCAAGACACTAAAGAATGTTGAAGTGTATGTGGATCATGGGTAGTTGAAGAGAAAGTCACTTAAGGAACACATGAAGGTTATGAAGGAGACATTCTATATTTTAAAAAGATATGTTATGCACCACAACCTTTTAAAGTGTACATTTGGTATAGGCTTCTTCCTCGCTTCTAAAAACATCAAATAGGCTAAGTTTATCAAATAGGAGACATTCTTCCAAAGTCCTTACTGTCATTGTTTAACAAATAGGCTAAGTTTGGTCTTCAAAGTGTTTTATCTATGTCAAATTAAAGGATCCCAAGGGTCCAATTGAAGCTTTTCAGAAGTTGATTTTCTTTTTTCAAGAATATTTATCATCTATTAAGACCAACCTAAAAAATTAGCAAAAGGTAATTCTTTTAATTTTAGGATTTAAATTGGTATTGGCCAAATTGGGTTATATTGAGTTATGATAGTGTATAATTCAAATCAAAGGATCCCAAGGGTCCAACAATGATAAAATCATCTATAAATTGATAATTTAAATATTTAGAAGAATTTAGCTAAATGATAGGGTCATTGATCTGTAGATCTATAAGTGCTCTTATGAAATCTATGATAAATTGAGGTGTTTAATATTTATTTTGAACTTGGGCCAAACCAATGTTCACTAACCATTTGGAATGATTGTCATAGTCAATTATATTACACAGATAAAAAAGATTTGGAAAAGAAAAAAATGGATATTTAAATATAATATCATATTTTTTTTTTTCTTTTAAAAAAAATTCTTCAAAGAAGAGCTCTATAGCATTCAAGAATGCAAAGTTTTTTTATTAAAGAAGATACCTGAAATCACCGGCCTATATGAGTGTATGAATAAGTAATACTCTTGAGAAGAGATTAAATAATAAAAATCATTTAAGATGCCATAAAGGAAGAAAATCTTAAAGATAAAAATATGTTGATAAGATCAATGATTCAAACAAATGCTAATAACACCAAATCATTATCTTCAAAATCAAACATTTTAACAACTTCAATATTTTGATAAAACAAGTTACTAGATAGTCGAGCTCACCCTTTTTAATAGTATAATCACCCTTAAAGTCTCAAGTGGACCTAGTCCCAAACTCAAGATCCTTGACTTAGGAATAACAGCTTCAATAGGTCAAGACATGCTAAGGTGAAATTATTACGTGTGGTCACCAGACATTGTTCAGAATCAAGTCACCATTTTATTGTGTATCAGTGCTGTGTACCACTATGTACCGGATGATGTGACGCATCCTGATTCACCTCCGAATGGTCCGATGACCTCACATAATAATTTCTCCATGATAAGTGAGGTAGAGTCTTTACCCTCTCCACTTTAAACCCATTATGGCCTCTAAAGTTGATCAGAATTGCCCAAGTTGCCTTTATATTAAGGTAGTTAGCTTAATATAGTCTTAAGCATCATGAAAAGTCCAAACTAGGTCCATTTTGGCTGTGATTAACCCAAATTATATGGCTAATTTCTGTGATCTTTAGCTAACTTTAGTTATCTTAGAAAATTTAATGAAATATAAGCTAAGAAAATGGGCTCAGAGTTCCTTCAATAAATTAGATATGATTTTGATTGATTCAATACGGCCATAATAATGTTAGTGGAATAATTTAACAATCATATTATGCCTACAAAATTTGATTAGCAAAAGCAGCTTAAGATGGCGAAAAAATGGCCTGACTTGACATTAAAATAGCTTTAATTATGCTAATTGTTCCAAACAAAGATAATAAAGTCCTTAAAATGGCCTGAAAAATCATTTTGAGGTTCAGGTTGGGTCATTATTTGGAGATGCTCGAAAATTTGAACTACTATATAATGAGATGTGATATCTCTATCAAAATAAATATTCCTTCAGTACTTCCTATTGTCAGTTCCGCTGATCAACTGTCCACAACTCAACGACAGATTTCAAAGTGCAGTGGACGACGACAGATTTCAAAGGTCTTCAGGTTTTATTTAAATATTTTTTTCTTCACCAGTCGTCATATTTTCAGTTGTAATCTTCGTTATGTTCTATGATGATATGATGAAATCCTTTCGATACTAAATTTCTTTATTTAATTTAACTAGAAGTATCAATATATATATAGGGAACGGGATATCATTGTCACCCCCGAAAGGGTGGTTGACGGCCTGACTAATCTTCGGCTGACCTAGAAGAGGCACCCACTTCAGAAACCTCTTGGTCCGCACTTGATTGGACCTCACTTAAGAGGCACTGTCGCTCGAGGGAATTATAACACGGGTTAGGGTGTTCTGAGTCCTACTCGCCCACTAACCAAGCTAAGCAATGGTGGATAACTAAGCTATATTAATTACATGATTTTTTACCAAGTTATTAGTACCGGGCACAAACATAATAAGAAAAATTTGATGTATTTTTTGGGTATGTTAACCGATTAACTAACATATGATTAAGAAATTAAGTAGGAGATGACAATATGAGAGATGGATCTTACATAATGAAGAGTTTAACCACACTAATATAGCAGATTTTTTTTAAAGAAGGAACGTGGTGTTAATTTAAATTAGAAATATGAGCGAAATATTTAAAAATTTTTAATAAGAAGCAAATTAGGAAAATCATTTGGCACATTTAATGAATGCACTAAATGATTTGGTGCATTCAGAGCTAGCCAAATCACAAATCATTTGGTGCATTCTTTAAAACGCTGCAAATGATTTGGCTAGTTCTTTAAAATGCGCCAAATCATTTGGTATATTTACCCCAGTTAGTTGAATTGATGTTTGAAATTACTATAGCAATGCACCAAACAATTTGATACATTCAATGGAATGCGCCAAACATAATGGCCCATTCCATTGAATACGACAAACTGTTTGGCTTATTCTAAATACACCAAAAAGTTTGATGCATTCAATAAAATGTGTCATTCTGTTCGGCTAGATTGTTTATTTTTAATTTGTTTTAATAATCTACTTATTCTTAATTTAAAGCATACGTCATGCTTCTATTTATAATATTCCATAATATAGCATGGGATACTTGAAGATGACCTTTCCTACTAATTTTTTAGTATAGCCATTTCCTTTTCTTGGAAGTCCTTCAAGGATCATGAACCCGATATATCATATATATATATATATCACCATATATATATATGAGAAGGGATATATATATTTTATATATATATATATGGATCACTTGCTTTTGTGGCGGGTTTGATTATATTTATCTAGGTTTTTTTTTTGTTATTTCTCTTTCATTTTCTGTATTTGAATTTTATGCTATTATTATAAGTGAAGAGAATAAAGGTATACAAGTGAAGACAAATTATTGTCTCATTTTAAGGGATTTAGGTTTTGTTTGGGACGAATTTTTTTATTGCTTCTTATGAAGCAATAAAAAAGTTGTCAGAAATGAAGCCTTAGTCATCTTGCATGAAAATTATGCATGGATTGCTTGGGTCGAAATCTTCATCAATAAATAAGATATTTTGAATAAGCTTGGACCTAGACACGAAAATAAGAGTCTCATGCAGTAGCTTCCCCTCAAAGATTTAGAATTATCTTGATCTTGCTTGTCTTTAAAAGTTTTGAGCAAACATGAAATTTCTCTATGAAGACTCTTAATATGGGAAGATTTAATAAGAGAAGAGTACTATATTCAATTCATTTAATTAAGTTAATCATCATGAATAAGAATTTTCATGTAGCCATGTAACATTTGATATTGTTATAAATTTCCACATTTTTTTTTGCTGTAAAATATATAAACATTCATAAAATTCTATGATATACAACTAGGTTTTGATATTGGGACTTGTGGGTTATGAACTTGCCACATTTACAACTACATTGCAACATTTTAGGCTTATTTTTAACAAGTTGAGGGAAGCCAAACTTTTCTTAAATCTTAGGAAGTTTTTATTTTTAATTCATGAAGTTACTTTCTTAGGTTTTATAATCTCTTCTTTTAGACTTAAAACTTGTCATCATTAAAAATTCCAAGCTATTCTTACTAGGTTTTCATAAGTTGGCACTTCCTATAGAAGATTCAAAAAAAAAAAAAAATAGTTTTTGTATTGCTCCTTCGAATAATGTTCAAGAAAAAATTAAATAAATTATATGAATACATTGAGCACGAAAAAAAAACTTATGGAAAAAAAATAAAGCTTTAATGACTTATTGCAATTTTATGTCACTATTACAATTTTGCAAAATAGAGAAATTTAAGCTATATATATTACTACAAATTATCACCAGCATGCATGAGAAATATGGACTCATGATTGAGTATGCTCATAATGGGCAAATTGGATATTTGTAGCAAGCAATGATTGGCCAAATAGGTGAGGGGAGCTTCTATTTGATAATTTAGAGTTTCAAGAGAACATAAAGTTGTTTTTGCATAATGAGTTTTATTGTGCAGATATAAGAAATGAAAAGAATAAATATTCATCTAATTATGTGAAACTTAATGATTATGAAATTTCATGTGCTTATGTGACCACTAATAGTTCTAAAACTTCCCCTATTCTTTAAGATGTAGCATTTATATAGAAAATCATGGAAAACGGAACATTCAACATTATATTTTGTAATGTAAATTAAGAGTTCTCTCTTCATCAAATTTAATCTATGACTACTTTTTTCTCTTTATTTGATGAGATGTGAGCAATGAAAATCTTTTGGTAAGGAAGAGATAGTAATTCTATTTTCTGTTATGGAATATATTTTCTTATTTATATTTATATATATATATATTATACCACCAAAAATCAATTTGATCAGGCATAAATCATGATGTAGAATTGAATTAGAAACTTTAAATTAAATTCAAGGTTGTTCAAACTCTGATTTAAGCATATTTACAGTCTAATTGAACATATCAATGTGATGATTTCAACGACTACAAAAGTGGTCCAATTCGAGCCCAAATAGGTCCAACTAAAAGGTTTAAAGCATACTTGGAAGCTTTAGGATATTAATTGGAGGACCAAATGGTCTCCAAATTTGGCATTCTTATAGTCTACCTGAGCAGCTTAATGAGACAAATCCAATGAATCTAAGATTACTTAATTTTGACATTACTAAGATAATTAAATGCTGAGAAATTATCCATGATTGAGGTAATCAATTACAATGCTGTCCTGATGGAGTACTCCGAAATTTGCTCAAGTCCGAACATACACTAGTGGACCGCCAAACCTCTGCTCGCAAGCCAAAATTTTCCAATCAACACCTTTTACCTAGCCAACCTGTTATCTGATCACCATCCACAAATGGTACCCACAAATCGTCACCCACCAAATACAATATTCAGACAACCATTATTTGACATTACAATCCTCATACCGCCACCATGCAACTACAATCCTTCAACCATATTCACCTGACTATAATTCTTCTAACCTCTATTTCCCACCAACTATGATCCTTTCGATTTCTATCACCTATTGACTATAGTCATCAAACCACTATTATTTAACTATAGTCCCTAGAGTATCATTTCTGACTAGAGTCCTCATCCTCAATTGTCCGACTACAATCCTTCCAACATCTAATGGCCTCCGCCAATTATGATCATTTTATCTTAGTCACCTAACTATGACCCTTCCTATCTCATTTCCCGTAGACTATAATCCATATGATCTCCTTGCCTACTTACTTCTATCCTTACACCACTATCACTCAAATATGGTTCTTCACCTAACTACAGTCTCTCAAACCTTAGGCACCTAACTATAACCCCTCTGACCTCTACCCACTGATTATTATCCTCCAACCACTATCACTAAACTATAGTCCTTTCAACCTCTATTTCTCTCTGACTATAGCCCTCCAACCTTTCTCGAGCGACTACTTTCCCTCAAACCATTAATACTCAACTACATTCCCTCCAAATATCATTGCTCGACTACATTCCCTTTAACATCCGTCGCCCAACTATAGTCCCTCTAATAATCATCGCTCAGACTACGATTTCTCTAACCATTATCACTTAACTATGATCCCTCCAACATACATCACCAAACTACAATCTTTCAAACTACTATTGGTTGACTACAATTCCTCCAACATATATTACCCGATTATGATTCTGTAATTATTATTGATTGTATATAGTTCTCCAACTACCATCACTTAATATGGTCCTTCTAACCAAACAAGACCAATAATCTCTTAAGAATAATATTCATGCTATTGGGTAATTCCAGCTCCAATTATGTAATATGCTCTATATAATATACATTTGCTATATTATGCCAATACCTTTTTCAAGGAAGGGCATCATTTGTAATCACTAATAAGCACTATTGTAATCATTTCAAATAGGCCAAGCCCCACAGTTTTCCCCTTTCTAAGATTTACCAATAAAAAATCTTGTGCCTCTTATAATTCTTAACCCCTTCTCTTTTATTTGTGCATGTGATGGACCTTGGAACAAATTATAAATTAACTAATCTAATTAAAATGATATATTAACTTACTATATTTTTTAATTTTAGTATAGATTTCAAAAAATTCAGTGAGGTAAGTATGGAGCTTTTTATAAATAATTAATCTTACTTTTTTTTTTAATTTATATTAGTTTTAAATAAAATAACAATTTTGCTAATTAGAGAAAGAGTTGAAAATTAGCATTTTTACTAAAATAAATATAATTTTAGAATTCATATTGAAAATTTTGCTAATTAGAGAAAGAGTTGAAAATTCAGTAAGGTAAGAATTCATATTTATTTATTAATCAGCATAATTAGAATATAAACTTTGCTAAAATAAATATAATTTTATTTGGAGTTCCATTTTTATTTTGCGAATATTAATATTTTAGCAATGTATCATCACTATTTACAAAATTAATATTCGTAGCAAGATTCTCTAGTTGTTGTATGACATGTTTAGTAAATTTATATTATTTGATGTTATTGCTTGCAGAAACCTGTCACATTATGTTAACTGTGTAATAATAATGTCCAAATTTGTCACATTATGTGAGCTTTATGCCATCAATTTTATTGGTGAAATGAATTTTCAATTTTAGTATAAATGAGTGATTTATTTAACTCTTTGTAATATAAACGGTGTTTCTATAAGTAAAGTTGAACATTGATAGCAGTTATTTGTATTATTATTATTATTATTTTGCAAGAATTTGAGTTCTTAAATTTTGTATTTTTTCTTCATAAAATATTGGTCACGTTTTGAGGAGCCTCGAGACATCCTCACTAAAGAATTGTTAGATATTGTAAGCACATGAATGCATGCCTGTATGTCAATTGATAATTTGCTAGAGCTAAAGGAGAAGGAAAATAAAATTTTTTTGGTGTTGCATGCATATATGGACAAAGAATAGGAATTCTTTACTTCAGCTTTGCATCTTGAAGTTATGGAACAATTATTAGGTCTTCCTACCAGACGTAGAGCTACCTCCGCTCGGTGCTAAAATTGCGCCAAAAAACAAGAAATACCGAGCAAATACCGAGCAATATCAAACAATAACGATGAATACCATCATGTGAAGACCCAATACCGAGTTATACCGAGCTATACCGAGTTATACAAAAAAATACCGTTTTTTCTAGAAAAAACTCGGTATTGCTCGGTATAGCTCGGTATAACTCGGTATTGATCTTCACAGAGTGGTATTCTTCGATATTACCAAATAATACCTAGCAATACCGAGCAAATACTAAGTTTTTTGGCGAGATTTCTACGTCCGGTTGGAGGATCTAATAATTGTTCGAAGTTATGAGGGTAAATAACAATAAGACGGAAGATTTCCTAAATGGTTGGAGTTGAAAAGATGTAGAAGTGAAGTTATTGGAAAAAGATTGACATCTAGTTGGAGCATACATTCTTTAGATGATGTATCATGAGCTACTAATGTTCAGAGACCACCACTTGATTTTGAGCATGTTATTTTATACCATTCATAGATTTCTGTTGAGGAAGGATTCATTTTGGACATATATAAAAAATAAATGAAGAAATTATTGCTTGGAAATAAGAGACAAGTTTTCAAATGGAGTAGACTAGCTTGACCTTTTGGTGTGAGTTTTACTTCAAGTAATGCTTTGTAGTAATCATTATGTTGTATGTATGTAGTTGTTTTGTTTAAGATTCTTTATAGTCCTTCACCATAGTACAATACCCCGTTTGTTTAAAAATTAAAATAAAAGAAACTATATTCTATTATCAGTCAAAGGTTTTGATTGGGTTACTGGAGCTGTAATAGACTCGAGGTTGAGACTTCTGCGGCCTGAGATGGTGGATTTTTAAAGTAGGTTGCTGGAACCACAAGTAATGTCCAATGGAAGAGTAAAATCAAATGAACATATCCTCAAAAGTAGGGCAGTCAAAATAGGGTTTCGGGTCGGGTTCGGGTCGAACCTGAAAATGACCAGGGTTTAAATGGGTCGACCATAACCGGACCCAAGTATATAAATGGGTTGGAAATTCGAACCCGAACTCGACCCGGTGGGTTGCTTGGTTGACCCGACCCGACACAAGACGGCGGCTGCAAGCGGCGGGCGTGCGGCGGGCAACGGGCAACGAGCAACGGGCGAGTGCGGACGCGAGCGGGCAAGGTGCGGGCATCTGCGAGCTAACGCGGGTAGGTGCATGGGCAACCTCGAGCATGCGGGCGGCAGCTGGCAGCGCAGGCACCTTTGGCGGGCGCGCTGGCAGGCACAGGCTGTCGCGGGCAGGTGTGCGACAGTCGTGGCAAGTGCTGGCAGTCTCAGCTGGCACGTGTAGTAATTTCAAATGGGTTTCTGGGTTGACCCGACAACCCGTAGGGTCAACCCGAACCCAACCCATTTTTCAAACGGGTCGAATCTGGGAACCCGAAACCCACCCGTTTTGAAATCAGGTCGGGTCTAGCCCAAAATTTTCGGGCCAGATTTGAGTCGGATTTTCGTGTCGTGTCAAATATTGACACCCCTACTCAAACAATCAAGTGGAAATGGGACATTTGTACCAGGAAGGGGAACTACATTATGTAATGAAACAGATCGAACATTGATCAAGCATAAGCTTGACAAAAATGGGATTAAGACATGTAGAGCAAATTCAAGGAGCTTCAACACAGCAATAAATGAATTTCAAATCCTAGACAGAAGGCATCAATGGTTATACAGGAAATCAAGTATCCAGAAAAAATTACTAAAAGCCAACAGCAATATTGATAGAAGCAGCAGGAATTCAGATTTCTACATAGGAAATCAGAAGCTCCAAAGCAATTCAGGAATTCAATCAAACAGTGAAAGTTCAGGGTAAGCAACAATTTTGATGACAGTAGAGAGTATTCAGAACTCATCAACACTGAGGTAGACCATTAGTCATCAGGATTATGGTAGCAGAAACAGTAGCTAGTTTATCAATGTAGAAGAAACAATAGCTATAGATCAATGCAACATATAAGAAGATTTGGAGTAAAAAAAATATCCTAGCAAAACAGTAGGATAGAGCTTGAGTTGGCAAAAAAATCTTTCGGTAAAGAAATACCATTCAAACAGTAACTCAGCATTCAGAACGGAGAGCTGACATAGTGGCAGTTGACAACAGAAAATAATAGAGATAACAGACATCGTGGTAATAGATGATCTATGAAGCAGAAGAGCTAGCAGAATCCAAGAGCTCAAGGAATAGGAACAGAACCCATGCTTTAGAAATTCAGCATTTAGCTCCGCAAGAACCAAGTTTCAGCAAATAGTAGTTAATGTAGTCATTCATAATGGAAGAAGAGGAAATTTTGACCGACAATCCCAAGAACATGTAGCAAGTATGCTAGTGAAAAGTAATGGACATTAGATCATCAAAGCATAGGAAATTCAATTTGATAGCAATTTAATGCTAGTTACAATGTGTTAGTCTATGTGGAATCTGATTGTGTCAATCAATCGGATTGTACCATTGCATCAGACCTCAAATCAATTTCTTCGTGCTCGGTGGGAGATGAGAGTGGGTTTACCATCTGCTTGGATTCGGGTGCTTTGCACTTAGAAAATCTTTATCAATACAACGCCCCAACGCTGAGGAGCACCTTAGCGTTGTGTTCCCGATAGCCCCGGCTCTGTAGAGTTTACTGGGGAAAATGATAGAGACCAGAGTGTCGCAACGCTCTAGATTCGACGCCATAACGCCGTGTAGTGCCACAACATTGTGGGTTTGAGTGTCGCAGCATATGATGACAGAGGCTTGAAGGCCGTAGGGCTGCGAGGCGGACTTGACAGTTTTCTTCCTCTTTTTTTGAAGGGTAGCGTCCCTTGGTGTTATTAACTTGACTTTCTCTTGTGTTTAGTGTATGAGAAGGGTTTAAGAAAGAAAAAGAAGCAAGGAGAGAGCGAGAGAGAAGAGAGGTCTGTGTTTATTTCTTTCCATTTTCATAGTGAATTTCTTGTTGTGGCTTCATTGTTTTTTTTCCCAATTTTGAGTTTTTCCATGTTAAATTCTAGTGTCATTTTTTTTTTATTTCTGCTTCTTTTACTTGTTTGTTTCATTACGATGTTTTACTTCCATCCCCAATATAAAATTGTGGGGTTGGAGAGAAAATTGGAGATCAATGGTGAAACCTCGTCAAAAATTACTTTAACTAGGCACAAATCTAAAGGTATATTTGAATTGGAAAGTTGCAAAACAAAATTCATGACCATCAGAACTCTGATTTCAACAAATTTATAGTCGAACTAAACTTTTCAATGAGATGAATCTAACCACACTATAAGTGGTCCAATCCAAGCTTGAATGAGCTCAAATCAAAGGCTTAAAGCATAATTGAAAACTTCAGGAGAGAGAATATTTTGATGACCAACTGATCGACAAATTTGGGATGATTATAGACATATAGTCAAATCTAGTAGGTCACCGAGATGAATCAATGAGCCAAAAATTGCTATATTCCAACAAACATTAAGGCACTTCAATGTTAGAAGAACATTCTATGATTAAGAAAATCAATATTGGATATCTTATGAAGTGTTCCAAATTTTCTCTTTATTTACGAGCATGTTACTCTAAAAATCTATAAACAATATCTCATTCTCTACACAGGATGAGAGGAGGAGCTTGGAGTACTTTGACTTGAGATTCCATAGAGCTTTGAAATCTAAGAATATGGGAGCATCACGGTCAGGTCACTGTCTTGACGGACTCCATGGATCCTTCATCAGATGACCACAGTTGTCCTTCGAACTCTGTCTCTTGCTGACTACGATCATTCAATCATCATCACCCGACTAAAACCCTCAAACCATTGTCACTTGACTACGATCCTTCTGACCACCGTCACTCGCCCACTACAATCCTCTAACCTCTCTCACCTGCAAACTATGATCCTGCTGACCTCCATTTCCCACTGATTACGGTCGAACCACCGTCGCCCAACTATGATCCTTCTGACCTCCATTACATAATGAATACGGTCCTCAGACTAATATTATTCTACTACGGCCCTTGGACCACTATAGCCCACCACTATAGCCCAACTACAGTCCTCAGAACACCATCGCCCAAATACAAACTTTCCAACCTTTGTTGGCCACCAACTAAATAACTCAAACTTCTATCACCACCAACTATGATTGTAAGACCACTGTCACCCTATTAAGATCTTCCGACCATCGTTGCCTATCAACTACGATCCTTCTTACCACTATTACCTACAGATTATAGTCCTACTATCTCCATCGCCTGCCGACTATGATCCTCCGACCTTCGTCGATCGCCGACTATGATTCTCCGACTACCATCGCCTGCCCAAAAATAATCCTCGAACCATCGTCACCCAACTACGGTCCTTTGATCACCGTCTTCCAACTAGAACTTCAATATTCTGATCATTATCGAATGGCTACTCCAACACCTATTTACTTCATCACCTACGATCGTTAATAATGCCAACACATATAGCTACTTATAAGATTGATGCGCGTCGTCAAAATCAATTTTGATTCTTGACATTAGCCTTGAGATTATGTTGGAGTATTTGATCTCTAGTCTCCTTTCTCAAAGGATTATGACTGGATAAGAAAGAAAACAACCTCTTAAGAATATCACTTATGCCAATAGTTCTTCTAAATTCAACTATGTAATATATTGTTTACAATGTATCAATGTCTTCCACTGAGGAAGAGCATTGCTTCTAATCAAATACAAATAGTAATGGAATGATTCTAACTGGGCCAGCCCCCGTGTTTTCTCTTTCCTAGGTTTCTCATATAAAAACTCTGGTGTCTCTTATGATTTTTGCGCTTTTCTGTTATCTGCATTTGTGTTGGATCTTTGTGCAAAACAAAGACGTTAAACTCATCTATTTATTGCCGAAAATATTCCTACACAGAACAATTGCCTTGAACCTTCAAGCTCTCTATGAAAAAGTTGGGGAAATCTGATAGTCTTCTGGACAAGGGTGGAAATGATATCTTTTAAGTTTTCTTCCAAAATGATATGCCTTTCTGTTTTCAAATTAAAATATTTGAAAGTTCTAATATTGCAAAGTTTTTAATTACAATTATAATCTCGTGAGGAATTTGCTTTTAAAGCACATGCATGAATTAGTTATTATTACTAGAATGATGCTCAACCCGTCAAGTAGTAGTAATCAAGACAATGATAATAATTGTAACAAAACTAGCAATTTAATGATATGAGAAATAATAGTAATAAAGTTCCAAAGACCAATTAAGTTACAGCCATACCTGTTAATGGCGAATGGCACACAATGGCGCAAAGGTCCCTTTGGAGCCATGGCGCATAGCGCACGGCGCGCCAGGATCTTCACGCGCGCCATTTGGCGCAAACTATATAAAAATTATAAAATAATAAGCATGAATATGAAATATTATTAAAAATGAAAGACAACCATAACATATATAAGTTCGACTAAGTAAAATCCAAATATTTCATAATTCAAATATTACAATTTTTTTTTAAAGATAAAATAAAAATTTAATCTACTCTTCTTGAGAATCATTATCATTAGCAAATGTTAAAAAAGATTCATTATCTTCATCAACATTATCTCCTACTTCATAATCTTCTTCATCACCCTCATCCTCATTTTCAATAGCAACATCATGCCTAATTGAAGATTTCTTCTCTTTTCCTTTAGATATTTCCCGAATATTATAGCTTTTATCATAAACACTAGTAGTCTTAGCAACACTTGTCCAAGTTAAATATTCCTCTCCAGCAATAAAGTCATTTTCTTCATTAGACTCATCATCTAACTTTTCTGTTAGCCATTCATTTGTATCATCTATCTCAGTCAAAGAAATAGAATTGATGACATCACGATGATTGAATCTCTGAATCAGTATTCTATTATATTTCACATAAACTAAATCCTTTAAGCGACCATGATCCAATTTGCTCCTTCGTTTGCTATGAAGCTGCAATTAAAATATTAATTCCATTACTATATTATAAACATATATAAAAAAACAACATATACATTGTAAAATACTTACATGTTCAAAAGTACTCTAATTGCGTTCACATCCAGATGAACTACACGTTAGACTTAGGACTTTGATAGCAAAGTCTTGTAAATTGGGAGCTCCTCCATATGTCAACCACCAATCAGCTAGAAGAAATGATTTTTTTTTCAATATTATATAGCAAATCAGTCTTAAATTTTTTGTAAATAATGATACCTGAAGATCGGGTAGTTCTTTGTCTTATAGCTCGAGGAATATCAAATAGTCCTTCACCCTTAATGTATAAACTTAATTCATTATTGATTTTATCTTCTTCAGCTACATCTTGAGATAATCTTCCAATACATTAGTAAAGACCATCAGCTATTTCCTTATCCTTGGCAATATCAGGGTTATTGAAGAAATATTCAGGGTTTAAAAAATGTCCCGCTGCATGTAGAGGCCGAGGTAATTGTACTTCTCATCTTCTATCAATCATTTTAAAAATTTGATCATATTTATCACTGTTATTGAACCTTACAGCAATTGCCTCTTTTGCTCTATCAATTGTTTCATATATGTAAGCCATTGAGGGCTTCTTCTATCAATCAACTAATTTAAGAACCTTTAATAAAGGATCAGCTATTTTTAAAGCATACATTATAGTGTTCTAAAATGATTGTTGTAAGATTGTATGTTGAGATTGTTTTGCTTTAGCCTCTTTTGTATAAGGACTCAAGATCAATTCCTCACAAGTAAACATTTTCTTCAAGTTCAGTTGTTGTTGATGAAAACGTTGTAAAGTTAAGAAAATTGTTGCAAAACGAGTCTTTGCGGTACAGAGCGGGGTTCGACCTGCCAGGAACAAAATTTATTTGTAAGATTAATTTTGAAGTTCGTTTGTATGAAAAGATACCGAGCGCGTGCCTAGCTATACCGAGCTATACCGAGCAGTATCGAGCATGTACCAAGGGGTACCGAGCAGTACTGAGAATGTACCGAACATTTACATAACGGTACCAAGCGGTATCATGCATGTACCTAGCGATAAGCGTGAACCTAGCAGTACCGAGCAAGTACATAGCGATACCGAGCAGTAGGGGTGTCAATTTCGGGTCACGGGTCGGGTTCGGGTCGAACCCGAAACTGACCCGGCACTATTCGGGTCAACCCGAGCCCGACCCGTTTTTAAAAACGGGTCAGTTTTCCTGACCCGAACCCGACCCGCTTCGGGTCCGGGTCAACCCGACTCGACCCGAATGACACGTTTCCAATAAGAAAATGGCTAATTTTCGGGTCAAAAACGGGTCAAACTCCTCTTTTCGGGTAAAAAACGGGTCAAAATCGGGTCAATCTCGGGTTGCCGGGTCAAAATCGGGTTTTCGGGTCAAAATCGGGTCACTTTCGGGTCAATTTCGGGTCAAAGGGTTAACCCGAACCCGACCCGATTTTTAAAACGGGTCGAAATGCTGAACCCGAACCCGACCCGTTTCGGGTTCGGGTTGACCCTAACCCGAAATTTTCGGGTCGGGTTCGGGTCGGGTTTTCGGGTCGTGTCAAATATTGACACCCCTACTGAGCAGTATCCAGCATATACATAGCGGTACCGAGCATGTACCTAGCGGTACCGAGCATACCTGTCAAGTTATAAATTCTTGTAAGAAATAGCCGTGCAAAACAACAGAGCTGTGCGAAACAGAAGGAGGTTGCAAATCAGAGTCAGCTAGTAAGATTTTTTTATTGGAACAAGCGAAGGGGGGGGGGGGGTTTGGCGGAAGCACTGCTCTGCAGGACGATTCGGGGGAAACAACGACTTCAACTTCATGACAGATTCGGTTGGATTCGGCGGAAGCAGCGAATGCAGCAAATAGAAAACAGAAAACCTTCGACTTCAGGACAGGTTCAGCAACTTCGACTTAGGGACTGCAGGATGTATTCGGCGGATGCAGCAAACATAAAATCTTTCGTGAAATTAGGGCAATGAATAATCATTTATCTTAAAATATAGATATATTTTTAAATATTAAAAATATTCATAAGTATACTGAAATTTAAAACAATTTGGCGCGCTATTTTAAACACATGCGCCTCGCTATGAACATGGCGCCGTAGGTGCGCCGCCTCGCTATGAACATGGCGCCGTAGGTGCGCCGCGCGGCGCCGTGCGCCATGGCGAGCGCTATTTTGCGTCATTGACAGCTATGGTTACAGCTAGGGGTAGCACTCTTCATTTCAATTAAAATCAGTCATACATCATTCAGAAATATTTATAAGCATTTTTAAGAAAGTATAGAGATTATCTAATGAATAAAGAAATACCTCTACTAGTTAGAAGACCAAATTCAATTCCAGAAGAAACACAAGAGCTTACTCAGTTAAACATATAAGAAACAACTAGAACTTTGACAATTTCTTACCCTTAGTAAGAAATTGATTAAAAAAAGGATGAAATATACAAACGATATAAAATACATAACCAGAATCAGAAGGCTAATTATGTTAAACTTACCCATACCTACACAATACCCTGCACCTCAAAACCTTATCATGCACATAAAATCCTGGCATTACCATGATCTTCACTTGTGCTAAAGAATGTGCCCGTTGCTGCTTGTCTCTAGAAACATCCTCCATGTATAGCGGATCAAAACTTCGGTTCTCATCAACCCTCAAAATCAACAAAGGAGGATTGAAGGAAAATGCTAGTAGATGAAGCAGCCACATGCATTTGGCAGAAACGAAGAATGATTGCAGAAGCAGCTCAGGCCATGGCCTTGACCAGTTCAATATAGAAACAATGCTGCTCATTTTCTGATCACAAAAGCAGCTAAAATCATCACTGTAATACTTAGTCCCCTTTCTCAATACCTCATTCCAGCTCAAATTTCGAAGAGAGATGAAAGATGAGAAGTTCTCCATGCGATCTTGATGAGGGTCAAGAACCTTTGGTGTCCCATTTTTCTGGAACACACAGTTTTCAAAATCTTGGTGAAGTGACTGGTTAATGAGAGCTTCTAAGTGATAGAGAACACCTTTTGGGTGCTTTTGGTCCAAATTTAGTGGATTTGGATGGACGAGCATGCTTATTTTCTCCATCAAACTGCTGTCCGTTTTATCGATATTGTCAATAAGAGTCTTGCAAAAGTGTTTGACAGAGAGTCTTGCTTCAGAGACAACCTGCAGGAAGCCCTCAACCATTACATCATGGCTGACAGGCATGGAGTTTTCATTACAGGTGTGGTTACTACTAATTGGCTTTGTTCTTTTTAATGTGTTGAGAACTAGTTTTTCTTGTTCTAGAACTGCCTGATTAAGGGACTTCTTCAGCTCTTCACAATAGGACTCTAAGGTTATCAGCTTTTGCTGCAACTCGCCTAGAGAAAACCTCATCTCTGCAACTTGAGCCAATGCTACATCTTTCTGTTTATTGGCCTCAAACAGCTCCCTTTTCAAGGTTTCAATTGAGAATGTTCCCCAATCCTTTAAAAGCTGGGGCATATCTTCTGATTCATTTGTATTTGGAGACATTTCTGGTTTGGTTTTCTTCTTTGTTTTGTGAAACAACCAAGAAAAGGTAGTTCCTTTGCTTTTTGATTGAGGTGGAAGTGTAGTACGGATACCAACTGAACGAGCAACATTATTAAGACCCTTGAGCTTCTTCTGCTCAGCACCAGCCTCCCTAGTGATAGTTACAGGGTCGTCTGTTGTGTTAAATGTCACTGTTTTGAGTTCTCCTGTGGAGCTTCTCCTACTTGAAGACTTAAGGACATCAGCTCCTGGAGCACTTTGCATGCGGGGAATTTGGTTTATGCAAAAACTTTTGTTTGATAAATATTCATTTGTTGAACAAACCAGCGGCTCATCTTTTACGGAAGAAAACTTATTCACAGAATTTGTGTCAGACAGAACTAGCTCATCGCATCTGGCTTCTCCTTCCAGCCTAATTCCACTCCAGCTTTCTGAAAGGCTTCGATCTGGACGGATAAACTGATACCCGGGCAATGGTTCATCTTCATAAGTCTGTCTCAAACATTAATGGATCAGACGAGCAATCTAAACGAAATCACGCATGGGCGAATTAAATGTAGTCACAAAGACGTCAAGTTGAAGTGAAATGAAATAAAACAATACAAGTACTTCTGATTTGAAATTTTGATAAACTTTTCTAAGGCAAATAAAAAAAAATCATTCATCAAAATTCTAGCAAATAATGTGGGTCCAATGCAGCAACTTTCAACCATCTAGCTAGAGAGAGAAAAGAACTAATATTATAATTAAAACCCCATGAAAAAGAAAAGACAAATGAAACAAAACAGCAGTAGGTAGCAAAGGCAGTATTTTATAACCTGCTACCTTCAATACACATTGATAAATAGTAATGTACCCACTCTCATCAAATCAAATGTCTTTATATGCTTATCATCAGCCCATATTCATAGTAGGTTGACTCAGTTGGACATTTTTAGTAATTTAGTATATTGCATTAGAAGTGATTAGTTGAAGGAGGATTAATCAGTTTGGGGTGATGACAAAGATGTTGAACCATCAAGTGACCACATTCCAAAGAATTAATCTAAAAAGAATTGTAAAAATTGGGTCATCAGAAAAGGATCATTAGCTATAACAAAACAATATAGTCAAATACAAAATACCATGCTCTAATAGTAGAATTATGACGACAATGCCACATACTTTAAGCTAATTAATGCTATAGGATCCAAAGAAATGTTGGGGAGATGAGGAGTAAAACGCCACAATAACGAAACAAGCAAGAAAGTAAAAGCATCGTAAAAGTAAAAGCAACCAGAATTTAACGTGGAAAAATCCAAAATAGATAAAAAACCATGGAGCCACACCACACCCAAAAATCCACTATGAAAACAAAACGTTGGGAGAAATAAGTATAGATCTCTCTTCTCTCTAACTCTCTCCTTGCTTCTCTTCTCACATGCACCGTTTTCAATGTCTACACACCCAAAATACAAGATAAAATTAAGTAAAATAACCCCAATGGACGTAACCCTTCAGAAAAACGAGAAATAAAATCATCTAGTCCATCTCGCAATACTACGACGTTAGTTTGGGGCATTGCGACGCTCATGCCTCTGCCTTGCACCGCTGCAGCGCCGTATCTATACTGCTGTAGCATTCTACTCTCTGTCGTTTAGCAATGGAGTGCTCAAGAACACAGCGCTACGGTGCTCGGGTACGAAATGCCGAAGCTTTGCACCTGAACCCAAGCAGAGTGTAAACCCTCCGCACCCCCCACGAATACGACAAGCTTTGAGGTCCGAGACAACATAATAACAAGATTGATCAACATAATCAGATTCCACACATAACAAGAAAACACCCAAAAATGCAAATAAAAGATTTCTTATTTTTTTTCTATCAATGTTTGATGCAATCATTCAATGTGTCTCAATAGCGTAACATAAAATTGAGCCACAACAGGTATTAGTAATTAATGTAATAGAAAATGTGCTTACATAATATGTTATCAAATATAAGATTTTTGACCTACATATAAAATTTTGATAAATGTAAGATATTGTACTTAAATATATGGTGTTTTATGCAAAAATATTGACTTCAATCAAGATATAAGCGTTTATCATAATGTCTTTCCCCTAGAAAAAAGTTTTATTATATATAAGATCTTTTAACCAAATATAAAAAGTTTAAACCAGACATCAACTTTTATCAGAGATAAGGTTTTTTAAGATGATATACGATTTTTGAGTCAGATAAGAAAATTAAAGGCCGTTAATTTTAGGCAGCTCTATATGGCAATATCTTCAAAATTTGAAATTAATCATGATGTGCCATTGGGCTGCTGACATGGCCTAGTTTTAAGTGAGCATTTATTTGAACAAAATATTATATTATTCTTCTGAACAAGTAGTAGCTATGGTGAAAATCAGCCAGTGAAAAGATTTAAACAACAGAAATACCAATGTATTGAAAAAGGAATCCTAATAATATAATCATACGGTAATTTTAAAATATCCTCTCTTAGTAAGAGTCAAACTTAATACACTATATTGCAATTTCCATTATTGTATTGGTATTATTCATTTAAATTTAAAATTTTTTCTCTTTTTTTTTTTTCCCAACAAAAATAGTTGATTTTTTTACCAAAATCTTTATTTTTTTTATTGTTGTCTAATCTAAAAAAAATACTTTTATTGTGCTTAATGGACATGCTACAGAAGGAAAAAAAAACCCACCCAGTCATGAACAGACAATAATTAACTTGCATTCTATATAATTGGTTGAACCAGAGCGTTTCCATTAAAATTACAAAAGAGTATTGTTAATTCTGAAAAAAAAAATACTTGATAACTACAAAATGAAAAAGAAAAATTAAAAAAATAAACTAGAAAAAAGTATGGTGAACTTTCAAATATTTCACTATCCTTTATACATCAATCTGGAACAAAAATCATACTATAATCTCCTCAAGAACATGGACAAAATGCAATTCAATAAATTGTTGTTCTATACTTGTATGCATTATCAATATCGCTTGGTTTAAGTTTAAATCAGACTCTTCAAGCATAAACATGTTAAGATTCGCTTCATCAAAAACACATTTAAACTTCACAGCTTCTTTAAAAGTAAAACCATCCACCTAAACCAAAACAACAGACAGCTCAGCAGAGGTCTTAAAGTGGATCTCAATCAACTTACTACATAAGTAAACCCTAACAAAATTAATTGAACAGCGAAGCACCGAATGCATTTTCAAATCCCAAAACTGCATCAGGGATTTGATAACTAAATAAGGAAAACAAAATGACTTTTCTAGCACAACGCTTTAATGAATTCAAGAAAATCTCATAAATACATCTAAATCACAACAACTGAGTGTAGATTTCAGTCATTTGGGAACCAAGAAATCCCAAAGGAGTAAGTCAGTGTAAGAAAGAAGAAAAGAAAAGGGGAAAAGAAAAAAGAAAGCTCACCGGAGTGAAGACGGGGTAGTCGTCAGCTGCGGAGGAAAACTTGTTGGAGAAAAGAGGAGAAGCGCCGGCGAGAAACCTCATAGCCGCTGGGCTACTACCACTTCCTTGCAACATAGCACTGTGGATGGCCCGGAGCTCCACGGACTTGGCCATGGCTATTTGTATATCCTTCCTCTGCATCCCGTCTATCTGCGAGTGAGCTGCAGACGAAGCCATAGTTGAGCAAAAGGGGAATCAAAGGTGGCCGTGTGCTCATATCCAGGAAAATTCCTGAGAGGGTTGAGGAAATGTGAGGGGCTGAGGACGGAATATTATGCGCCTACCAGTGGTGTATTGTCTGTAATATATATAATGCATGTCCTGTTGTTAGTGCCTACCGGTATGTGCAATGTAAGATGGAAAAAAGAGCTGGTTCTCTTTGCTAAACCTTTGCCTATTTTATTAATTAAAAAATTTTAAGCCAAGTATAATATATAAGGGAGATTATCATACATAATATTTAAAATTATCTTATTTAGAAATGTAATGCTCAAATATGACTACTCACTCTAACAACATTTAATTTTTTAATTAATATCAAAATATTGTCTTTTATTAATGTTTTATTATCAATCCCGCTTGTGACTTTTTAACTCTTCTTTATTTTTTAGGGTTTTGGGGGAACTCCCTGCATGTCCCTTTCATGCCTCTTGAGAAAGATCTTATGATGACTTCCTCTCATCTAATTTGTCATAGATGTTTTCATTTTAAATGTCACATATCATTGGTCTCATTGAGGACAGATTGATGGCCTGCCTTAATGAAATCTAATCCTGACTTTCTTTCTTCTTTTTCTTCAAAGTGCACATACCATTTGTCTCATCAATTGCTTTCCTCGGCAAGATCACGTTGTGACATCGTCACCTATTCTTTTGCGTGCATGAGATGGGTATAAACTAAAGAATGTTTATGGGTTAAACATATAAATAAGATAATTTGAATTTTATATATGTAAATCTATTATCATGACACTTGCTATTTTCACAAAATTTATCCATTTTTATAGAGTTTTATCTAAAGTTGTTCTTTGATTATAATTAATTTAAATCATTTCAATATCTTCAATTGAAACATAAGAAACGAAGTCAAACAATTAGAAAATGACCTAAATATGATCGAAACTAACAATGGACCTTAATTATTAATAGAGTGTATTCATTTTGATATCAAACTTCATTTCTCCAATATGGTGCTTAAACTTAACCAAATACGAGTATTCAAGTCCTTCAATCAAGAGAAGGTTAAATATGCATGGGAATTAGATCAAATAAATTTTAACTATTATTGGGTATTTTGCTTTAGTTCCCTCTACTTTTCCAATGAGATGTATTATGTACATTTACAAATCATCCTAGTTTTTTTTTTTTTTTTTTTTTGGCTTAAAGTATTCACTTAAAAGCATGTTATCTATTAGCCAGAGATGTTAGCTTGGCTACATTTGTTTTATGTTTAACACATCATATGTTATATTGGATTGATGAAGTATTGTATGGCATCTTGGTTCATCGAAAATTTTCTTATAAGAATTGATTGAGATCGAATGATTATACCATAAGATGCCATTATACAAGACTCAAATTTAAGAATGGTGCATCTCAGGATGTTTGTTATCTTGCCTTCCCTGTCAAAAAAGAACCTTATTGGCCTAAATTTATATGAAAATATTTTTACTTAGATTATAAGTCATCATTGTTGATTCTTGTTGAATCTCGATTAGGTTTTTAAACCTAAACTAGTGTCCCAAGGCTAACCAAGAGAGCAGGGGGGGGGGATTTTTAATTTAAAAATTCACCCGGATTTAAAAATTTGAAACTGATTGATTCACAAAGCAAGTTAATTAAAGTTTCAAAATCAAACTTTTCAACCTTAGAAAATAACTTGCAGTAAATAACATGCGAAAAATAAAAGACACTGAAATTTATAGTGGTTAGATCAAACACGACCTACATCCACTCCATGAAGACTCCCTCTTCAAGTATTGCACTATTACCAAAAGTGACTCTCCTTTTGCCCCCACAACAAGATGGAGAAGCCTTTACAAACTCTCTTCCACCAATTGTCGGTGCGGCAGAGAACTGTTATCCTTTCACACCCTCCAAGTGTCGGTTGAGAACCGTCGTTCTTTCACACTCTCCAAGCATCGATAAAGAAACGTCAGCTGTTCACACTCTCTAAGTGTCGGCAGAGATCCGTCGTCCTTTCACACACTCCAAGTGTCGACAGAGAACTATCTTCCTTTCACACCCTCTAACTATCGATAAAGAACCGTCAGCTGTTCACACTCTTCAAGTGTTGGCAGTGAACTGTCGTCCTTTCACACTCTCCAAGTGTCGGCAGAGAACCAGATCTTATTAAAAGATATTCTCACGAGCAATCTAGAAAGATAATAGGAAGAGTAAAAACATAAATCACACAGAGATCCTTACCTTTGAGTAATTTTGTGAATCCTTTAGACTCCACTAGCAACAAATCTCTCTCAAACACTCTCTCTTTCAATTGCCCTTAAAAATCACGAAGATAAGACTTTGAATAAAAATTACACGTTAGTTTTTAGTGGACCTTTTATATAAAAGACACTAAAAATCATCCGGAAATTTGAATTTTTAAATTTTGAGCCTACACAATCATACAGTAAGATCGTATTTTGTACGTACGAACAGTTTAAAAACTGTTGCGCATGAATCTGTTGTGAATTGGTACAAAATTATTTCCTACCCGATCATCGTCCGTTACGAACCAAGTTCGTCCGAGATGAACAATATGAAAATTTTCAAATTTCATCTTTACAAAACATTGGGACAAAATAGGACCTCACAATTTAGTACTATGGAAGGCATGTACGAGATGGGTTCGTACAGTACGATCCATACTTAAAAAAATATATTTTTGATCAAGATCTGACCCGAGATGTTCATCCTTGTACGAACTAGGGATGGCCCGTACGATCTTTGAGCAAGAACGGACCCGAGACTTTCATCTGTATACGGACTAGGAATCGTCCTGTACGATCCATACTTAGAAAAAAAATATTTTTGAGCAAGATCTAACCCGAGATGTTCATACTTATACGAACTAGGGATCGTTCCGTATGATTTTTGAGCGAGAACGGACCCGAGACATTCATCTTTATAAGAACTGGGAATCATCCTGTATAATCCATACTTATAAAAATTTCATTTTTGTTCTTTTGACTGCTCGTTGCGAAAAATAACTGACCAGATCATCCCGTATGAAGTGATATCGTAAAGTACGATCAGCTTAAAAAATATGAATTTTAAACTCTCCCCTGGTGTGTGTTTGTGTGTGCTTAGTTACTCAATTACAATCACACTCTCTCATACTTAATAAAATGAAAAATATTGTCTTCAAGTATAATAAACTCTAAATTGATCTTGATTTAAAGCCTTCAACAATTCGAAGTGTGATTTCTCTGAAATATTAGTACACACAAGAGCAATCTTAATTCTTCTAAAATATATTAGAAGAAATAATAATCAAATCAATAATATTTGGAACATAAAAAATATACAAGTTGTAAGAATATCAAACATGCAAAAACTAAGTAGCAACAATCTCAATAATCTCCCACATTTTGATGTTGGCAAAACAATTATTATTTGAATAAAATTGAAATTCCTAAATTTCTCCTTAACTTTTCCTAAATGAATAAATATAAGAATATAGGAGAATTTCTATTAAGAACAAATCAATTTTTTTTATTTTCCTTAAACATACACAAAAATACAAAAAAATAACTAATAAATTAACGCAAAAATCAAAAGCAAAACATCAAACATCAAAAGTAAAAGAAACAATAAACATAAAAAGCAAACATTATTTCTCCCCCTTTTTGACATCAACAAAAAAAAGAAAGAATGGAAAGTTGAAATGAAAGAAGTCATATGAGAAACTTTTAATAATTGATCTTGAAAAAGATTGAATTATAATAGCAATAATAAGATTAATGTCCATTAGATAAAAATAAAGATTCAAAAATTTTAAATTAAAATAAAACTTATACAAAAAATAAATTATCAAGGTCATGAAACATTCTAGACAATTAAATATGGAGAATTATTACAGAAATGACGAAATGAAGATTAATTAAAGTCAATTTCCAATACAAAATATAATTGAACATTATATTGATTTGAAATTGAAGATTAAAAGATAGAGAGAAAAATATTATCAATACACTTTTTTGGCGACATTGCGCATCTTTTTGAATATTTGTGGTACACTTTGTGCATCTTTTTCTATTTGGGCTAATTTTGTGTCTCTTTTCAATTTGCGAATCATTGCGCATTCTTTCGATTTTTGTACACTTGTATATTTCTTCATTCATTTTTTTGATTTTTTTAATTGAACTTTCCAAAATCAATAATCTAAAAACTCTAACTTCTCTAAGAATAAAGATAATTATATTGAAAAGAGAAATAAAAATTAAATAAATATTATAATTGCAATAACAATATTAAATGTATGTATGCCTAAAAAGAATATGAGATTGATAACATTAACTTGATCGAGTTATAAATTAACTTATATATTTGAAAAGTTAGATTTCATAATAAAATTAATTTTTGTATTGCTATTCATATTATTACACTTTTTAGATCAATTAAGTCAGGATTATCATATAGGCAAAACTTAACATTTCAAACAAAAAATAAAATCAGCTAAATAAAATAAGACATTTTTTATTAATATCATTCGAAAGATCTAATACAATAAATCACATGTGATATCAATATCATAACATCAAAAATAAAGGATACGTACAGAAATCATCACATCACATATCAAGGGACTAGTAAAGAAAACACACAGAAAGTACATCTAGTAATCAGAGGGGCCCTAGTCTGAAGGAGGAGGCTGGTTGAACACAGAAAAATAGCTATTCAACATAGCCACGTTGGTGTTCACCGAGTCGAACTGACCTCGAATCAATCCCATTTCTTGCTGGTATTGTGAATCTTACTGATTTAGATGAGTCTAAATTTGATCAAAGCATTGATCAAAATGACTCTCTAGTCAGTCAAAGTGCTAGAACATTTTCTAAAAGTCAGTGAGTAGGTGTAGGTGCTGGTGCTCCCCCTTCTCTCTCAGAATCCTCATTTGAATTATCACCTTTCCCAAAAAGTGCTCAAAATGAAGCATCAGTGAAATAAATAGGCAATTCAAGTTGAGGCTCATGATGAACAAGATTGTACTTCTTCTCTAGAACATAGGTCACTAGGTGTCCTAAAGCAATGTTCTTCTTCCTCTTATGAGAGATATGCCCAATTTCAGAAAGGCCATGAATATAGTCAAGAATAAGTTGGGCTTCAACTATAGGTTGTCTAGTCATGATAAGATAGGCAACGTTGGATAGAAGAAGACTAATGTTAATGCGATCACCAACTTTAGGAATAATAGAAGTTCTAAGGGCATGCTAAATGATCCTTGCATTTTGGCTTAAGTTAGAGACCCTAGGAAAATGACATACTTGTTAAATCCCTCTAATAACTTTATTTATTTCGGTCCAATCAAAATATATGTAGAAGTCATTTGTGGGCTCTAATTCCTTGAGTTCTTAAATTCAAAATGGTTCCCAAATCTTTCTTAGTGAGTTATACCCTTTTCTTTAAAACATAAGATCTGATCATACTCTCATCCTCACTAAAATATATGTTTGCCATAACATAGTGAAAGGTTTCTTCGTTGTAGGCAAGTATCAAAGTCAGGATAAAGTCAAATTGAGTGGTGGCGAAAAGAGGCATCACTTGAAAGTGGATATCCTCTTGAAGTAGGATTCTGGAAGGAGTAATTTGGCATAAATAAACCTAAGGAAAGAATCCTCATTAGCCCTAGATAGAAGGTCCTCATCAACACTCCTAGAGGATGGTCCCTTAGTGAGTCTACCACGCTTGCTAGAACTGGCCATAACTAAGAAGAGAAGGATTGAAGGAGGTTCTGAAGTGAATGAAAATGAAATCTAAATCCCTCCTATTTAAAGAGAAAATGATCTTTTGTACATATAAAAAAAAATTGTACAATATGATTGATGGTTCGTACATGACGAAATTAATTTTGTATGTATGAACGAATATGTTCGAAACGAAACAAATTTTCATAATCATGCAAGTTACAAGGTGTCCTTTCATATAGGCTTTTTGACCAGATGATTGTACAGATGAACAGGTATTCGTCTAGGATGATCGATTATTTAAGATTGTTTTAATGATGGTTAGGTTCGTCCCCCACATCGAATGACACGTGGTTCGTATGTTCGTATGTAAGAACTACAAGTTCGTACATACGATCTTTTATAATACTAATTCTACCCGTATAACCATCTACATGCATATAGATGAAGTAATACATATAGTCCGGGATGATATAAAATATTATACGATACGATATGTATTGGAAAAATAAAACTTCATGCAATCAGTCTGAAATTACGATCAACATGCTACAGAATTTGTATGGGATTAAAATAATTTTGTACAGTACGAATAAAATACCAAAAAAAATTTACACGATCGATCAGAAATAAGATTTTCGATGTGTCAATAACATGTCCAAAATACACATAATTAAAAAATTAAAAACACAAAAAAAGAATACAAAAATAAAAACACAAACGATCAAAATCACAAAAGATACAAGATGATATAAAGTTTGCATATGATTTTTATTTAAGCATTAAGATCAATCACACATAGCCTTATTCTTAATGTCCTAAATGTATCAAAGGCTAGTGGTTTTATAAAAACATCTGCAAGTTAATTTTCAGTATAAACATAATTCAATTCAATCTCCTTTGGATACATGATCCCTAATGAAATGATGCATTATGTCTATATGTTTGATTCTTGAATATTGAATAGGATTTTTTGAAATATAAATGACACTAGTGTTATCACAATAAATTGGAATTATACCGATTTTTAAATTTTAAATCAATCAACTGTTATTTCAACCAAAGAACTTATGCCACACAACTTCCTAAGATAATGTATTCAACTTCAGCAGTAGATAGGGCTACAAAATTCTATTTTCTACTGGACCAAGAAAATAAAGAATTTCTTATAAATTGATAAGTTCCATATGTACTATTTCTATCTACCCTACAACCTATAAAGTCTAAATCTGAATATCTAATAATTTCAAATGAAGAGCTATACTTAGGATACAAAATTCCTAAGTTCTGAGTTCCCAAGAGATATCTCAAAATCCTTTTTACTACCGTCAAATGTGATTCTTTTGGATATGATTGAAATCTAGCACACAAACAAACATTGAACATAATATCAGCTCTGCTAGCAGTCAAGTAAAGCAAAGATCTAATTATTCTCCTAAATTTCTTTTGATCAATAAATTTTCCCTTTGTGTCCTTATCCAACCGAACTAAGGAAATCATAGGTGTACTAAAAGATTTAGCATTATCCATTTCACATTTTTTGAGGATATCCTTAACATACTTCAACTAACTAAGAAATATTCCCTCCTTAATTTGCTTAATGCTAAAACCTAGAAAGTAACTCAAATATCCCATTAAACTCATCTCAAATTCATTATGCATTACTTTAGAAAAATCATCACAAAGATTTTTATTTGTAGATCCAAAGATGATATCATCAACATAAATTTGAACAATGAGTATATAATATCCTAATTTCTTTAAAAAAAGAGTGGTGTCCACACTTCCTTTTTCAAAAGATCTCTCAAGTAGGAATGTGCTGAACCTCTCATACTAAGCCCTATGTGCCTATTTCAATTCATATAATGCCTTTTTCAATTTGAAAATATGATTTGGGAATTTTGAATTTTGAAAGCCTGAAGGTTGTTCAATATAAACATCCTATTTTATCACCCCATTCAAAAAGATACTTTTAACATTCATTTGAAACAATTTGATTTCTCTAAAATAGACAAAGGCTAACAAAATTTTAATTGCTTCAAGTCTCGCTATAGGGGTAAAAGTCTCCTCAAAATCAATCCATTAAATCTGATTATACCCCTTAGCCACCAGTCTAGTCTTATTTCTAATAATAACTCTTGAGTCATTCATTTTGTTCTTAATTACCCACTTAGTTCTAACTACACTTTAATCCTTTAGACTTGCAATTCATTCCCAAACTTCATTTCTTACAAATTGATTTAATTCTTCTTGCATTGTCAAAATCTAAAATTCATCGAAAAGTATTTGATTTATATTTGTGGTTTCTATTATAGAAATAAAGGTAGAATGATTAACTTCTTTTCTTAATCCACGCCTAGTCCTAATACCCTCACTTGGTTCTCCTAAAATCAATTCCTTATGGTAGTTTTTAAAAAATAACTATTCAAGCACAGAATTTTCTATCTCCAAATTTTCATTTAAATTAATTTTCTTAATCTTTTGGGAGTTATTTTCTCTTTCTTACTCTTCTAAATTTGGCTCTTCCACATTTCCAGATTCATCAAATATAATATGTGACCTCCTCAACTACCAAAGTTTTTTTGTAGAATACTTTATAAGATTTTCCAACACTAGAGCATCCAAAAAAAATTCTTTCATCTGATTTTTGATCAAATTTTCCAAATATAGATTTTTCATTATTATGAATGAACACCTTACATCCAAAAACATATAAATGTGATAAATTAGGTGTTCTCCCCTTAAGAAGCTTATAGGGTGTTTTGTTTAATTTTTATCTAATATTCACCCTATTCAGAACAAAACATGTAGCGCTAACCGCTACAGCCAAATAATATTTAAGAAGTGAAAATTCTGCCAACATGGCTCGATCAGCTTCAATTAATGTTATGTTCTTTCTTTTGACTACCTCATTCTACTGAGGGGTTCTAGGTGCAGAAAAATTATGATCAATCCCTTTTTCTTTATAAAAATCCTCAAATTTTTTACTTTGAAATTCACCATTGTGATCACTTTGAATTATTAAAATCTAACTCCGTAATTTTCTCTGAATCTAAGTCAAAAAATCTTTAAACTATTCAAATGATTCACTCTTATAGTATAAGAATTTAACTCAAGTGAATTTAGAAAAATCATCTACAATCACAAATCTGTATACCTTCCCTCTTAAACTTACAATTCCAACTGGTCCAAAAAGATCCATATGTAAAATCTCCAAAGGTTTACTAGTTTTAAGATCCTTATTGGAATAAAAAGAGGACTTCACCAGTTTTTCTAATTGACATGCATCGCAAAGGTGATCCTTAGTAAAGTCTAGTTTTGGTATACCTCTCACTAAATTCTTTTGTATAATTTTCCTAAGATTTTTTATGCTAGAGTGACAAAGTCTTATATGTCATAACCATGATTCATCAGAATAGTTTTTAAATAAAAAGTATTAGGAATTTTGATACAATTTAAATCTAGTATATAAATATTATTTTTCCTTAATCCAAGCAAAATATCATTATCATTTAGGCTTAATATGTAGCTAGTGAGAAAAAATTTCACACTGCATCCTTTATCAAATAGCAGACTAATAATTAACAAATTATGGTTTAATCCATGCAAAATATCATTATCAACCACTCTCTTAGTGGTGTTATCTCTAGTGTAACCCTGCTTCCATTCCTAGCTTCCAGTGTTATAAATTATGTAGTATCTTTAGTCATATGCTCTGAGCAACCGCTGTCCAGGTACCAAATGATCTCACGAGGCCTTATATGAGAGTGTGCCTACAAAATTTTCAAATGTTATACCTAGGAACCCAAACAAGTTTGAGTTCTCCTTTTAGTAAATTAAAACTAGATGCATATATGATATGTCTAGGTTTATGCATCTTTGGTCTCCACACTAAATGAGTTTTTTTATATAAAATACAATTGTATGCAATATTTCTAATCATGCCACAAGAATAACATTTAGCTCCATGAAATGGATTTCTCAATCTTCTATAATTACTCAATCTCTTCTTGGGTTGTTAAAATTTTGGATACAAAATAGGATTAGTAAAATCTTCAAGTGTTGATGGTTTCCAATTTTTTTCAAGAGCTTTTACTTTCATCTTCAGAAATGTGTTTAAATCTTTTAACACATGTTTATCAAAATTTAAATATTGCTCACTACTCTCTAATTCATCCTTAAAATCCTTAAATTATTTTTGTAATTGAGCAAAGGATGAATTTAAAATTTCATTTTTCTTATTCAAATAATCAAATTAATCAAGTAAGCTCATTTAGTTGTTATCTATCAATACATGATCTTTCCTAAGGATTTCGTGTTCTCTTTGTAATTCTTACAAATTCTAAATTAAGACTAGCATTCATTTTCTTAAGCTTTCTATATCCATCATGAATTCTTTTATAAACTTCTAACAATTCATTGTAGGTCAAGTCACATATGTCTTCTTGATCTGAATGATCAAGATTATCGGAAGTACAAGTTGGTGACTTCCTCCTCTTATTTATTTCTAATGGATCTGAAACTAAGTCTGCCCAAAAAATTCTTTGGAATCTTTTCTTGCCCTTTTTCACATTTGGTTTTTCCTCTACCTTCTCCTTGCTAGGAGTGGCTTTTAGGTTTGGGCAATCTGATTTTATGTGTCCAGGTTTCTGCATTCATAACAAATTACATCATTAAAAACATTAACATTCTTATTAAACTTACCTCTAATCCACTGTTGGCTTCATCAGAAATAAATTCATTTGGTTTCAAGAGAGATAATTTATAATTATGTAATAAGATGTTTAGTCTTGATTGATTTACTTCATTTTTCCCTTCGTAAGTAATACAAAATCTATCCTATATATCATTTCCACTTTTGTAAGTGGAAACTCGCATGTAGTCTTCTGACTTAATTACACAAAAGAAACTATTTAAATATTTTGCATTAAGTTGTACTAAGTCACGTTCTTCTATTTTCCAATCTGCAAAGGGTGTTTCAACTCTAACACTATCAACTAATCTAGTTGGTTTTGCATACCCTTCTTAAACTTAGATCCACATACGATAATCTAGTGACTGTAAAAATATAGACATGCGTGTTTTCTAAAAATCAAAAGGGATATTATCAAACAAAGGAGGTCTAGTGATCCAGTAAACTTCTGGTGTGTTTAGATTTCCAAAAGTAGCCATGCTCATTTTTCAAAAAGTAGTCTAAACGTTATGATTTTGAAATAAGACTTTGATACCACTTGTTGATTCTTGTTAAATATTAATTAGGTTATTAAACCTAAACTATTGTCCCAAGGCTAACCAATAAGGGAGGTGAATTGGTAATTTAAAACTTCTCTTGGATTTAAATATTTGAAACCAATTGATTCACAAAGCAAGTTAATTAAAGTTTCAAAATCAAACTTTTTAACCTCAGAAAATAACTTGCAGTAAATAAAATATGAAAAATAAAAGACAGAAATTTATAATGGTTCAGTCAAACACGACCTACATCTACTCTCTGAAGACTCCCTCTTCAGATATTACACTATTACCAAAAGTGACTCTCCTTTTGCCCCCACAGGAAGCTGGAGAAGCCTTTATAAAATTCTCTTCCACCAATCCCCGGTGCGACAGAGAACCGTCATCCTTTCATACCTTCCAAGTATTGGCAATGAACTATCATCCTTTCACACCCTCCAAGTGTTAGCATAGAACCGTCGGCTGTTCACACTCTCTAAATATTGGTAGAGAACCATCATCCTTTCATGCCCTCAAGATGTTGGTAGAAAACCATCATCCTTTTATACCCTCAAAGTGGCGGTAGAGAACACTCGGCTGTTCACACTCTCCAAGTGTCGCCAGAGAACCATTGTCATTTCACACTCTCCAAGTGTCGGCAGAGAACTGTACCTTGTTCAAAGATCTTCTCACGAGCAATCTAGAAAGATAAGAGGAAAAGAGAAAACCACAAATCAAATAGAGATTCTTACCTTTGAGTAACTTTATAAACCCTTTAAACTCCACTAACAACAAATCTCTCTCAGACACTCTCTCTTTCAATTGCCCTTGAAAAATCACGAAGACAAGAATTTAAAGAAAGATTACACGTTACTTTTTAGTGGATATTTAATACAAAAGACACAAAAATAGTCTAGAAAACTGAATTTTTTAATTTTGAGCATACACGGTCGTACAGTATGATCGTATTTCGTACGTATGAATAGTTCAAAAATAATTATGTATGAACCTGTTGTGAATCGATATGAAATTATTTTGTACCTAATCATCGTCTTGTACGAACCAAGTTTGTCTGGGACGAATAGTATAAAAATTTTCAAATTTCATCTTTACAAAATGTCGGGACGAAATGGGACCACACAGTTCTATACTCTGGAAGGCATGTACAAACTGGATTCATACAGTATAATCCATACTTAAAAAAATATATTTTTAATCAAGATCTAACCCGAGACATTCATCCTTGTATGAACTAAGGATCATCCCGTATAATCTTTGAGCTAGAATAGACCCGAGATGTTCATCCGTGTACAAACTGGGAATCATCCCGTACGATCCATACTTAGAAAAAAAATATTTTTGAGCAAGATCTGACCTGAGACGTTCATCCTTGTACGAACTGGGGATCATCCTGTATGATATTTGAGTGAGAATGGACCCGAGAAATTCATCTGTGTATGAATTGAGAATCATCTCGTATTATCCAAACTTAAAAAATTTTCATTTCTCTTCGTTTGACTGCTCATTGAAGAAAATAACTGACAAGATTGTTCCGTACGAAGTGATATCGTACAGTACAACCAGTTTAAAAAAATGAATTTTAAACTCTCCCCTGGTGTGTGTGTGTGTGTGTGCTTAGTTACTCAATTACAATCATACTCTCTCAGACTTAATAAAATGAAAAATACAGAATTCAAGTACAATAAACTCTAAATTGATTTTGATTTGAAGTCTTCAACAATCTAGAGTGTGATTTTCCTGAAATATTAGTACACACAAGAGAAAACACAATTCTTCCAAAATATGTTAGGAGAAATAATATTCAAATCAATAATATTTGGTATCATAAAAAATATACAAGTTGCAAGAATATCAAACATGCAAAAACTAAGTAGCATTTATCTCAATAGTCATCAACTATAATAGTTCTTTCCATATAAACCAAGAGATGACATCTCTTTGACCTAGCCTTAAAAGGTTTGACCTAAGGCCTCCACTTGATATAGAAGGTATCCTTCTAAATGGTGATACTACTTTGAGTATTGTGTGAGGGTTTCTTGATGTGATGGATGCTCAAATGGGTTTGTCAAATGTGGAGGGTGGGTGACACCTAAGAGCACCCCTTGGGACTCAAGAGCTAAAGTTTAAAATGGGGAGAATCTAGGCCATTGAAATATTTAGAAGGGTTAGATAATGTTGAGATGTGTGTTATGGAATTTTTCGTGGAGAGTTAAAGTACTTAGATTGTGTAATGGAAGATAATACTTAGGACAATGATCCTAGTATGGACTAACTTTAATTACCCTTAAAATATTAGATTTGGGGAAGGTCTTAATAGTGCACTTAGAGAATAGAAAAACTTGTGAGTGTTAGCAGAACATTTTAAGGGTCGTGGAGGAGGGATGAGGACAAAACTTGGATAATTCTTTTATCATAGAAGGTGGGGATAAAATTATAAAATGAAGCTAAGAATATGAGAGAAATCTTTAAAAGAATAAATTAAACATGAAGGAGAATTAAATATAAAATTCTATAAGATGGAATATTGATTAAAGGTTAAAATTTAAAATTTGAATTTTTAATATTTAATTTTACATATCATTTCATTAAAGAATTTTATTATTCATGTATAGTGATGATGCTCTCTTGGCCTTAGATTTCATTATAACATATTGAGCTTGAAGGTGTCAAGGGGACATCATAACCCTTGATTTTAATTTAGATTCATGATCAATATATAGTAGCAAGACTGTGATAATCTTTTCCTTTATGTTATCCATCAACTCTTAAGGTTCATTAAAACTCTTCTCCATGGCACTAAAATATAAGTATTCTTTAGCAAGTCTTGGTGCAATCTTTTGTGCAGCTTCCTTTGTGACCCATGTGTTCCCACTGGGTAGCTTATCTTCCATATGATCAAAAACATATGATACATAGCTTGACTTATAGTCACCTTTTATGTAATAATAAAATATACTTCTTTTGATGGTTATGGTACATATATTTGGTTAGAAATAACTTCTGCCATAGGGTTAGCTATTTGGTTGAAAATAACTCTTGCATATGGGTTAGCTGCATTAGTTAATGTTGATTAATTGTTGTGAGTGAAATATAATCTTAAATATTAATATATAGATTAAATAACATGTCAAATGATAAATCAAAATGATACGCGTCTTTAATTTTTAATAATTTTTAATTGGCCATAAGTCTTGACTTATAATTAATTATGTTTTAAAGATGAATATATCTAAGGACTAATATAAACCAACACACAATTACTTTCTTCATGGAAACATGAACATGATTTACCTTACAATATACTTTACATTACTTTTAGCTATTTGTTCCCATGCCTTATAATAAGAGATTTCATAATCTTAAAAGATAAAAAAATAGAATAAAAACACATGATTTGGGACAACAACCACGTTAATGAGTCTCATTAGATTTTACACACAAAATAACATAAATGTTAATTACTTGGTGATGTTAAAAATATTACTATTATAGTTAAATTTAAAACCAAGTTGGTGAAGATCACAATTACATGAGCTCTGTCTTACTCAGCACCTTAATTCTTTTTATACTAAGTGTCATCCATGACATTCTAAAAAAAAAAATAAGTGAAAAATCTCACATTATTTTTTTTTTTGACTTGACAGTAGACAGTAAGTCACAGAATCTCATTATCTCCCTAAACAAAAGACCTGAATCACTACGGGAAAACCCGTCATTACCGGCGGAGAATATCCGCCGCTAATACAATATTTCCTTCGGAATTATAGGTTTCCGGCGCACGTTTTGGCGGAATTATCTGCGCCAGTTTGGAGCTCATCGGTAAAAGTCTTCTGGCACATACGTTTGCGCCGGAACACTTTCCAGCGCCCTTTCCAACGCATTACCGACGCAAAAAATGATGGCAGTCGTCGACATTTCGGCCGCTGACTCCGGCGACATATGCAACGGTAATTTTCGTTGTATGATTGCGCCGGCAATTACCGGCGGATAAATGTCGTTGATACACCGTAAATAACCTACGAGATGTTTACAGTGCAAAATATGCGCTGGGAATGGCCGGCGGATATGATGCCGGAAAGTTCGATGGTAATTTCCGGCTTATGCAAAATGGTGGTTAGATCGATACGGTTCATTGTATTGTCGTTTCCGGTGACGTACCGGCGCAAAATCAACCAAAAACCTGTAGCATTCACACAAAAAATTGCCTTCCCAGCCAACAATCAGATTTTCATTCCTGTAAACCTATAAAAATATCTATCCACAATAGTTTATAACATTTCAAGAACAGTTTATAGCAATTCAAAGATGCACAAAAACATAAATACTCATTAAAAGAAACTGTTCAATAGTAACAACCAACTAAAAACATCAGATATTATTCAATATTACAGATTCAAAGAAAATAAACAAGTTCATAAAATAAACTAAACTACTCTGAATCTGCGGACTCCTCCTCAGCTGGAGCTACCTCTTTTTCACTCATCTACTATCTCATTTTGCGCATTTCATCCAACAATTGATTGTGTTGCTCCTGCATCTGCATTTGAACCTGCGCTTGCAACTGAGCTTGCCAATCAGCTTGTGATTTCCTTACTTGTTCTAGCTCAGCTTGTAGGGCATTTATTTGTTGAGCTTGCAAGGATTCATGAGAACTGGATGCAAAGCTGGATGCAGTAGAGGAGGTCATCGCCTCGTATGCCTGAGCTTGTGCACCTAAACCATAAACTCTCCCATGCTGCATTCCTCCGACGGCCTGCGACCAGATGCGATACTCAGAAAACGCCATTAATGAATTCATCTGTCAATGTCTTCCGACCTTGAGATAATCGGTTATACATCCAACTTCTTTTATTTCTAATATACATAACCTACATATAAGATAAAATAAGTAATGGATTATCGCGATTAAGTAGATCTAAAACTAATTATATAGAGATGTAAAAAGATAGGTTGCTTGTAGAAAATTATGATCATTTAGCATTGTCTCTTAGAGTAAAGACACTCATTCACGTACATGAGCATCTTCATCTCTGCAATACTTTTATATCAATCACACAATAGGCCTTAAACATTCCTCCACTATATATCACACAATAGGCCTGAAGCATTGTCTCCATTTAGCATTCTCTAAGAGTAAAGACACTCAACCACTTTAGCATCCTCATCTCTACAATACTCAACTTAATTTTTTACTTCTCTTTTAATGGCCAACATTATGTGACATAAAGCATTGCAGGTCTCACCATCATTTATAGAATTTTACCTACAGGTTTAAATGGTCCTTTTCTATCACACAACAGGTTTGATGTATTCCTCCACTTTAACCAACCAACTTGAATTCTACTAATAACATGTTTTCTTATTAATGACTTAATCGTCTAAAGCACTTTTTCATAGCATATGTAAATACTTTCTTTTCTAAAATTAACTCTCCATAGCACTTCTCTTTGAACTTTATCATATGTTTTTATCTAATTCAATAAGTATCATATGTAAATCCTTCTTATTCACTCTATATTTCACCATGGATAAAGAAAAAAAGATATGGGCTATGATCCTTGATGTAATCCAAATGAAATAGAAAATATTTGGTCAAAGCATACACATGCATGCAATGTGTTTAAACACAACATATGTAGATCCTCCTTACTCTCTCTATAAGTGTCCATAATAGACACTTATTCTCAATATGATTAAGCATTCCAAAGGCTAGTACTACCTTCCCACTACCTAAATCAACACTTGGAGATATCAAGACCATCTATCTTGGAAATGTATGGTAAGAGCATCCATGGCTAAAGCAAAAAGCATACAATAGCGTACATCCTCTTGCAAATGTATGGTAAGTACATCCATGGCTAAAGCAAAAAGCATACAATAGGGTACATCCTCTTGCAAATATATGGTAAGAACATCCATGGCTAAAGCAAAAAGCATACAATAGGGTACATCCTCTTGCAAATGTATGGTTAGAACATCCATGGCTAAAGCAAAAAAGAAATTCATGGCTAAAGCAAAAAAGATATGTTCTTAAACCTAATCTTTGTAATCCAATTGAAATAGGAAAAAATTTTGTCAAAAGAAACGAAAAAACAAAACCTTCTGTCGGTGAAGATGAATGACCGTCGATGGTGAAGCGACCACAAAAGCTATGAGACTCGTCGGCAAACTCCTCTGACCGTCGGCGATGGCGATCTACGAGCGAGCGACGGCGATCTACGGACGAGCGATGAAGGGTGACGGTGATCTACGGGCGAGGTGAGAGAATGGAAGGAAATAAGTGACGGGCCAGAGGGGCTCGGTTTCGGAAAATAGGGCTTTCGGCGGCGAATTTTCCAGCGGATCCGACGCCGGAGATTTTTCCGGCGCAACATTCGCTGGTTTTGTTTCGTTGAGTTTAAATAGCCCTGCGAAATATCCGCCGGTAATGGCGTCGGTGATTTTCCGCCTTAAAGTGCGACGGAAATAGTGAGATATTGGTTTATTCGGACACATAGACCGGCGCCAATATCGCCAAAACCTTTCTGGCGTCATTGGCGCCGGAAAATCCGCCGTAGGTTTTCCGTCGCAGCATGCGCCGTTGAAGGTGTCGTTTGTTACCGGCACAAAATGATCCGCTGGAAAGTCCGACGGTAATAGCGTGTTTTCCCATAGTGAATAATGATTTTTTAAGTAGGTTGAAAATGAGCCATCTTATGGTGTCTATCCACTATCAAAAAATGTTGTCATGCCCGTATTGTATTCCTTGGTAATCCTAAAATAAAGTATATAGATAAAGTCCTCCCAAGGTTTAAAAGGAATGGGCAATACATTGCGTTTCCTTGATCTTTATTTTCTAGCTTAGCTTATTTGCAAGTGTAATACTATAACACTAATCTTTAAATGTCTTCCTTTAGTAAAGGCCGATAAAACCTAGAAACGACCAGAACAATTATCTTATCTTTTCTAAAAGTTAATTATGCCATCAAAATGTAGCTTAGCTATGAGAAACTCTGAAGACGTGGACCAGTGAATACACAATTGCTTCCCCTATGTAGGCAACCCTCGACCACTATGAAAGAGTAATGCATTATGAGGAGATAATAAAGATGCTCAAGATAAATGGCATGACAAAAATTCAGACATTCATAATAATATTCCAAAATTATCAAAATTAGTGCCATAAAATTCAAGGAAGATGATAACAATAACATTTTATATGGTGCATTTATTTTTTAATTATCTCACAAAGTTATGTTTTAGGAGATGAAAAACTCTGTAGGAATTCCACCCATTTGGCATGCTTATGATTTAATATAGTCTAATTGTTGATAACTTGAAGGCATGATAATTAGTATAAAATATAAATTTATTAAGCTATTGGTAATTTCTCTAATATTTCAAAGATTTATTGATGGTATACAATTCTCAATCATATGTAGAACTCTTTTATCCAACATTATTTAGCTGCTCATTATAGATGGCTATTAGGTGATTTTCTTGACTTAAGATGTGACCTATAGCACTTCTTGATACATCATAGGATACTTCAAAAGATAATAAAATCTTGGGGTCTATGCATTAGGGTATATATTATAATGACCTTCACTTACTCTAGGTCCCTTTATGTACTAAGAACCTAGTATATAACCATTTATTTTGTAAGATATATGCTATAGGATGTTATATGAGCAATGATGATAGCAAAGTTATTGATGAATCTCTTATAAAATGTAGCTATGCCAAGAAAAGTCCTGACATCAATAAACTTGTGGTGGTAGGCTAATGTAATATATTTTTGACTTTACAGGAATGAATTGTAAGTCCATATGTAAATACAATGATCCCTATAAATATCAACTCATCAACAAAAAGAAAATACTTCCTTTAACTGATATAAATCTTTATCCCTCAAGCATCTCAAAAACCAACCTATGGTGGCCACCAATATTTTTTAATATATGACTTCAAAATAGTGTTTGTTAGCCTCACAAAGTTATCAAGAGTATTAGATAAGTGTAAGAGCAAGACTAACCATTCAAAGAGATTGCATGAAGCCTTGAAGGAAATCTTCAAATCATCTCCTACTAATCATGATTTGGTGATATCCACTTTTAAGATATATTTGGAGTAATTGTAAAGTCCAACATGTCATTAAATCTTGGAATAAGGAATATATGCTTAGTAGTTATCATATTAATGGGTCTATTATTAATATGCATCCATCTTGTATTTTCCTTTCTTAGAGTTAAAAGTGCATAATTGTATAAGGGCCAAGGCTCTCTTCAAGGTAGCCTTTTTAATGTAATTCATCTATTTCCCTTTTCAACCTAGCATACCTAATTAGGTTAGTTATGGAAATTTTTAAATACTTTTAGAAAACTTAAAATTAAATGAGAATGAATTGAAAACATTAAAAAAAATTGTTTGAGGAGTGAGTGTTGAGTGAATGTCATCTCAATGAATGTTCCAGATGTTTTTCCCTATTCTTGCAGTTGGGGTGAGATTGGATCACTAAGATGCATCAGAGAGCTTGCCTAGATGATAGATAGCTTTCCCAATTCATTATATAGTAGGGTAATAAGCCTTCTCAGGTTGAAAATGACCTTGGGCATTTTCCCATATGGAAACCACCTGAGCTGCTTAGGCTAAACCTGGGACTATGCTAGGTCAGGATAGGGTTTAGGATGCTTCTATAGCATATTTGAATGAGATGGATAAGTTAGAAAATAGGGAATTTATTTATCTAGGAGTGTGAACCATTTAAGACTTTTTCATGCATTTAGTTAACTATTTAATTAATCAACTAGTCAAGCCTTATTGAGGTGGAGTTTAGGGAGTGTCTAAGTGTTGTTGGAATGAAGCATGAGAGGTTTGAGGGAGTGGGCTTGATGTTTGAGAAAATGAGTCAATGTATAGTAGAGTTTGATCACACATGGTGATTTGACGAACTCAAATAAACTATGGTTTGGCTCATGGCAAGTTTAAAGATATTAAACCATGCATGGGAGTGAATGCGACAGGTTAGAGAGTTTGCTTTGATTGTTTGTTTTGAAGTGACCCAACTTGACTTGGTTTGAATAAGCATAATTTTAATTGACCAAGTTAATTGTTGACTTGGTCACGGTGACCAATCATGTCCAATCTACTTGGAGTGATGCTCAGAGTGGTTTGGTAAAAATTAAGGTTCATTTGGAGCCTTATTGGAGGTAATTGATATGCATGATCAATTTAATTGGGTCTGATGGGTTAGATAATGATTAAAAGGTCTGGTGATAAATTATTTACCATAAGAAACTTCTAGTGAAGTGATTTGGGTCATAATTATGGTCAAAGAGTCAGTGCACTAAGCTAGGCAGTGTATTGAACTGTCTGGTTGTAATGTAGGGTTATAATTATCCAAGTAATTATAATTTAGTGGATGTTGATTGTAGAAGTGATGATTGATAAATATGATTAGATATCCAGGGTTGATTAAACTTGATTGAGTGTATATTGATCAATTTCTTGAAGAGTATTGAGTGTATGTAGGTTGTATGATTGCAGTCTGAGCATAAGCATCCTTAGATCTCCATTTAGCTTATAAGTAAGTGAAGGAAAGTTTATGGCCCTCCTATAGTTATTATCTCTCCATAGTGTTTAGAAAACTCAATATTTTATATCAAGGTATGAAAAAAATTCTATTTCAGTACTCCTAAGTATTCCAATATTTCTCCATCAAGGTAATATATCACTCTATGTTATAAGTCTATATATAGCCATCATATAAATTAAATTAAGAATGAGAGATATTGAAAACATTCATTAGATCATTAAAGCATAAGAGTCCATATTAGAAATCATAAAGGCCTTACATCATTAGCCTAGAACTACGAGTTTAGCTAGCAAGGGAATTAAAAAAATAACACAAATTTAACTAATTATTCTAGAAATTTAGTATTAGGAGCAAAGTGTAAATAAATATCACCCGAATAGTACAACTTCACACTTCACACCCCTTTCTTCTTTTGATTACTTGATTTCTAATAACAAGGTTTACTAACTACTATAATTTCTATATCATTCTCTCCACTGGTCCCTCTTAGACTTGACTTTAAGGTTGCACTATAATTTAGCACTTTGAACTTTCCTAAAATGACAAAATCTCTAAACTGATAGAAACTCTCCACAAATAAACAAAAAAATAATTTATATTAAGTACATAAATAAACTAAGGAATTGTGTTTGACATGATGGTACCACGATGTTATAATATAAACTCGGATCTTGGAGCTGTTGAGTGCGCTCCACAATGATGCTGGAATGTTCTGAAATTAATATTGGCTAAACAGGTGCATCATTTGGAAAATTCGATCTGGCTCCATATTTTGTTAACTTCTCCATCACTATGTTTCAATAGTTGAGCATTGTGGTGCCTAAATGTGTAATCTAGCACTATGGCATTATTAAGTCTTATGCTTTGATGCTCATATTCCTAAGGTTTTGACGTTGTGATGTTGATTCTAGTCACTACAGTATTGTGAAGTATAGCGGCCTTGACCTTAGATCCAATGGGACACTAAATTAAATGATATTTTTTCCAAGGCCCAGGTGCTAGAATGTCCTAATTGGTCGATAGGGCATTCTAAACCCTGTGGTGTTGATAGTCTAAGTGTTATGGTGTTGGTTCAACATTTATAATTTTTTTTTTCCTTTTCCTAATACATTATTACACAACATAAACTAAAAATAACTTATTTTATTAAATTTAAGAAAATAAAACAATATATAATTTTCACTTAATAGAGAGTAGTTTCGTGATCATTGGATTGTGTTCACGTGCTATGGGAGTTTTTTCCCATTTTTTTTGAAGAGTTATTGAGCTCACAACCTGAAAGAGAACCTGAGTTCTTTATAGACATGTTTTCAGGTATAACTCCAATCTCGAAAGCTCTATAGAGAGTGGCACCTAAAGAACTTTAAGAGTTTAAGGTATAACTTTAAGAGTTACTTGATAGAGTTTTATTCAGTATGATATGTTTATATGGGGAGCACCTATTTTGTTCATGAAGAAGGCCTTATATAGATATATATTCATTATAAGGAGATGAATATGGTAATTGTAAAGAATAAGTACCCTTTACCATAGATTAATGATCTATTAAATTTTCTTACAGGATCATTTTATGTTTTATAAAATTTAAATGAGAAATGGATATCATCAATTGAAGGTTAAAGAAGTAGATATTGCCAAGATTTCTTTCAACAAGAGATACATGCACTATGAGTTTTTATTCATGCCTTTTGAGGTGACTAATGTTTTGGTAGTTTTTATGGATTTTATGAACAAGATCTTTATGACTTCTCTTGATTAGTTTGTTATTATATTTATTAATGATAATCTTATATATTATGAGTCTAAGGAGTAGCATGGAGTTCATCAGAGGAAAGTTTATACAACTCTAAGACAACATCATTTTATGTTAAATTATCCAATTTATCTTTTTGACTGAAGAGTATTGCATTTTGGGACATGTAATTAGAAGTTTATGTATATATATTATCCCCCAACAAAATTTATACAATTTTTTATTAGCAAAGGCCAACTATAATATTTGAGATACATTTTTTGTGTAATGCTAAGTATTATAGGAAATTTATTAGATGATTTTTCAAAAATTTTATACCTCTGATTAGACTTAATTAAACACTGTTGTTGCTATGTCCTAATTCCTGGATGAGAAAAGTGAAGGGTTGCGTTAGGTAGTCGACAACCAGCATAAAACTTATCAAATAATCTTGACATGAATCCTTTAAAAAATTATGTTAATGCTACGGCGTCCCCTGGAAGCGACGCACTGTATGGCCTGAATATAATGACAAATATGCAAGGGCCATTACACCGATGCCCAGGTGCAGTGTTAAATAGGCAAGGGTTCCCACATCAAGGATGGATGTGGGCAAAGAAGCTAGTCCATGAAACTAAAATTAGGATAGAAACTTCGAATGTAGGCTCCCTTACATGAAATTTAATGGAATTAATAGATATTATGATTCATAGAAAGATATATATTCTGTGTATTTAGGAAACTAAATGGGTTGGAGAGAAAACTAAGGAGATTAATAGTTTATGATATAAACTATGGTATTCGGGTAGGAGTCATACTAGAAATGGTGTATGTGTGATTATAAATAAGAGTTTGAACGATAATATTATAAAAATTAATGGAATTGAAGATAGAATTATAAATTTAAAAATTGTTGTTGATGCTAAAATTGTTAATATTATAAGTGTTTATGCTCCTCAAGTAGGCTTGGATATGAGTTCAAAATTAAAATTTTGGAATGATTTAAAAGAATTAATATAAATATACCTCTTGAAGAAAGAATTTTTATTGGAGGAGATTTTAATGGACATGCTGATTTAGAAGTAGATGATTTTAAAAGCATCCATGATGACCATGGGTTTAGAATGATAAATGAAGGTGGTAAGACTATATTAGATTTTTATTTAGCTTATGATTTATAAATGGCTATTATCTTATTTAAAAAAGGAAAGAGCATCTTATCACGTATAAAAATGGATATAGTAAAATGCAACATCAATTTAGATTGTAAAGATTGTGAAGTTATTCCGAGTGAAAATTTATGTACCTAACATCGATTTTTAGTTTTGGACTTTAATATAAAGGAGAAAAAATAAAAAATAAAGTAAAATGATTTTCTAGGATTAGATGGGGGTATTTAAAGAATATTAAAGATCTTAAAATTCTATTTGTACATGAGGATGCCAATATTATGTAGGAAAAAGTGACATGTGATATTAAGAATATTTCAAAAGATGTGCGTGGAGTTCCGAAGGAAAAAGCTCCTAATTGTAAAAATAGTTGGTGGAAGAATCCAAATGTGCAAGAAAAGATAAAAAAAAAGAAGTTTTGTTATAAATATTGGTTTAGATGTAAAAATTCTAATAATTGGTAAAGCTATGAAGAGTCTCATAAGAAATCTAAGAAAGTTATTTACGATGCAAAAAGCTTAGCTTTTAATGATTTATATAATAGATTAGTATCTAAGGAGGGAAATATATATATATATATATATATATATATATATATATATATATATATATATATATATATATATATATATATATATATATATATATAAGTTAGCCAAATAAAGAGATAGGAGTAGTAAGGATTCAGTTCAAGTGAAGTGTATTAAAGATGAAGATCAAAATGTAATTTTCTTAGAAGATGATATTCAACAAAGGTGGATGAGATATTTTGCTAAACGTTTTAATGAAGAATGTGAAAATATTATTGAGTTTAGTGACTTTATCACCCTAAATGAAAATAAAGATTTTTATTTTTATCAGATTATAAGTAAAACAGAAGTTAGATAGGCTTTAAAAAAAATTAAGTGTGAAAAAGCTGTTGGACCTGATGATATTCTAATAGAGATGTGGAAATGATTAGGAGATGAAGGAATTTCTTGGCTTACTAAACTTTTTAATACTATTCTGAAGACGAAAAAGATGCCAGATCAGTAGAGAATGAGTTTATTAATTCTTATTTAAAGAATAAAGGTGATGCACAGGAGTGTGTGAATTATAGAGGAATTAAGTTAATGTATCATACTTTAAAACTATGCGAGTGAGTTATGGAGCATAGATTATAGCGTGATACATTCTCAAAATCAACTTGAATTCATGTTGGGTAGGTCTACTATGGAATCCATACATTTATTGAGAGGTTTGTTGGAGAAATATATAGAGAATAAGAAAGATCTACATATAATATTTATTGATTTAGAGAAAGCATGTGATAAAGTTACAAGAGAAGTGCTATGGTGAGTTCTTAAAAAGAAAGGAGTAAATAATGCTTATAATCAAATCATTAAAGATATGTATGTAGGAGCTATTACTTGTGTTCAAACACAAGATGGTTTGACCAAGTATTTTCCTATTTCGGTTGGATTACATCAAGGATCAGCCTTAAGTCCATATCTTTTTGCTTTAGTCATACATGTTCTCACTAGACATTTGCAAGAGGATGTACCTTGGTGTATGCTTTTTGCTAATGTTATTCTTCTGGTTGATAAGACTAGAGAGGGAGTTGAAGGTAAACTTGAATTATGGAGGTCAACTTTAGAGTCTAAAGATTTTTGCTTGAGTAGATCTAAAACTGAATATATGAAGAGTAATTTTAGTTGCAATAGACCTAGTGAGGGGATTGTGACTTTGGACGATCAACTCATTAATAAGAGTACACATTTTAGATATCTTGGATCTATTATTTAGAGTGATGGTGAAATTGATGGGGATATTATCAGCAGAATTCAAGTTGGATGGTTGAAATGAAGGAATGTATCAGGCTTATTATGTGATAGAAAAGCCCCCCTCAAACTTAAGAGAAAATTCTATAAGATTGGTGAGACCTGTAATGCTTTATGGTGTCGAATGTTGGCCATTAAAAGAGAAGCATAATACTAAGTTAAGTGTTGCAGAGATGAAGATGCTTAGGTTGATGAGTGGCTTAACCCTTAGAGATAGGATACGAAATGAGCATATACGTGAAAAGGTTGGAGTAGCTCCAGTGAAAGATAAGATTAGAGGGAGTCACCTTAGATGGTTTGATCACATTAAACGGAGGCCTTCCAATGATCTGGTAAGGAAAGTTGAGGTATTAGATTTGACTTATGTTAAGAAAGGCAGAGGTAGACTTAAAAAGACTTGGTTAGAAAATATTAAAATTGATCTTTCTTTATTAGATTTAAATAAGAATTTGACTTTTAACCGGACACAATAGCAAAAAATGATTCATGTAGCTGACCCCACATAATGGGACAAAGGCTTGATGTTTTTGTTATTATTATTGACTAGACTGAATTATATGGTTATGGTTTGAGTTTAGTACATGGGTGTGAGTAGAGTTTTAAGATCTTGAAGTATTGCTTTGAAATGTCAATGATTTTGATGATTCCTTTGGTAGAGAGATTTCAAGTATTTATTTATGCTTCATTAAAAGGAGTGTGTTATATCCTGATGTAGTATAGAAAAGTTGTAGCTTATGGTTCTAGTTAGTTAAAACTGTATGAGAAGAATTATCCCACACATTATTTGGATTAATTAGCTATTCTTATAGTTGCTTTAAAGATCTTGCAACACTACTTATATATGATATGGTGTGAGATTTTCATGAATCACTAGAGTCTAAAGTATAATTTTACCAAGAAGGATCTGAATCTAAGATAAAGATGGTTGAGTTAATTAAGGATTATGGTCTAATGATTATGTATCAACCTGGTAAGGTGAACATACTAGCAAATAATTTGAGTAGGAAATCTTCTAGTTCATCTTTTCTCTACTTACTCCTATTGATTCTTTGATAATTGATATAAAAAAGCTGGCATTAGAGATAATGAGATCCATGGACACATATTCAAGCATATTATTTTAAAGAATTATTTAGCCTACTTTATAGAAGAAGATTTGGGAATCTTAGAAATCTGATATGAAGTATCAAAATTTGATTCATCATATTAAATCTATTAAGAAATTTGATTTATGAATATTTAATTCTGGTGTTATATTCTACAAGAATAGATTATGGGTCCATACTATTGAAGATTTAAAAATTGAGATTTTGCATGAGGAACATTATTCAAGTTATATGATTCATCTATGAAATGAAAAAATGTATGGAAATTTGAAAGGTATATTTTAGTTGCCCAAATTGAAGAAAGATGTGACAAATTTTAGTTCAAAATGTGAAGCTTATTAGTTAGTGAAAAAAGAGTATCAAGGACTTGGCGGCGTTTTATAATCTTTACCAATCCAAGAGTGAAAATGGGAAGAGGTAATAATAGATTTTGTTATGGGTTTTCTAAGATCTAAAATAGTATATGATGCTCTTTGGGTTATTGTAGATCATCTGACAAAGTATGTGTATCCATTCTAATCGGATTGATTAGTTTTTTAGACTAGTTGGCTGAGATCTACATAATGGACATTATTCAACTACAATGTATTCCAAAGGTTATTATCTCTAATCGTGATGGCAGGTTTAACTTCAGGTTATTAAGAGGTATTTAATATGGTCTTGGTATAATATTACACTTTAATATAACTTTTCATTCATAAACTGATAGATAATCTAAAAGGACTATTCAAATATTGGAGGATATTTTGAGATTATGTGTTCTGGATTTTGGTGGAAGTTGGAAAGATTATATTTCTCTGATCAAGTTTTCTTATAGCAACAACTTCTAATTAAGCATTGGTATGGCTCCTTATAGAGCTATGTATAGGAGAAAATGCAGTACCTCGTTGTCTTTCACCGAGGTTAGAGAAAGGCAATTTTTAGGGTTAACTTTGGTGGATGTTACTATAACAATGATTCGTTAGATATGAGATAGATTGACAGTGGTGCAAGATAAGAAAAAAAAAAGTATTATGATTCAAAGCATCATTACATGGAGTTTATGGTAGGTGATTTTATGTTTTTTTTTTTTTTTTAGTTAAAACCCATAGAGGGGCCTACACGTTAATTAGGGAAAAAAGTACAAAGTCCTTAAAGGGACCTCATGCTTACTAATGCTTGTAAGAGCTACAAAATTCAAAAGAAAAGAAAACCTAAAAGCTTGTGTTCCCATCTAAGCAAAATTACACAAAAACCTAGGTATATTCTACAATGCACAAGAATGAGCACCCAAAAAAAGGAGGAGACCACAAAAAAGATAGGGAGAAACAACTCCAGTCCAGCTTCTACTCCAGTTAGTCACCAGTATTAACTCCTGCACTAAAAGTACTTGTACAAAAGAGTGAAAAAACTAGAAATATAATAAAAATACCATACCAACGCAGCAAACTACCATCCACCTCATGAACTAGAAGATCATTACCCAAAAATAACCAAATATGGTTACCAACCATATTCACTTCCATAGTAGAATAAGTCAAAATGTAAGCATAATCAAGATTCCTGGCATCACAAATACCAACAGAGACAAATAACATTAAAGAAAAATCGGGTAGGTAGGTAGGAAGGAAAAAGAAAATTCCACTACCAGTTATAGAGGAGCAAGCCAACCATCCTCCTATAAAAAGCCTTAAAGTAATCAAAAGAACAAAAAGCAACCATCAAACTGGGCCAAAGAAACAAGCTGAACCAACAAACACTACAGTGAGAAATCTTCCCAGAAAAGAGCAATATATCGAGAGGGTTCCCACAAAAACACAAATGAGCAAGCCATAATCCAACCCAACAAGATAAAAATAATAAGCCAAATTGTAAAGCCTGCCAGAAAAGGCAGGGAGATACCATAGAGAACCAAAATTCTGGCCCACATGCATCACAAATAAGATGCCAGTATGAAACCACCAGTTCCTTCTCCAAACAGGATAAACCTAATACTAACAATCGAAAAGGTTAGCAACAGCAGAAGAGTAAACATCTAGATAGTGAAAAAAATCAGCCTTATCAAAGGGAGAGCATAATAAATAAAATAAGGTAACCATACTAAGAATTAAAAGGGATGAAAAACAAAACCAAACCAGAGGAGAATATGAAACAAAGGCAGGCATCTAAAGAGAAAAAAAAATTATGACAACAGCACCAAGGCAACGAAGGAAAACCATATTAATTTCTAATAGAAGGAGCACAAATCCCATATTGATAAATAATCCCTCTTAATTGTCCAGGAATGTTATTAGCATAATAATCCATAAATTGAGTCAAATTGCAACCCCAGTTAGCTAATCAAAAGGCACATAAATTCCTTCCCAAAAAACATGAGAGAAAGTGACACTAGTTAAAGCCAAATACTACTTAATATCCCTTATCAAATAGGAATGATTCACATTGTAATTCGACTCATCCATACCATTAAAAATCTCAATGTTGTAAAGGGAATCCACCTCAATGATGAAGGTAGAAATGTCTAGAGAAATACAAGTTTAATACCATAAAGAATACCCGATAGCTTAGCACAATTCTCATCCCACAAGGTTAAGGGACCATCAAAAGCAATAATAGTATTACCAAGATAATCCCTAAGGATCCCACCACAACCAATATAATTGCCACCAATAATTTCCTTCACATTCTACTAGAACGAGTTAATGGGGGGCTTAATCCAGTGAACCATTCTAGATCTAGCCGAGTGGCCAATGCCATCAAGCCTAATGCCAAGATCATTAGCAACAAAATAGAAATTATTAAAATTCTTAACAGAAAGAAGGTTAACAGAAAGTAACTTCAGGACTTTGTCTTTCACACTATTAAAAACTCTATTATGATTCATACCCACACCATTAAAGTAAGAGTTGTTCCAGTCTAACCATAAAAATGTAAGAATCAGAGAATGAATCAAATTCCTAATATGCCTTTTGGACCTGACAAACCAAGCCCTCAGAAAAGCACTAATGGAGAGATTAGTATTAAAATAATTGAGCTTAAAGACATGTCTAAATAAATCCAAGTTTTAATAGCAATAGGGACAAACAGAAAAACATGATGCATATTCTCCACATGGTAACAACATTGACATTTGAACGAAAAAATAAAACCTCTTTTAATTAAATTATCATCGGTAGGAAGGAACTTATGCAAAAATGCCCACATGAAAAGAGATATAGAGGAAGGGATGCTTTTGTTCCAAATGAAAGAGAAAATATAAGAATACTAATTCTTAGACCTAAAAGAGTTCCAAGCATCCTTGAGCCTAAAATTATCATCTTTGGACCAGTTATATAACAAACAATCATTAAAGTTGGCGTTCAGGGGAATATCAAAATTTGATGAGAAATGGAATCAGGAATAGTATTTATAAGTTTATCATAATTCCAACAATTATCAATAATGAAAGCACTCACCTTATCCGACCGAATAAAAGAGGTATTGGTGATAGAATCGATAGAATGTTGGCCCAACCAATGATCCTACCAAAAGAAAATATCACCACGGCCAAGACCCCAAGAGAGATGCAGTTCAATCTTCCATTTAACCTTACAAAGTCTATTCCAAACATTGGAATCCCCTTGTTTGAAAAAGCAAATAGAATGGTGCTTACCCGCATAATACTTAGCCAACATAAACTTAGACCAAAAACTTTTATTAGCACGTAAAGTATACCACAGCTTGAAATAAAAGGCATAGGCAAGATCACACATGCATTTACAACCTAAAGCGCCTTCTTTTAACACACCAAAACATTTATCCCAAGAAGCCCAGATAATTTTGGTGTTAGAATTGGCCCCTTTCTAGAAGAACTTATTGATAATTTTATCAATTCTATTACAAACCATTTTAGTAGGTTGAAGGGTTTGGAAACTATAAACCAAAAGTGAGCAAAGAACACTATGAATAAGCATAATCCTGTGTTTCCAAACTCAAAAAGGTTAGAATCCCAAGATAGGAGCTTATTTTGAATGGAGGAAATTAAATCTTCAAACAAGAAAGACTTCTTGCGACCATTAAAAATGTTGCAACCCATGACCCCGAGTTTGAGATTTTGATGATGCCAAATAATGAGTGTTTTGGAACAAATTTTCATTGAATACTATTTTATTTGCTAATATCCTTGAGTACTAATATTTCAGGAAGATCACAAGTGACTCAGGACGAAAAGAAGACTCAAGAAAGGGTAGATTAGGTGTATGAGTCAAACATTGTATTTTTCTATTTATTTTATTGAGTCTGGCCACAAAATGCATAAGAGTAAGAGGAACCATGCACACACACAGGGGGAGAGTTTGTTTTTAAATGAAAATTGTCATAGAAATTTTTCTCTGTAGATCGTACTGTACGATTTTATTTCGTACCGTACGATCAGAGCTATGTGGATGATTCTGTGAATAGATCGTACTGTACGAATATTGTCGTACTGTACGATATGTTCAGATCCAAAACCCTAGCCGTAGTTTAATTTGAGTAAGTGATTTTGCGCCGCTCGTACTGTACAAATGCGTTCGTACTATACGATCTATTTTTAATACTTACTTAAATTAACCCGTAATTAGTGCATGTAATCCAGGCCTAATTAATTTTTGAACATCGTACTGTACGATAGTAACCGTACCATACGATGAACAGAGACGGCATCTGATCGTCCAGACCATCGTCCTGTATGAATAGTGTTTTGTGGATCGTACCGTACGATATTATATCGTATAGTACTGTGGACCTCCGAAAGAGCACCGCGCAAACGGGTCGATTGGAAGGGACAGATTGGATCGTGCATACGACTAACCATTGAGGATAGAGGCTTTCACCAACACACCTCGATGGGTAGTAATATACATGACCAAATCACGGGTTTCCCCCATCCGATGCAAGAGCTCGAATGGGGTTTAGTAGATGTGGGACCGAGTTTCCCACGGGCGCAAGCCCCGGTGGTTAATTACATCCCAGGCTGGAGCCTGAGAAAACTCTCGATTAAGGATTATACATTATCCTCTCCTAAAGTGGGATCGACACAAAGGTATAGACTAGGAAATCCTACTCAAAGGGAAGAAAGGTCCGAAGGGCTGAATCGACATGCGTAGCTCAAACCAACATTCGGAGGCTCTAGGGTACTAGAGAGAAACTGGGGAAAATAAAAGTCAAGACATCCAATCATATACGTGAGAGAAGGATGGATGTGGCGTCATCCTGTGACACGGATAAATAGGATTTAGGATCCCTGAAAAAAAGGGACCTACCTACTATTTAAGGCATACTACGTGACCGAATGTAGTAGCCTCGAATCTTAAATCTAGTTTGGACTTTAGTGTTCGACACACACTAAGACCAGTGTCCTAGCTAATGCGATGCAAAGATCTGGACTTATCCCGGCCTGGATTGGGGGAGCCAGCTAACAACCTAATCGCTTCAAAACCATGCTATCAGGTCAATTATGAAAGATGGGTGGGAGGTACAGTTTATTGGAAAGAGGACCGACATCTAGAGAATTTCCTAAGTGGTCCGGGACTTATGTTGGGTGAATGCCCCTAACTAATGCAATTAAATTTCAATTAAATTGATTTCTAATGCAATGCATGCTAGTTAAAATGTCAGCTCATGAATGCTATAGAAGTTTAAAAACAGGCTTATAGAAAATAATTTTTTAGAAAAGACTGAGTCTCCCTAGGTCCGGCACTTCATCCTCATAGGCCAGATTATTCGGACTCTACCCGCAGGCAGGGAGATGTCTTATAACAAGGAAAGAAAGATGCAATAATATGCATGCGACCCCAGACGATTCCGGCAATTCCCTAGGTTCGTTAAGTTTCTATGTTATTTAAAACTTAAATTTTTGGAGATTAATTACGAGTAGAAGAATTATATGTCCTTAATGAGCCTAATACGATCCAGGCGAAAACAAAAACGGCATGCAAGAAAGAAACCTAGAAAAAGCAGATATTTCTAAGCGCAATCAGGTAAGCACATCAATATAAATCCACAAACTAATCAAATAAATGTCCATAGGCCAACTGCCCTATAATTACAATCCAGGGTATGCAGGAAAGTAAAGTGGCCGAGCACCACTATCAACAACCCGGATTTCTAAGCCTATGACAGACGCCAACAACTTTGAGTGGGATATTGGGTCTTCAAATCTTTAGTCTTCTGGATATCTTCTCCTTGGACTTCTTGGATCTCTCCTCCTTGGACTCCTTGGAAATCTCCTCCTTGGACTCCTTGGATCCGTCGTGGCTTGAATATCCAAACGAAGAGGCAATTCTCCCAATATGGGGGTATTGCCTTTTCTCTTTAGATATCTAAAGCCATCCAACTCGATCTTCCAAATGGAAGAAGACTCTCCCCTTAGGGATGCCTTCTTCTTTTGGAATCCGAGTTGGATAAGAATATCCCAACTCGAAGTTGTTTTCACAACTCTTAACAATTATTATAGATGAATTACATGAATTGAAAGCAGTAAATCTAAGAATCCCTGCAAGGTTATCCTAATAAAAATCATCCCAAGCAGTTTATATGGAAATAAAAATGCTAACGCCATTGACCCTGTGCCAAGCCATGCTCTTAATTATGAGGGCTAAGCAGCTCCATCTGTACAGTTATAATTATTAATTTTAGCCCTCATTTTTATTTAGGGGGAGCTGAGCAAGCATCTGCATAAAATATTATTAGGAATAATCATAATGCTTCCCCCTTTTTATTAGCTTGAGCATGGCCACCGGCACGGAAGAACAGTATATATATGACGCTCCTAATCTAGGGGTAAATCTAGCGCTCACATCTAGAGTGCAGAGAAAGTAAGCAAACACACCAATCATTTTTCAAATAGCATGCAATGAAAACCGCGGAAAGCTCCGGCACACAGCAGAAAAATAAAACCCAGCGGCCTAACCTAGATCTAGAAGTGGTTCCCTAGCAAACCATTCTATGTGTGTGTAAGGCTTGTGTAGTTTGGATAGGTCCTAGGCAGGGTAGTTAGTCAAAATTGTCTAAAGTTCAAGTCTGTTGAAGGCCAGAAAAGGAAATTTTTTTTGAAATTCAAATATTAATGAATTGGGGTGCATTTTAGTTAATATAGTTTGTTGATCAATTTTAAGAACTTAGGATGATGATATTTGAAGTCAAAGTTATATTAGTCAATTTTGGAAAGTTCCAGGTCCTCCTAGGAACTAGACTAAGGGTCTAAAAAGTCACTATAGGAAATAGGCTAGGTTTGGGATTCCTAATACCCTAGGAAAATACTATACCTTAATACGAGTAGTTAGACAGGTAGTAGGCTGGAATCAGAGTTCTCTAGGCAAAGTTATGAATTTTCTAAGTTTCGGGCCCTAAGTGAACTACGGTTGACCAAAAAGTTGACTTTCTAATCAAAGCCAATTTCTGGAATCCTAAGATTTTCAATAAATACTAGGCCCTAATTGGAGTCTAATGCAAGTGAGTTTACCTAATTTGGAATTTTCTACAATTAGTTATGGATTTTCTAAGTTCAGGGTATTTAAGGGAATTTTCTAAATTTTCTAACAAAGGACCCTTTTTTACTGTTTTGCTCCAAACAAGCTCCAAACTGATTGGAATCACTCCCAAAGATCAAGGATGACCTAAGAAAGTGTTCCCAAGTGTTTGGAGAAAATTTGGAATTTTTAGTAATTTTTAATAATTTATTAGGGGCAAAATGGTAATTTCCACCTATGGTCAAATTAGGGGTCAACCTGGAGTCAACCTAAGGAGCCCTATTTATCTAAGGTCAAGGATCAAATTCTGGTCAGTTCAAGGTAATATGGGTAATTTTCTGACCTAATATGTAATTATTGTAATTTCCGGAAGGTCTCGGGGCCTTAATTAGCAGGTTAATTATGGTTGGTTAGCTAAGGGCTCTAAAAGCTCCTAAAAATTTCTAGAAAATTCAGTGATGTTTTATATGTCACTAAGTTTAAGTGTTGAGGTTTTCATGTCGTTCCGGGATCTATCCTAGCTCCTAGAAAACTTCTAAGTTCGCTAGACGAGTCCTTAATTATTGTCCTTAGGGTGTCACTACGTTGTAGGAGTTTGAAGTGATGTTTTGTCTAACCCTCAAGGTAATAAATGCATGGGAATACAAAAATGAAATAAACAAACCATGTCCTTAGATCTAGGAGAACCTAAGCTAAGTGTTCGTGGTGCGACCTACACATGCAATCTACGAAAAATTAAAGGACAGACACCTAATGAAGGGATTAGCGAATGATTGGAACTCAATCACCCACTAATCCTCTCCCCAAGATTGCTCTTCATTCATAGAACCTATGTCTAAAATTTCATCGAATAGCGGATCTCCCAAAAAAATCAGGATTTAAAGTATATATAGTTTTAAAATACTTTAAAAATACTTAAAACTAAATAGATTTCTAGGAAAATAGATAATTAAAATTAAATCAATTTATAATTAATAGATATATGGGAGACCCGCTGACCACTCAATTGATACCTCGCAACGATTCGAAATTAGTTTGTATCTTAAAAATAATTATTATATTAATATATAAATATCAAAATACCCAAATAATAGGATCAAAACAGGAATCTATTCATACAGCCAAAATCAGAGGCTGGAAATGGTTTCAAAACATAAAGCTCGTCTTTCTAAAAAGAACGAGGGGTTGTACATAAAAATCCGATTTAAAACGACGAATATATGATTTTCCGAAGTCTAAACATAATAAAATAATATTTTAGAATAGTGTTATTTTACTGTTTTGGACATATCAGAAAATCTAAATAGAATTTTCACCCAAAAGTGATTTCAAACTGTACAGAATTTCAGATACACCCAAAACAAGGTGCTGTGCACAAACATCCGACTCAAAATGAGAAAATTATGCAATTTTAAAATTTAAAGACAATAATTAGATAATTTTAAAATAATGTTGTTTACTGTTTTCAAAAAATAATTGCAGACAGACCCAAAACTTTTGAGTAAAACTAGTTCCAGAATATGCAGAATCTAAATACGTTCAAAACAAGACGTTGTGCGTTAAAATCGAGCTTAAAACGAAGAAGTTATGAATTTTACAAGTTCAAAGCGCTTAAAAGTAATTTTTTTTTAAATAGTTTGAAATAATTAACATTTAAAATATTCTTTAAATAAATATTATAAACAAATCTGAAAAAGTTTCTGGAATTTTAAAATATAATACTAGTAATAACTATAATAATAATAAAGTGAAATTAATAACATTTTAAAAATAGTTAAAAAAAAAGAAATTATATTTTAAAGTACATAAAATAATTAACTAATAATGATAAAATAATAATAAAAAAATACTAATAATAATAATGAAAATAAATATAAAAACAGTAACAAAGATAGTTTAGAAATCTCATAATTATAAATATTATAATTAAAATAATATTATTATAATAAAATAATTAAAAAATAAATATTTTTAAAATAGTATTATTACTGTTTTATTAATATTTTAAAATATATATACTATTTTTAAATAAAAATAATTTTAAAATAAAGAGCTCGGGAATACGAGCAAAACGATATATTATACGTCGAAAACGGACAAAAAACGAATTTTTGGTGATTTTTTGAAGTTTTTAAGGTTTCAAAATAATTTAAAATTCATTTTTTTTATTAAATCGGCCGGTGGGCGCCACGTGTCGCTCCCGGATTGGGCCCGCGGTCCGCGCCAATCATTGGCGGCGGCGCAACCATCCAATGATTGCGGCAATCATGCCGCAATCACAGCCGTGGAATACTTATCTATGTCGGCTGTTCTGAAAGCCGTCAGATCGCCGCTTGATCCGGATGGACGGTCCAGATCTCGGCGGACCGAGATCCAACCTTCTAGGCGACTCGCGCGGTAGGACCAGCCTACGGTGCGGCTCGATCTAGACTGTTGATCCACGGATCAACGGTCCAGCCTGCACCTAACCTGGGCGGACGGACACCGGCACCCTAAAGGGGTTTTTGACCTCGTTCTCTCAAACGGTTGAACCAAACGCGATGAAACTTTAGATCTAAGTTCTATTGATGAAGAGCATCCGTGGGGAGTATTTCATTCAAATTAATATGCACTAATTACGACGCTAATTAACCCTAAGTGTTCTAACTAGGGTTTGAGATTTACCTCAATCCACACGGTGGATTCGGATGATCTTGGGCTCGTTGGACTCGTGGGATCCTCAAGAGCAAGTTCCTAGTTGACGTCGAGATCTGAAGCTCGCTCGATCGTCCGGGATTCGTCCTGGAACGTGAAAAGCCTCGGGTTCGCCGGAGGATCGCCGCCAGCGGGGCCTGGTCGTCGGGATTCTGTTCGAAAAGGTGGAGGGAAGTCGTGGGAGTGCTCTCACCAAATCTCAGAGCCTGAGGTCGTCTCTAGATCGAGCAAGAGCAAAAAGTCCTTTTTCTAAACCTAATTTTGGCTATTTAAATCTCTCTCCTTCCCTTGGACGGTGGAGATGAGATCGAGGGCCAAATTCAGAGCAAGGATGAGTGATTTGGGCGGGATTCTTAATTCCAAAATGTTTGGAATCAATTAAGGCCTTAAATGAGATTAAATTTGGATGAATTTGACCAAAATAGGTCATATTTGACCATGCAAGACTAGATTTGACTAAGGCATGAGTCAATCCAGTCAACATGGTCAATTAGACCTAAGTGTGTGGAGGGTCGAGTTATAGGAGAGTTGAAATTGATTTCGATTTGAATTTGAGTTTAAAAGGGTCAAATAGGTCAACCAGGTTGACCCGAGGCCTGGACCTGGGCTCAACATACCCAGTTCGACCTACTGAATCAAGTGAGAGAGGTCTTGGGTCTTGGCTTGGTCGATTTGACTGAGTCAAAACTCACTAGACCTAGATTTTGACAAAATCGAGGTCAACAAGTACGAATTATTTTTGAACTGTTCGTACATCTTCGTATCAGGATGACGTCTATTTATACATATCGTACTGTACGATGTTGCATCGTATTGTACGAACAGTAACGGCTACTTTTGAAATCAGAGGTTTTTGGAGCCCGTTTTAGATGTCAATCAAGTCTTTTTTTCAGTAAGAATCACAGAGGGGGTGAACGTGGTTAGAGAGGGATTCCAAGGGAGAGAGGTCTAGAGAAATTCTTGAGGGTTGAGAGAGGAGGGAGGAGGTGAGCGTTGTGAGGGAGAAGAGGTGTGAGGGAGATCACACGGCTGCTCCAAGCTTGCTGCATCTTGCTCCTCCTGTGGCCCTAGAAGGATTTGAGGGAGGATCTCCAAGGGAAAGACTCGTGTACATCTGTTGCCTCGAGGTTCTCTGCCTTCTCCAGGAGGGAGAAAAACGAGAAGGTTCTCTGCCGTCGCCAGGAGGGAGAAAATAGAGTTTGATACTCCGCCACGCCGGGTTGGTGAAAGGGAGGTTTGTAAAGGCTTCTCCGCCTTGCCGAGGGGGGCAAAAGGAGAACTATTTTGATAGTGAAAATCCCGGAGCGGAGGACTCCGGGGAGTGGACGTAGGTCATATTTTGACCGAACCATTATAAAAATTCTTGTTGTGTTTTTTCCTTATCGTCGTTTACTTTTTACTTGCATTTAATTTTCATAACTATTGCATGGTGAAATTTGTGGAAGAAAAATTGTTTAAAATTTTGTTGTAGAATTTCAAAAATAACAAAAAAAATTAGAACTCTTGTTTAGGGTTATTTTTATTAAAGAAAAGATTTTCACAATTCACCCCCCTCTTGTCATTTAGTAATTTCAAAAAAGAGGGACCCCAAGGTATTTAATAGGTAAATAAGATTGCGTGAAACTAGATATAGTTTGATAGCCCCAATACAAACATTGGACATCTTTGAAGAGCAATAAAACAATATTTATTTTTGTTTAAGGAAAGCCCACTCACAGATATGGTAGGTGATTTTATTTTATGTTAAGGTTAGCCTAATGAGGGTTTTCATTAGATTTGGACGAACCAATAAGTCAAGTTTGAGGTATATTTGACCTTTTGAGGAATATTCTGGGTGCATGTAAGAGTTTGTATGTGATCTTAAATGGGTTCTAAGGGTCTGCTTGAATTTTTCCCTTAGGGTGCCATGGTATTTGGGTTGGCGACAATTTAGCTCTAGTGTTCTTAGGTTTTTGGAAAAATAATTAAGTGTGGCGATGCAGGTGGCTCGACAATACTAAGGGATATCTAATTAATATTGTGATGAATGCATTAACAATTTTTATGGATCTAATGAATAATGTGTTCAGGGAATATCTAGATTAGTTTATTATTTTATTTATTAATGATATTATGGTATATTTCAATTTTGAAGATGATAAAGAAAATTAATTTAAGGATAATATTTGACACTATAAGTTAACATCAGTTATATGCTGAATTTTCTAAGCGTGAATTCTGGCTGATGTTTGTACTGTTTCTAGGTCGTGTGGTAAGTAAGGAGGGAATCTTTATAGATCCTCTAAAGGTGCAAGCTATGGTGGATTGGCCGAAGCTGACATCTTTGGCAAAAGTCTGTAGTTCTTTTGTGTATTGATGGTTATTGCAGGAAGTTTATAAGAGGCTTTTTATAGATCATGATTCCTTTGAAAAGATTGACTTAGAAAGCCATGCCATTTGATTGGTCACCAAATTGTAAAGCTAGATTCAAAAGTTTGATGGTGTGTCTAGTGTTAACCTCTGTATTGACTATTAAGAATATATTCAAGTATACAATGATTTGAAAGGCCTAGGTTTGTGCTGTAATAACATAGGATCGTGGTTATATATGCTTCCAAATAATTGAAGCCGCATGAAAAACCATCAAACTCACAATATGGAATTAGCAGTTTTACTTGCTTTGAAAATTTGAAGATATTATCTATATAGATCAAGATGTGAAATTTATACTGATTATCAAAGATTAAAGTATATCTTCACTCAAAAGTTGTTGAATCTAAGACAAAGAAGGCGGTTTACATTTATTAAAGTTTATCAGTTGGAAATTTTTTATCAACATGATAAGGTAAATATAATTGTTGATGCTTTAAGTAGAAAATAACTCAATTTAAAGCCAGACTATTCACTTATGAGCATGCTTTGATATAAGAGATGAAAAAGTTTGAATTGGAAGTTATATGTTAATATGAAGAGAAGGCTGAATTATTTCTGAGTTGATAGTTAAGGCTTCCTCATAAGAAATGATTAAGGAAGCTCAAAAGAAAGTTTAGGAATACATGAAAGTTGTAGATAAAATTCATTTTAGGAAAAGCCTAAACTGTAAGTTGGAGATCATGGCATTGAATTTTGTGGCAGTAGGTTATGGGTTTAAAGAAGTGATGATTTGAGAAAAGCAATTTTGTATGAAGCCCATTTTTTGGATATAATATTCATCCATACATCAAGAAATAGTACAATTATTTGAAGCTAATATTTTGGTATGATAGCATAGATAGTTATAAGGTTCTCAATTTTGATATCTATTTCTAATGGGAGGTAAAAGGGCTTGTAAAAAATCTGTTTTTTTTTTTTTTTGCTTTAATAAATGGAGTACCTATTTATTTACCTTTCTTGCACTATTTTATAAAGCATTATTTTGTTCAGCACAATGAGTCGATATTAACTATTTTTTAAATTGGTTAAAAGCATCATAAATTATTTGTTAAAAATTTAGAGCAATTGGTATGACTTATTGTGCTGTGTTGATCCACTTCTACTATGTATGCTATTTCAAGTCTGTAAAAGAGCTAGTTGAGTGGTTGTAGTCCTATGTTATTGCTTGTTTGAGTTTTTATAGGTTTTTTTTTTTTTTTTTGTACATTCATGAACATTTTTAAATTGCCTAGTTCTAGTCTATAGCTATATATTACAGTTGTAGTTGTTGTATAAACATTTTGATAATGAATAAAAAGAAAATTAAAATATTAAGGATGAGTTTATTTATCTACTTATTGGAAGTTAATTAGAAGCACTATCATCTATTTTAAATTGAAGAAATTTAAAAGGTCTCCAAATTTTGATCTTGGGCTTAGTTATTCACAATTTCAATATGATGTGACCAATCATATTTGTGGGTTATATTGGGTTTAGTTGTGACATAGTTATCCAAAGTGAGGCTTTGTTGGTCTTCACCACCTAGATTATGTTGTCCTTGATTGAAAGGCTGATTGTCATCCTTTAAGATAATATTTGAGTATGCTGATAATGTTTTCCTCGTGGTGTTAAATTGTTGTGTTAGAAATTTTGTGATGGTAGAGAGGGAGTATTTAATATATTAGCTTTATTTTAAAATCTAATATGCATAGATAGAAACTATAAGATACGTCAAAACTTTGTAAGTGAAAAAGCTAAAAAGGGAAAAACCAAGAGGCTATGGTAGTAGCATGTCAATTATCTAATTAAAGATATACGATTTTGGTCTTCCCCAAAATTAAAGCAGATAGGATCACTAAATTAATAATGATGTAGGATTTCCAGTATGGATTACAAAAGAAGTTAGGAAGTTTGGAGATAATTATGCAACATCAATCAATCGACAATAATCTAATTGACTTATGTTGTCTATAATAAGAAAATCAAGGTAAAAAAAAGGTGTTGGGTAATAATAGTTAGGTGACAGTGGTTGTAATTATTGTTGGTGGTCATTGACATCAATCATTAGTCTGTATAATTGAGTGTTTAAGATCTCTTAGCTATTAAATCCCTCACATTTAAATTTAGAGAAAATGATAAGAAAAGTACTCCATCGAATGACCCATATTAATATTCATGACTACATATAACTTTTTCAGCATTTGTGTACTTTTAAGACTTCAAAATTCGATGATCTTTGGCCAATTAGATTCATTTCAATGAATTGATCATTTTGACTATAAGCACAGTTGATTTGGCAACAATTTGATATTTCAATTGATTTCCTAAAGTTTTTATTAATAGTTCAAGTGTTTTATATGGGTTGATATAGGATTGAATTACATGTGGCATTGATGTATTTGTTCCAAAGACGATCAATTTGACTGTAAATTTATTTAAATCAGAGTTTGAAAGATCCTGAATTTAATTAGAAAAGTTTCTAATTCAAATATGCTTTGAGATTCATACTCAATAAAGTTGATATTTTTAGACACATATCAATTATAAATCTTTATGAAGTTAGAACCACTCACCAAACTATGTAGCTCAGAACAATTAGGATCTGCGGCCCCGAGGAAAAAAAAATATAAGTAGCTCAGAACAACTCAACAAACTATGTAGCTCTTTTAAGAGGACTCCACCAATAAACTTTGATCCGTTGAACTAGACTTCAATATAAAAATCTGTTGATTTATATATTAACCAACAAAATTGGACTAATTGTCCTCATTTTAGTAATGTTGATTATTGACTTAAATCATTAAATAATGGACCATATGATAATCTAGGCACATACTGACAAGCTCTTGTAATATTTAATAGAAAAAATTAATAAAATCTCTCTCTCTCTCTCTCTCTCTCTCTCTCTCTCTCTCTCTCTCTCTCTCTCTCTCTCTCTCTCTCTCTCTCTCTCTCTCTCTCTCTCTCTCTCTCTCTCTCACACACACACACTTTAGGACCGAACCGCTGTTAATCAAATAATATATATTTAATCTTAAATAAAGTATATATGTTTCACTCTAATTTACTATTTTGCTTCTGCTTCCAATGACTGACTAAGGTTTCGTTTAGGATTGCTTCTTAAAATAATTTTTTAGTTTAAAATTTAAAATTTTTATGCTGATAAGTTGTTTTAAAAAGCAGTAAGAAAGTCGTCCCAAACGAAGCCTAAGACTTAGGCTTCGTTTGGGACGGCTTTTTTATTGCTTTCTAAAACAGAGTTTTAGTACAAAATTAAAAAAATTTGTACTAAAACTCCGTTTTAGAAAGCAGTAAAAAAGCCGTCCCAAACGAAGCCTTAGTTTGAGACAGCTTTTTTCCTAGTTATTAAAACAGCTTTCTGGTACAAAAATTAAATTTTTTTACTAGAAATCTTCTTCAAGAAGCAGTAAAAAAGCTGTCTCAAACGAAGTCTAAGGCTTCATTTGGGACGGCTTTCTTACTACTTCTTAAAATAACTTTTTAGTACGAAAAATTTAATTTTTGTACTAGAAAGTTGCTTTAATAAGCAGTAAGAAAGCCGTCCCAAATTAATGAAGCCTAATGCTTCATTTGGGACGCTTGTTAGTTTTTATAGCAGTTTTCTAATACATAAATTTTGAGTTCAATAAATTTTTGTATTAAAAAGATGCTTTACGAAGCATGAAGAAAGCTGTCTAAGGCTTCCTTTGGAGCGGGTATCTTATTGCTTTGTAAAGATGCATTTTAGGAGAAAAATCTCTTAAAAGCAAAAAAAAAAAAAAAAAAAAAAAAAAAAAAAAAAAAAAAAAAAAAAAAAAAAAAAAAAATTAGCGGTATAATGCTATCCCAAACGAAGCTTTGTAAGGCTTTGTTTGAGACATGTTTTTTACTTCTTTATAAAGAAAGCTTTCTAGTATAAAATTTTTTTGAACTTGAAAATTTCAATTAGAAAGCTGCTTTAAAAATCATTAAGAAAATTATCTCAAACAAAGCCTAAGCCATAAATTTCTTTATTGGTACCAAGCTTAAACAACCCAAATATTTATATTTATAAAGTGAAGTCAAAAGAACTCCATTGTTAGTTAAGAAAATAATTAATGATCTTAGTCTACCAAATAAAAAACTCTCTATTTTACAACTTACTCAACCATTTTTTTTTTTTTTAATTTCATTTGTTTTCTTAAGCCTCAACCACTCTGAGGTTTTATATAACGTAAGCAAGTCCACGGGACAAAAATGGGAAAAATTAATCGAATTAAATTTAATTGAATTAAGTTAGTTTAATTTTTACTAAGTTTGAACTTAGATTGTTTGAAAAGTATTTAGCTCTAGCTCGGCTCGATAACTCAAACTCGTAATGTAACCTCGAGCTTGGCTCGAAAATAAAAAAAAAGTATTTAGTAAATAATTTATTATTTTGTTCTAAAATTAATTTTTAAATGAATTTTAATTTAAACAAGTGACTAGACAAGCTTAACAACCGAGCCAACCTGAGATTGAGCTCAAATTCGTATAATATACGAGCTCAATTATAGTATAGATCTCAAACTCAGGGCTCGATAAGCTCACTTCGTGAGCTCGTTAACTAGTCAAATTTGAGTCCGCTCGTGAGCCAACTTAGCTCATTTACACCCTATACGATACAATGCAAAGCATTATAGTTTATGCTCTATATATTTCATAAAATCACTTCAAAATTTTTTTTATAAGTTTAAATATTACTATAAAAACTTTTATTTCAACCTTCTTTGTTTAATTTAAAAAATTAAATTCTTGTTGTAATTTTCTGTCACGAATAATTCATTCATATAAATTTCATTTTTTTTACATTTAGATCAATTAAGATAAACTCGCACGCATCATATATACAAGACATGAACTCAAAAGCTCTTAGTTGATAGTCAAAACTCCCAACCAACACTTTAAAATAAGCTGCCATATAATTTTTTGGCTTGCACTAACATGCGGCATTTATATGGATCTGTTGGAAGTTGGAGCTTTTTTTATTATGATTGGTAGCCAAAGTTTTTGCTTATAGACGCTACTGATATCTTATTGTATTCTATATTCTTTATTAACAGTCGCTTGAATTTGTTAGTAGGATAGAAGCTTTGGAGTAAGGAAATTTTATGCTTGTCATGTGGCAACGTGGTCCATGACCCAAAAGAGAAGAACAAAATCAACGAAGGCATCGACTCTAGTTTTATATTAGATTAATGCTATCTTATATCATTGATAATACAAAAATAAATTTAAAATATTAACACATTGATCAGTTGATAAAATACATTAAATTTGACATATACAACCACAACAATAACAACAAGTCTTTATCTCACTATGTGGTGTCGGTTACATGAATCCTTTCTCTCCATTGTGTTATATTAAGAGTCAAATTCTCATCTAAATCTAATAAAGAAAGTTCATTTCTAATATACTATAATCAAGTCTTTTTAGGTCTATCTCTACCTTTCTTAACATAAGTCAAATATAATATATCTACTTTCCTAACTGGGTCATGAGAAGGCTGTTGTTTTATGTGACAAAACCATCTAAGACGACTCTCTCTAATCTTAAGTTCTAGTGGAGCTACTCCAACATTTTCACTTATAGGCTCATTTCATATCCTGTATGTAAGAGTAAAGCCACTCATCCACCTGAGCATCCTCATCTCTGCAACACTTAACTTAATATTATGCTTCTCTTTTAATAGCCAACATTCTGCACCATAAAGCATTGCAGGTCTCACAATTATCTTATAGAATTTTCCTTTAGGTTTAAGAGGGACTATTCTATCACACAACAAGATAGATGCATTCCTCCACTTTTACCCTCCAACTTGAATTCTGCTAATAATATCCTCATCTATTGAATGTGATATATAATTATATAAAATTAAACTAAATTAAATTTTCTATTTTTCCTCTATTTCTTTTAGTGTAAATATACTAATTTTTTTATATTATATTTCAAGAGGCAGAAACTCTTTGTTTTAATTATAAGTGTTATGGCATCAAAAGGCTAAAAAAATCATTATAGCAAGAAGATAGAGTTGTAATTATTTACATCACATAAAAAGAAGGGAGTGGCGATCATGCTTGCGGTAAATGTTAGTTTTATATTGTGAGCATGGGATACTAAAAGTTTCCAATGTTATCAAGTAGATTTTTAATGTTAAACATGAATTTTAATATAATACAAATATTTAAAGTGTACATTCAAATAATAATAAAAAAATATAATACAAATTAAGATAATTGAGTTCAAAATAAATCGACCTGGTTGAACTGAAGTCAAGTTAACTCAATGTACTCTACCTCATAATCATTGGTTTTTAAGAGAATCTGCCTAAACAAGCCACGATGATCTTATAAGTCAACCCATTGACCTGAATAAATACTCAAGGAGGGACAACCTCTAAAACATGAACTATTGATCACCTACTCATATACTTGACTATCAAATTGATGACTTCTTCAAAAGGTTGACATATGATATCATCCAAACGGACCTTTCTACTAAGCTACACAATTATTGTATTTCGTATAGCCATGCACATAGCCAATTTTATAATTTTGAAGCCATAATTAGAATCTATAGGGGGTTGATGGTTTATCATCGTTTGTACTATTTTGTTCAATTTATTTTTAAGACTCATATTAATATACTTAACTTTAATTTACAGAAATGTCAAAGCTTCTCATTCTATAATTCTTCTTTTTTCCTCTACTTCTTGTTCACTTTCTTATTTGGTATTGTTAGTATAGTTAAGGGTAATTCATGGATAATTCTAAATTCAATATCTTAAAAGATGTGATAAGCATGGAGTATACTAGTAACTAAAAGAAGAGTGTTATGTGAGATAGAATAATATTAAAGAGGAGGTGAAGAATCTATCAACCTTGAAAAATAAGAGTATGTGATTGTTCATCAACTCAATAAATCTGAGAAGATGACTGGAATGATTGAAGTAGCACTAGTGAGGATTTTGATAACTACTCCTTGAGTGGAATAACCTGAAGTGTCCATTGATTTTGTTCTAAGGAGAAGGAGACTTTCTGAATCGATAGCTTTGATCTATAATCAATTCATTAGTAAGATATATTACCATGACAATTAGGGTTTTACTTTAACTTTCCATTATGAAGAGAGGAGAATTGAGAAGAGAAGTTCACCACTTGTCAATGCCTTATCGAGGAGATTGCTAAAATAATGCCTTTAACAAAATTCAAAATCGTTCGTCAAGATTCTTACAAATGAAGGATTGATCCCCTAGTAATCTCACCAACTTTATGTCTCTCTCATGATATCAACGATGAATTGAAATGTAGTTTACTTTTCACTACCTTTAATGAATCATCTTTAAGGTGGTCATCATGTCACCACTTTGTTTCATTACTTGTTCACTGAGTTTACAATGCAATTCACTAGCACAAAAGGGTTTCTTAAGAACTCTCAAGCCTTACTATGAATGAGGCAAGAATGAAGTGAATTGTTGAGGAATTTTATCATTCAATTTTAGAAGCAAATGATTTATGTGAGATATTAGGAGCTTTCTATTTTTTGAGTAGCTTTAACTTAAGATCTTTGAGAGGGACCTTTTTGGTATGCACTTGGGTTAAGATAGTGAATCATTTTTTGCTGAGTTGCTTAAGCATGCTAGCAATCATATAAATGATGAAGAATGGAGTATGGAGATTTGTGCCTATACTATAATTATGAATAAGGAAGGAAGCCATTTAAAAGAGAAAAACCTATACTTTCTCAAGGACCATATCAGTATTAGAAGTCAAGGTATTGAAAAGAAAAATTATCATTATCAGATGATATTCACAAATCATCCAAGAACTCACCTAGATAATGAAAGAAAATACAATGGAATAACCATAATAGACTACTATAACTTCTTATTTGATCGTTGTTAACTTTGACTTCACTGTGAGACTCGATGGGCTAGTTAATTAAGGCCATTCAAAATAATGACTTCCTTAAACGGCCAATGCACATGAGTGTCAGTGGTCACTTATGTGACCAAACAAAGTATTGGACATGCTAAGATGACCATGGGCATAATACCAAGGATTAGCAACACCTTTAGAGTTTTGTTAAGGAACTCATCAAAGTACGTAAACTTAAAGAGTTTGTTCTAGCTCATATGGATTAAACATTAGGAAAGGTGATAATGGAGGAGATACATAGTGAACTGCTCCTAGGACAAGCAATCTATATTACTTGGGTGGTTCTTTCCATTCATGGAATAGCTTGTGAGGAGGCTTCTCACTGAGTAATCCTCAAATTACTTACATCAATGATGTACCTTACTTATCATGGAAGAAAATTCCAAAGGAAGTTACAGATATATGATTTAAAAAATTTTGATATATTTATTTAATATTACTTAACATTTATGATTATATTTGAATTAATATTATTTATTATGCCAATATTTTATAGAAATTTTTTAGATGGTTGCTTAAGCATGGTTTGAAAATCAAACTAATTTTGAGAAAAGAGACTCTACTCATCTTAGGGACAAGTTCACTGACATTAGAAAGTATGGAGAACATCCATTATGGATTGGCAAGGGCGTGAGGGCTGATTTAACAATGCTTGGGCGAGCCCTAAATTCACAAAATTGAGAGATCAGAACAAGCATAATAAAGCATCTAACATTAGGGGTTTAGGAAGCTCTTTTTTAATGGGTGGTTCAATGATTCATACTGAGCATAGACGATGACTAATAAAAAGATTATTTTAATTAGTTTCACAAATATATGTACATTATTTTACCTTTACTCTCTATTTATAGAAAGAGTATCTTGGTTAGGAGCCAACACTATTAGAGCTGCATGCACAGACTCACCAACATCAAGTTGATCATCAATGGGTTGATGAGAAAGTGAGAAAAGCTTACTTGAGTATCATTTTTTGAGTAATAATAAAAAAAATAATTAAAAGTTTATTTTTATGGATTTTTTCTGGTAGGATGATTTACACGAATTCAGGAGGGTCATCCGTCTACTAGCGAGGGATCATCTTAAGAATCGACCTAGTACGTTGAGTGCCACACGTGGTTGTAGACAAATGGAGAAAAATATAAGGGGACGATTTATGGCTTAAGTTTGTAGAGATATGCTATTGAGAGCAGTACATCCATCTCAATATTTTATGATGCTAGTAGAGTTGAAGAAACTGTTAGCTAAAGGGTTGCAACTTTGATAAAAGAGATAACAAAGATGATACAAATTCAAGCTGAGATGCAGGCGGAGCTATGATTATATCGAGTTTCAAATTAGTAGAAAACATATCAGGGGCCTCTGTATGAATCACAAGGCAGCAAGGAGATGGAAGATGATTAAATTTAAGTTAATGTTGATGACAACTTTCAAGAATAAGCTTTTCTTTGAGAACATATTGATGTGAACTTTTTATTCTAGTTGAACTTTAAGTTTTAAAGCTTGTTTATGTTGAACATTGTGTTTTCATGTTGTTAGACTTATATTTTATAACGTTTTAAAGTTTGCTTATTTTAAGCTTTATGTTTTTAACTCTTTTAGTATGTGTTGATTGTGAATATTGTGTGTTAGTACATTTTATTTTATTTATATTATGAATTTGATATAGGTATCAAATATGGAGGAGCTTGTAGATAATTAAAAGGTTGTTTATTTTTTTTAACTTGCTAAAGGTTTTTGGCAGCCTAACCACTAGAAACATTGATATTAGAAGTATGACAAGCTGCCAAAACAATAAAGAAACTGCAGAGATTTCCAACAATATTTTTGCAACAAAACTGCTGGCAATGCCGCCAAAAATCTCTGAAGGCTATTCAGCGGAACATGCTACTCCAACTACTTCCACAACTAAAATAGAGATCCACCAGAAAGACACTAAAAAAACTTTCCAATGGAAAAAATGTCGAGAAATTGCGTTTCCTATTCAACATATATTGACAAAAAAAATCCATCGGAAAATCGTCGGAACATATAAATTTGACCGAAAAAAATACCCATTTCCCCCGAAAAAATTTGCAAATAATGAGTAATTTTCCTGTAGTGTAATCTAAGATAGTAAGAAAAGAGATTGTAAAGGAAAAATAGGTTGTAAGCTTCATAAAAAGTTTTAACCTAACTAAAAACTAGGTGTTTCTGTAAAAAAAAAGGTTTTTCTGCAATAGTTTATAGTGGCGTTTTATAAACCGCAGCTATAAATATTTATATACAACAGTTTTCACAGCTGCTAAATTTATTATTAAAAATTAATATTTTTTACAACATTTTATATCAACATTTTATAACCGCTATAAAGCGTCCGTCTCGCTTGCCCAGTTGCCCGCCTCATTCTCCCCCTTCCGTGTCCTAGTCTCAAAGGCGAAATCCTTGCTTTCGAACAGCTTTGACTCCAACAGCTCTACTCACCCGCGTTGTTCTCTCATTCTGTCCGCGACAAAGCAAAAAGGCTAACGCCTCCTCCCTCTGCTGCTCTCTATCATTCGCATGCTCTAGCTGAATCCCTTTTCGCCTGCTTCTTTCCCTAACCGATTCACACGCCCTGATACACCTCCCTCCCTCATATTTTAAACAAAAATGATCAATTATGATGTTTTGAAATTTAAAGATATTTTGACATATAAAATTGATTATAAAATTTCTTAGGTGTTATGAACTATATTTTGATGGTCAAGAGTAAATCAATAAAAAAGAAAAAATACCCCTTAATGACCTTTTATAATCAAACAAACATTAAAATTAAACATTATAACTTGTTATTTGAGCTCCAATACATCATTCCACATATGTTTGAACTTATTCCATGAAATTCAATTTCCTTTTTAAGTGTTCCTTCAACTTTAATTTCATCAAGTATTAAATAATGAAATTAATCTTTATTGGAGAAATAATCCTAAATACAAATTTTTAACATACAATCATATTTTTGTTAACATCAAAATTAGGTTAATATAACTTGAGGATCATGTTTGCACAACCTTGACATTAAGCAAGTGGTTTTGATCAGGACATTCTTCTAGTTTATGGCATTTATTCACTTCTTTGTTACCAACATAACTACTAAATTTATCAACAAAATTAATTCTATCATAAGTTGGTTATAAACTATCTTCTACTTCTCCATTTCTTTCTTTATTAGTGTTATTATTATCAGAACTGACCACTTTGATAACTTATTTTAGCTTCTTATCATGTTCTTTGTATACTTCCATATTATGGTGCCACCTCTTCACCTATATAATAACTTTGTAGTCCATTGATAATGGTGTACAAATTTATAAGAAATTTTTTATCAAAAGAATTCTGCATAGCATACCTAATATGCTATCATAAAAGGTAAAAATAAAATTATTTATTTAAATTAAAAGGATAAATATATATTTTATTTAAGTTATTATGAATACTGCAACCTTAGGCCTTATATTGCCAACAAATAAGTAATCACTCAACAACAGAAATCCAAAAATCAAATAGATTTAGAGTTTAAATCGTGATATATGTCATGATCAATAAATCACTTCAATTTTAAGATGATGTCATACTTTATTGAGCTACCATGATGAATTTTGTGATTATTATTATTTAATTATTTTACCCGTTAAGCTTCTTAGAATATCTAAAAGAATCAAGGGCTAAGATACAAAAAAAAAAAAAAAAAGTTAGTTTAGAAGCATCATGTTTGAATTTAAATAAGACAAACTAAAAAATAAATATATTTATTGGACCAAGATCATTGAGAGAACTCCAACCATCTCAAATTTCATTGTTTCTTAAGAGTATGGACATCAAGCTCCAGTCATGGGTGAAACAAGGAAGAGCTCTGGGTGGTAATTGCCCACTCTGAAATTTTTCTTTTTTCTTAGAAGAACGAACATTTTAACAAATTTGAATGCCTTCAATAAAGGCAGTTGCTCAATAACATATATTTCATTGTCTCTCCCTCTCCATCAATGTTAGAAAAATTGTCTCTGCCATGGTCCATCTCAGGGGTGTTTCAAATTTGGATTCAGAGGTTATAATTTTGATGATAGCAAACATTTCTAACATCTCTATTTTTCTACTATTTCTATGCTTTCTAAGGTTTTAGGTCCACAGGGTCAATTGCAAATCAAGTCAGCTCAAGATTGGGTAGATTAGGCCTAAGTCAGTCTGTAAGTGTACTTCAAGTGTTTTTACCTTTTCTTGACTCAAATGTAACAAAGTGGGTCATGATGTTAAGTAACACTGTACACACACACACACACAGAGGAAAAAATTCTGTCTATTTTAGAGTTTTCTATTTTTGATCATATTGTCTGGGATGATCCAAAATCATCCTAGATGATCAGTTAAAAAAAAAAACCCTAATTAGGGCATCCTGGTTAAAGAAGTTGAATTAAGCAAATCGTCCTGGACGATCTTAGCGTCGTCCTGGACGATATGCTTAAATTAGAAAGAATCAGCTGTCAACTCTTTTAAGCATGTTATTATTTTTAGACATTATACAAGACAACATCCTGGATGATGTATTATAATTATGCCTAAATTAGTCTAATGATTAAGGAAAGAAATTAAGGTTTTATTGATCTATCATATTGTCCTAGACGATCGCAGGATTGTCCGTGATGATCTATTAAAAAATCTTAGTTTCTTCCTAAATCGTCCTGGAAGAATAGGGCGATTTTCTAGATGATATTTGACATTTTGAACTAATCCTACAAGATGATCCATGAATCATCCTAAACGATCAGTTATTTTTTCATTATCCAAACATGTAAAGTCTGGCCGAACAGAGAGATGATATGGACGATATTTGACATTTTGAACTAATCGAATAGGATGATCTACCCATCGTCCTGGACAGTCAGAACAAACAAATCTTCTAATCATCTAGCCTCGCCTAGATTGTCCTAGCTAATTGAGCTGATTTCGTACTGATCATACAGGACAATCCGTCGATCGTACGTCCTAGACAATTCATCGATCGTCTTGGACGATCTTTGTCAGTTAGTTGTAATTTAGGGAAAATTTGAAGCCATTCTATATAAGATACCTTGTTTAATAAAGATGTGACATTTTTTTGCTGTCCTGACCCGAGAGGACCAAGAGGAGAGTGAGAGTTTGGGAGAGAGAGAGAGGATCTTTTTAGGGGGAGTTTGTGAGGGGTTCACAAATGTTGCTCCATACAAGGATTTGAGTCATCGTCCCTGGTTCCTTGGAGGTTCTAGAGAGGTATACTTCAGAGATTGATCGAGATTTTCTACCTTCTGCAGGAGGAAGCAAAAGGAGGTCGAGGTTCTCTGCCTACTTCAGGAGAATGCGAAAGGAGGTCGGGTTCTTTGTCTCACCGGAGTCGGTGGAAAGGAGTTTTGTACAGGCTTCTCTGCCTTGCTGTGGGAGCAAAAGGAGAGTCACTGAGTTTAGTGCAATACCCGGTGGAGATGCTCCGGGGAGTGGACGTAGGTCAAGTTGATCGAACCACTATAAAATATGGTGTGTTCTTTCTTATTGCATTTCCGCATTTAATATTCTCACTTTATTTTATGTGAGTGATTGTTTGGTTTAGATCGTGATTTTTGTTTGAGAAATTTTAAAACACCAATTCACGCCCCTCTTGGTTAGCCTCGGACTAGTTCATAAGGGCTGCTTAACATCCCTAATGAACTTTCATGGGGCGGAACCCCATAACAAAATAATAATTGGCCCCTCTAAAAAACTAAAATAAATTCTTTGTTATATTATTCTTTAGATAACTTGTTCAACTCCGTCTATTTTTTAGTCTTATTACAAGGATTTTTAGGCAATTACCCCTCCCCCAAAAAGTTAAAATATTATGGACTTTCGGCAATCGCCCCCAACAAAAAATAAAAAAAAATTCTTTATTTTAATTATTAATTTGAATTCCAAAAATATCCTTAAAACTAAAATTTGTTTCGGGAGCACTGTCCCCTTGGACCCATGATATATCTGCAAAGCGTATGACGATCAAGAATATGAACATATATGAGTCACTATTGACTCATCTTCTTGTAGTTAAGGATCGAGCCAAATTCAAGGCAACACCAATAATTACTTACAAGTCACCCCCCCCCCCCCCGCGAAAATTAAGGCTGATTCCGCCCTTGATCCATAGTATTTCCACAAGAAATATTTGGATTCAACAAATGTGATGAAAAAATATGAGAAGAAAGATTTCAAAATTGTGTAGACAAATTAGTGCTGTAAGAATTGGAAGAAAAATGTACATAGATAGATGATAACAAATCGTGTAATATATATTTATGTATCAGACCTTTTTTCAGTTTTTCTATCTGTGGTCCCAAAAGCTAAAGTACTAAGTTGCTGGAAGAGAAGAATCCGAGAGCATACAAACAATTTGGCTTTTGCAGCTTAGGGTCCAATACTTTTTATTTGTTTGTGCGCGTGAGAGAGAGAAAATAGAAGAGAAAGAGAGAGAGATATATATAAAGATAGACAGAGATAGAGAGATGAATAGTTTGAGCCATGTTCAATCATGAGGCTGCTAATAGACATCCTATCAGTAAAGTCTCCTCTACCAATCAAATTCAACTAGAAAATCCATGGAATATTCATCAAGATTGGTGAGGGATGAGCTAAATTTGATCTAATTGGGACAGCTATAGCTTTCAAATTATTGAGAATAAAATATTTTTTTTCCTTATAAAAAAATTATTGATTATTTTCTTATAACAACTCACTTGATTAAATTGCGAAATCTTTTTTAACTGACATTTTTTTTACGAATTATGTAATTTGGGACGACTTTCTTACTGCTTCTTAAAATAACTTTTTAGTACAAAATTAATTTTTATGTAAAAATAGCTTTGTAGTACAAAAATAAAAGTTTTTACTAGAAACCTGCTTTAATAAGCTGTAAAAAAGCTGTCCCAAATGAAGCTTTCATTTGGGTTAACTTTATTACTACTTTATAATAATGCTGCTATAGAGAAAGTAACATTTTAATGTTGTTGTAGCAAGTTGCTTCCTAGTACAAAATTTTTTTAAAGCAAGCAAAGAATAGTGGCAAAACAAAGATAGTTACACAGTACGTAGCACTTAAATCATTGTGTTTGTAAGCCATGTGTTATTTTCTTTCATATTTCGGTGTATTTATCTTGTAAACAGACGTACAACATTCTCATATACTACCATAACATATTAATTTGGTCACAGGACTGTTCATGTTCGACGACACTGTAATAATATTTACTGTAATGATTAATGTTTATCTGTTAGATTTAAAAATATAGTCTGTCTTCTCATAATATAAAATGATAGAGAGAGAGAAATACATTTAAGTTTTGTTTGAGACAGCTTTTTTACCGCTTTTTAAATAGCTTTTTAGTACAATAATTTTAAATTTTGTACTAGAAAGCTGCTTTAAGAAGTGATAAGAAAGCTATCCCAAATGAAGCCTTATTTAGTTTGGCTTTGACTTAAGTAAGCCTGTGTTTAAGGGCGTGTAGAGATTTAATAATGCACTAATTATGAAAAAAGGGATCCCTGAAATACTATACTCCTAACAAAATAAAATATATCACAAAGAAATTACTTAACTTAGGCTTCGTTTGGGACAAGTTTCTTACCATTTTATAAAACATCTTTATAGTAAAAAAATTCTAGTTCAAAAAGATATTTAAATATTTTTTAAAACGATAATAAGAAAGTTGTCTCGAACGAAACTTCAGAGAAAATGTAATCACTTATTACAAAAATTATCTCAAATAAGCTGTTCTATAGCCTCATTTTAGGAGTGGAAATTTTTATTTTTTTTGCATGACCTAGAGCTTTTTTTCTAACTAGAATAACACTTCTTCCTTATTAAAAAAAATTGAAAAGCAACCCTTGAAAGAACCCAAAAAATTTCTTTAATAACTACAAGGAAAAACAAGTTTCGCCCGCCAAAATTATTGAATTTCCAGCAGAAAAAAATCCATCGATAAAATGCTTGTAGGAAAACAAATACTAGTGAAAAAAATCCATCTGAGTGGATTTCCAATAGAAATTGCCACCAGAAAAATAAAAAAATTTCTGGAAAAAATTAAAAAAAAATCCCGGCCAACCAACAATTGTCTGCTTCCCTTGCATGGCCGTGACCACCAGCTAATTCGTTGCCCGCGGTCCGCGCCAGCTGACTTGCCAACACGCTCTTACAGGATTTTGATCTAGAGACCCTTATGACACTGAGAGAAGTTAGTGAGAGAAGGTCCCGAATTTTGAAACTTTTTTCAAATTTTCTCGTCGGCATCACGTTGGCTGGTTTTCCGCTGGCTATGGAGGAGCGTCCTCCGGCCAGCTCTGATGGCCGAAATTCTTCTCCTTTGATTGGTAGCTCGTTTGTGGTATCTGCCCATGATCAATCTGTGATTTCTCCGAAGATTTTCCGTTCTAATGCTGCTCTGGTTATTTGAGAACTAGTTTGTGAAAAACTTCAAGCATCATATCCTGTGCTGGGAAAATGAAAACAAATAATGGAAGAATATAAGGCGACCACTCCTCACGAAAGTCATGGAATTCATAAAATTGATTATTCTTCATCTGATATGAAGTTATTTGTTAATAGGTTTGCCAATGTTAAACCTATTTCTATTGCTAGAGGTGTACAAATGGCTCAAGAGTATGGAGGTTCTCCATCATATGTTTGTGAAAATTCTGTAGAGAACGAGATTCGACCTGTTCTGGTGGTGAAAAATACTGCATGTGAACAAAAAACTGGAAAAATTTCTGGAAATCCTTGGTCGAAACGGCCATATATCAAAGTTAATTTACCAAGCAATGAACCATTCATGACCGAAGATGGAAGAACTGTTAAGCTGTTCAAACCCAATGTCAAAGCTAATTCAGTTAAGCTTCAATGTTCTATCGTTGTCCAATTATTTGGAAGACATATCCCCATACAGTTGATTGCGGATGAATTAAGACGCCAATGGTCACAATTTGGCAAGTTTAATCTGACTGTTCTTGGATCGGATTGGTTGCTTTGTTCTTTTTTTTTTTTCTGTTGAATTTATGAAGAATGTTTTATTGGGTGGACCATGGCTTGTGAATGGACATATCCTTGGACTTGATAAATGGAATCCTGATTCTCTTAAATGATTATCTTCTCCAATCTTGATTAGGATGCCCAATCTTTCACTTTACTATTGAGATGAAATCAATGTATCAAGGATATCCTCTATCATTGGTAAACAGCTTTTGATTGACGGGGATATATTTCAATGGGGGAAAAGGGAGTTTGCTCGAATTTGCGTCCGAATTCAACTAGACCAACAACTTCCAACAGGTGTTTGGGTGGAAGTAATGAATGAAATTTTTTTTGAAAGGGTGGAGTATGAATTTTTTTTTTCTTTTTGTTTCAAATATGGAAGGATTGGTCATTTGATTGAAGCTTGTAAGGTCAAGGATGTTATTGAGGTTTTAGGAGAATTATTGAAGTCAGTTCATCAAAAAGTTGCTGAAATAGATGTTGCTAATGGCCCTATGGAGGATTCTACTTTGGGTCATTGGGTGTTGGTTAATAACAAAAGAAATAGAAGGAGAAACTTGGGGATTTTGAGGTAGAAGTATGTTCCAAAGTTTGGAGGAATTCCAAGTGCTAGAGTTATTAAAATTGTATCTGCTTGCTTTTATCTGCTTGCATGGACAAAGAACAGTGGAAAATACTATGAATGGGTTTGATACTCAAGTTGAAGCTGAATCTATGAAGAATGTAGTTTTAAATGTACAAGAGGATGTTAGTTTATTGTCTGCAGTGAATATTTAATGTAAGGTTGGGGATGCTTTTATTCCTCCTAATGCTAAAAATGTTGGTGATTTTGCTCTGAATGTCTTGGAGAACATTGAAGATGGTGGAGATCTAGATGGTGACTCTGCTCAGGAATATCCTGAATAACGGGTATACACATTTCATCTCCTATTAAGCCCAATTTGTAAATTTCTGGAAAAAAAAAAATTTGAAGTGCTTAATTCTATATGTGAGGAAGAAATTATTTTAGAAAAGGCTGACGTTCCTAATAGAATAGAACTTGAAGAAGGAGAATCGGTGGAATCTGTGGACCCTTCCCATCATAAGAGGAAGGATGATTTAGATATTTTGAGCAATGAAGATGTTTTGGAGAATAAAGGTGATGTCAAAGCTTGAACAATGTTACATCTAGTGTGCATAAAACAATGCTTTCTAAGGAACTTAGGTCTCTTGGGCCATTGAGTTCATCTTTGAGGCAAACTAAAGCTAATCTGAATAGAAAAAGGGGTGAGGGTCTTTCCACCTTCTCGATAAAAGGAGTTCATTTAGCTTTTGGAACTGTATGGGGGAAAATAAGGAGGCCTCCTTGTATTTGAAAGAATTTGTTAAAGAATAGGATGTTTTTTTTATGTTGGAATTGTGGAGACTAAAATTTCATCTCTTTCTAGAGATGAGTTTGATAAATTCATGGTAGCAGGTTGGGATTTTTTTTCTTTTCCCATCTAGTGGGATGTCTAGAGGGGTATTGGTATTATGGATGTCTAATTTGGTCTCTTTTACTTTGTTGGAAGTTTCTACTCAGTGTGTAGTTGGGATGTTGAAATTTTTTAATAAAGGTGTTTGGGTGGTCTCTTTGTTTATGGTAGTAGGGATTTGTATGGAAGAAGGGAGTTGTGGGATTGTCTGGAGCGATATTTGAGGTCTGAGGTATCCTATGTGGTAAGGGGAGATTTTAATTGAATTATTTCTCAGGAAGAAAAGAAAGGGGAAAAAAATTCTCTTTTTCTCTAGGGCCTTTAGAGAAGAATGCTTTTATGAACAAAAGTGACGTTCATGATGTTGGGATTCTTGGTTCTAAGTATACTTTGTGCAATAATAAAAATGACAGTGCTTGCATTCATAAAAGGCTTGATAGATGTTTGTTGAATTCAAAAGCATTGGAATTTGTCCATCAGGCTTCAGGAAGGCACTTGGCTAGGATCGCTTCGGACCATTGCCCTATTATTTTAAAAATTTTTAACCAAGCAAATCATAGTAGCAGAATTCGGAAATTTGAAGATGTTAGGTTGTCTTATCCGGCTACATTCTCAGTTGTCAAAAGATCTTGGGCTAAACCTGTAAGACGAGATGCTATGGAAGCTTTAAATAAGAAGTTCTAAAGAGTATTAAAAGCATTGTACTTTTTGAGCAAAGCAAAGCATCAAACTTGGTTGACTTGAAGGATAAACTGAAGAAAGAAATCGGTGAGCTTCAATTGGAGAAGTCTTTAGTTCAAAATTTTTCTGATAATAAAGTTCTCCTTCTCAGTTCTAAATTTAATGAATTCAATTGTACTCTTGCTTGGTTGAGTACATGGTGGAGGTAAAGGGCAAAGGCTAAGTGGTTAAGTGAAGGTGATACAAACTCTAGTTTCTTTCTTGCTTTTGCAAATGATAGAAGGAATGATAATTGTAATAAGCAAGTGAAAAATGACATGGGTGTGCTGATGGAAGAACCCGAGGCTATAAAGGAAGTTTTCTTCAGTTTTTTAGCAACAAATGAAACTTAGAGAATGTTGTTTGGAGGGTTGGCCATTGAATCCAAACGTGTTAAGTCAAGGAAGTTGTGACATCCTTGATGTTGATTATTTGCTAGAAGAAGTAGAGATTATGGTTAAAGATCATGGCAATAATATCTCTCAGGGTGTGGATGGAATCACGTACTCTTTCATCAAGACATATTGGAAGATAATTGGCTTGGATGTGTGGAATGATATTCATCATTTTTTTTCTTTGGGCAAAATGTGCTTTAAATGGAAGGAAACATTGGTGTTGCTTATTGCTAAAGTGAGTAATCCTTTAGTTCCTTCTAACTTTCGTCCAATTAGCTTATGTCTTTCAATTTATAAGAATGTGACAAAAGTACTTTTAAATAGATTGATGAAAATGATCCATTATTTTGTATCCAATGTTCAAGTAGCTTTCATAAAAGGGAGAGCTTTATCGATCGAATCATGTTCTTCTTACCCAAGAACTTTTTTTATAAATTTAGATTTTCTAAATCTAAAAAAGGGTTGGTTGCAATTAAATTGGACATGGAACAAGCTTATGATAGCATGACATGGGATACTCTTAGACAGGTTTTGAATAACTTTGGGTTCCCAAAGAGATTTTCTAACCTCTTAATGGAATGTGTGATTGACCCGGTTTTCTTGGTTCAAGTTAATGGGGCTGATTTGAAGTGGATTAAAGGCAAGAGCGATTTTAGACAAGGATGTCCATTATCACCATATTTGTTCATTTTATGCTCTCAACTTCTTACTAATGCTTTCTTAACAAAGGGAAGGAATTTGGGTTTGAAAGTTGCTCCTTCGGCTCCTAAGATTTCCCATATCATTTTTTGTTGATGATATATTAATGTTCTCAAATGAAAAGCTTGGAAATTTAAGAAGAATTAAGAAAATTAAAATAGATTATTGCAAGTGGATGGGTCAACAAATTAACTTTCTAAATCTTCTATCCTCTTTAGCAAATATATGAAGAGAAGAAGAAGGAGGGCTATTTCCATGTTTATGGGCTTTTTTTTTTTTTTTTTTTTTGAAGAAATGCATAAATTGCATTAAAATGAAAGAAGAACCAACCTAATACAAGATAGAAAAAAACTAGTAGTTCCTTGAAGAAGGAACTTTATTGAAAGCATATTTGTTAAGAAAAACTTATTGTAATTGAAATGAAACCCACTATTTCCCATTTTAAAACCCTTGAGATGCAGGGGTTACCAAAATATTAAACAACCTGAGGGTTGGTTAGTATCCCAAAGTTCCCAATCGGTTAAAAAATAGAACCTAGTAATGATCTAAAAAGCAATTAGAATGAGTTTAGATAACAAATAAAAGACTAAAAGAAAAAAGAAGCTATAAAAGAAAATACATTTAAACATTGACATCAATAAAATACCTAAGAAAAAAAGGCATTTCAAATGCCATTTCCAATTTCCAAAGTTGTAGTCCAAGGCTAGTATCTTGAACATTTCTTTGATCAATATCTCCGTCTTCAAGTATCTTTCCACTTTATTAAAAGCCAAGAGAAAACCAATAAGTATATTAATGATTTATTTGAGAAGAAAGTCCCATAAAGTTCTTCATTCTGAGATCAGCAATTCTTCTTCTTGGTAGATCTTTCACCGGTCCTAGATCTTGTAGGTCATTGAACAATTTGTGTTTCGAATCGGAAGAACCATTCTTCTTAGAAGTAACAGATTTATCCTTCAATAAAATAGTGTTTTTGAATTTTAAACTAATCGTAGGAGGAAAAATTGTTCCTCTATAAACACTTTATGTTTCATCAATAGTATCTACCATTTTAATAGTCCTTGCTACATTTATTGGAGTCAAACTGAATTCTACACTTCAACAACCTTTGACTTGGTCATGAAATTGTTTGAAGTTTGAACAACAAAAGAATTTGTTTTAGAATTTTCAGCCTCCTTATCTTCCTCCAGATTTTGTGGAATTTCAAAATTTGAATTTTGAATTTCCAAAACTTCAGCATTCAAGGGATGATCCAAGGAAATTGCAGCAGCCTCTATTGGGTCAATCACCATTATGGTATAAGCAAAAACTGTTCTATTTTCAGCACCCAAAGCTTGTGAAGGATTGAATTCAAAATTTGAATTTTGAACAGCAAACGGCTCAACAAGAAAATCTGAATCATAGCTAACAACATCTTCATCTCCTTCCTTAATTTCAGCATCCTTAATAATTTGGCAATTTTTTACTTCAGAATCCAAAGGATCAGCCACCAAGTTTTTAACCCTAGAATATTGAGCTGCCATTGGATCAACATTCACTACTGATTCAACAATAACTCTACTCCATCTTCTTCCACAATTTCTGCATTTTGTAAAGTCTGGCAACCAGCAACCGATTTCTTTTTAGCTGAAAAAACTTTGGAACCAAATTGCTTTTTCTAAGGATTTTTCCTAATTTTGTTTTTGAACTTCACGTGCATCCAAGGTCCATATGAAGTATCTTTAGTTTGAATTGAACTGATAGGGACATCTTTAACTAATAGATTCTGATTATGAGAGATATTAGGACAAAAGAAATTAATATGTCCTATTCTCCCACAATTGAAACAAAGTGATGATAGATTTTTATATTCAAACTTTTGGAAGAATTTACCATGAAGAACTTCAACCCAAATACCATGAGGGAGTTTAGAATTTAAATTAGCCCGAATGCAGGCTCTAGCAAATTCCCTTCTCCCCCATCTAAACATGTTACCATTTAGTAATAAACGAGTCCCAATTCTATAATTAATTCTAGTAATATTGGATTCATCCCAGTAATGTAAAGGTAGGTGAGGAAGACTAACCCAAATTGAAGAAGAAATTCCATCCAATGAATTAGGAGAGAAGTTAGGTGACCATTTGTCTGCACGTACAACAAAGCCCCCTACAAACCAAGGACCTCCATTAAGAACTTCCGCCATGGCTTCATGTGAATGAAATGAACATAGTAGCCAATCTAAACCAAGCAAGGTTATATGAAACCCTCCAAATTTCATCCAATGCTTTCTTAATTCAATTGCACACTTTGAAAAAGGAAAGTTTTTGATAAGGATTTTCACAACCAATGAATTACTCAAAATTTGGACATTTGCTTTTTCCTTTTCTATGTCAAGTTTGACATTATTAGCATATTCAATTTCATCATGTATTTTGCTCAAATTAATTTTAATGTGTGGTTTTTTGATCCACATATTAGAATTATCCAATCTTGAAGAAGAAATTGGATTATTGGTATTAACATTATCATTGTCAATACCTTTGTCATTCTTCAACATATCAATGAAACTGCAACCTGAAGAAAGGCCTCCTTATCATTTTATCCAGACATGATAACTGGAAAAGGTGAATTTGGTTTATTATCCAAAACCAAAATTACATCCTTCACTTTACCTGATATCGGCAAAGGCTTATGCTTAGCAATCAAACCTCACTCATTGATGACAAAAGGAGATTCTAAAACTCAAAAATTTTGAGGGAAGATGCGATTAAAGGAAAATCTACCTTTTGAATCCAATAGAATTGGACTCGCGGTAGAAAATAAAGATTTGGTGTTCCGATCATCCATGGATGATCGACCACCTTCTTCCATATCCAACATGGCACTCAAAAACCTTCAATGGACCTTCTCGCTCTTCACTCTTGAGCCGTGAAAGCTAGAGATTCCAATTCTATGTTTATGTGCTTTGTGGAAGTCAAAGAGTTACACTACTTGGGCATCAAGATTACTTTACGAAGGCTTGTTGTAGAAGATTTCTCAAGTCTATTGGAGAAATCAACCTCAAAACGTGAGGCATGGAGTGAAAAATTCATCTCCTTTTCTGGAAGATTGGTGCTTATTAAGTCGGCGATGCTCTTAATTCAAGTGTACGTTTTACTCTTCTATTTCTTTAGTTCCTTTGAGTATTTTGAAGAACCTTGATAAGATGTGTAGGGAGTTCTTATGGAATAAAAAAATTGGGAGCCATGGTTTACATTTTGTTGCTTGGAAAGATATTTGTGTTCGGTTTTAAATAGAGGACAGGGGAGCCATTATGTAGTTGCTTCTGTGGAGCCTTTGAGAGCAAGGTTGGTTTGGGAATAGTCAAACAAACCAAATTCTATTCTCAGTATGTCATTACTTGCAAAGTATGGTAGAAATGATTGGGCCGATGAGGGGAGTTTGGATGTTTCTTCGATATGGAAATAATTGCTTGGCAGAGCTAATGCCCTTAGACCAATCGTAAGGTGGAAAATTAATTATGGATCTTTAGTTAATATTCTAAAAGATATTTGGGTATTAGATATAAGTTTTGCTAGGTGGCCAACATTCATAGCAATGGTGGATGGAGATTTTCCTCCTCTGGTTACCTTTATTTCTCATGGAGCTTGGAATCAAGAAAAATGAGCATAATTGGTGAAATTGATCCTTCATGTCAGGATTGGTTTGGAGCATACAGAGGATGAAGTGGAACTTATAAGAAACTTATCGGGTAAGACTATTACAGCTTTGGCCAAGTGTTCTATGACAATGTCGAAAGCAGAAGAATCAGTTTTAATACAGGCTTGGAAATGGTTAAAAGATTTGAAACTGAATTCTCGTGTTGCATTATTCTGGTAGCATCTTATGAAGAATGCTTTTCTGACTATTGATTTCCTAATTTATAGCAGATTGGTAAATAACAACTTGTGTCCGAGAGGTTGTGAGATGAAGGAAGATGTGGAGCACATTGTTGTTAGATGTTCAAAACTAATTCTAGCAATTACAATGGCTAACCAGTGGGACATTTGCATTCCAGTGTTTGAAAATTTCTAGGATTGTTTCAAAAATCTGAGAAAGTTGGTGAAGGTGAATCCTTTTCTTACAAGATTATATTGCTCTTTTGTCTTTCACTCTTGGAAGAGTAGAAATACTTTCATACATGAAGGCCATAAGCTCAGGTTGGGCTATATTGTTTCTAATGCTATTAGTTTTGCATTAATATCTCCAAAGTTTAATCTATTTTCGGACAACTGGGGTTAACCATCATACATTGCTGAATTCCTCTTTTTGGCATCCCCCTCCACCCGGATAGATTAAGGTAAATATCGATGCATTTTTGCTTCATTCTAATGAAGCTAGAGTTGGGGGTATTTTTAGAGATCATAGAGGAAGATTTTTGCTAGCTTTTGGGTTTAGTTGTTTGCATTGTGATAATGGATACTTGGATCTATTGGCTTTTCGTTCATTGAGAGGAGTTATCAACGATTGGATGAAGGAAGAAAAAGGAATAATTATAGAGGGAGCAACTTGAGCATTATGAAACATTTACATAACTCGGTTGTCAAAGATGATCGAGTGGACAACCAATTTGGAAGGGAAGATTTGTCTTTTCTCAAAGATTTTTAAGTTCTTTTTATTTCATTTTGCAAATAGAGAATGTAATAAGTTAGCCGATTTTTTGTGCTAACTATGCGTTGAAAGGTGATTTTTTGTGGGAAGAATTAGAGTGTAATAAGGTTCCTTTTTTTCTTTTCTTTGTTGAAGGAGGATAGTGATAGACTTTCTATCACTTAGTAGTTTGTATTAGGTCTTCTTTTTATTTAATGCATTATGCATTTTTTTCTTAAAAAAAAAATGCTCTTACCAACTTGCTAGCCTTTGTGAGTGTTCAAATCCTAGTCAATCAAGGGGCGAAGTATAAGGTCCGGTCACCGGAACTAAATATGCGTCCGAAACCCATGAGCTTTTCATGCATTTTACTGCGCTTTTGAAATACTTAGTAAAAGGGCAGCAAAAGGACAGCTAATATGCATAGTAAAAGAACATATTAGTTGTCCTTTTGAAAAAATACATCAAAAGCACAGTAAAAGAGCATGAAAAGTGCAGGGTTCTGGATGCAAATTTAGGTCCGGTGATCGGACCTAATAATTTGCCCATTCAAGGACATCTTGCGCCCATTCACTCAGTCGCAAAGTATAATGCATTAAAGTTGTTATTGTTTTTTATTTAAATTATAACTCATAGAATATTAAAATTAGTAATTAATAAAAAAATAAAATTGCATTAATCATTTAATTAAATAATTTTATTTAAATTAGTTAATTAATTAGTTAAAGTCAGCTAATTAATAAATCAGTTTAATAAAATATTTATTTATTTATTTTAAATTAGTTAACTTAATTTAATTAATTTAAATTTATTAATATTATTAGCTTAGTTAAATTAGTTAATTAGTTTACTTAGTAATTTAATTATTTAATTTACATTAATTAATTAGTTAATTATTCTTTTTAAATTATAAATATATTATTATTTTTTAAAAATATTAAAAATATGTTTGAAATCAGTAAAAAATATTTCATCAAAATCCGCCAAAATTCTTTTGAAATCCGTTGAAAAAATCCTTCGAAATCCGCCAGAATTTCAGGAGTAAAATTTTCGCTGAAAATTCTGTAGCTAACTAATATTTTTGTAGTGAATTTTTCTTTTAAAATATCCCTCTTTCTTTCTCTTCTCCTTTTCCTCTTCTATCTTTCTTGCTTACTTTTATGGGATATTTAGCTCAATGTAATTGCGCCTATCTTTATATGATTCTTAGATATATTAGTAGCAAGCTTAAATTGAATGAAGCTTGTGCCTGGTAGTTACCACCTTAAAAATTTATATGTGAATGAATTAATATTAAATTAGGTCATCCACCTTCTTTAAAATTTAAATCTTAATTAAGTTATGTAGCTATCATCTTAAAAAATTGTCTGTGAATGAATCTTAAGTTGGTAATCACCAATCTTGAACAATCAAACCAAATTTTGTCTAATATAAGTAAAAAATTTGACTTCACACTCAACTATCAGAACAATTATTAGGTCCGGTGACCGGACGTAGCTCTACGTGCGGTCACCACTGAGATCGTGCCACGTGCTCTTACTCTTTATCGCGTGGCACGAAGACTTGACCCAGACCGGAACCCAGGAATGTTATGTTCGCGTATTGCTAGGTATTACTCGGTATTTGCTCAGTATTGCTCGGTATTAATAGGTATTGCTTCACAATAACGAGAAATACCGCTCTGTGACATACAATAACGAGCAATACCGGGTTGTCATGGATTTAAAAAACGCATGTGCGACATACCCACTATTGGCCGGGTCGGGTCCGCGATTTTAAGCCTGCTATATGGCATGATCTCAGTGGTGACCGCACATAGAACTACGTCCGGTCACTGGACCTAATAATTGTTCCAACTATCTCCCACTTGGAGTATTAGCATCCAATGCATGATCTTAATAATCACATTTGGACACTTTTTATGTGACACCTCCATGTCATTAGTTGCGAAGGTTAAAAGAGGATTTGAGATACTTGAACTCAACGTTGATGAAATTATTTAAATTATTATTATTTTGATTATAATAAGCCAAGTTCATAATCTTTTACAAATTAAAGCTATAATATATCTTTGGTCACCAAAAGTCCATCATGAATTTTATAACAAGAACCTTATAATGGTACATGCATCATTAGTTAGCTTATCCATTATATGGCCACCATCTACTTTTAAGAATATCTTATTCTTCAAAAAAAAAAAAAAAAAACCACAAAAAATTCCTACTTGACATTTTGGTTGGAAATATTAACTTAAGTTGGTAGCCAGAAATCTTAGTAAATTGAGGTAAAATTTTATTCAAGATTGTTATTTTACACCCCACACATAAAAGAAGGGCCTTTATAATAACATAAACCACTAGATAAACAATAAATAAAATTCCTACTTGACTTTTTTAGTGGAAAAGTTGCCAAAAAATATGGCAAGATGTTTCCATTGGCAATGCAACTAGAAACTAGTGGTAAAAATTTATGTCAATCATTTTATTTTTCTAGCACTTCTAGTGATAGATTTCATTTGTGCTTTACTTTGGAAAATATGTCACAAAATAATTTTTTGGGTTGACAATTTGTGCAGTGATAATATTTATGGTGCAGTTTTACTTGTTATTCAAAATATGTCAAAATTCAACTAAAAATAAATTATTGATGAAATTATATTAATTTATGATAGATTTTAATCTTAAATATGAAAATTTTCCTACATCGTTTGTTTAAATCTAAGGTAGCCTCCATCAGACAAACATGAGACCACAAACCATGTGAGAGAGAAGGCTTGTCATGTAGCACATGGAGATGGTCCTGTCACTAGAGCATGGGCAAGAGTACAAGATGTTCAAGCTATGAAGAGCAAGAATAGAGAAAGAGCACATAAAGAAATAATTTTGTATTTAGTCTACTTTTTATGTATTTTCATATTTTGTAGATTATGTGTCTGGAGCCATAGTAGTGTGTGGACTTTGTGTTCCAAGTGGATTTTTTTTTTTTTTTTTTTTTTTTTTTTGCGTAAAAGGGCTAGGGATGGTTTGATTGAAGTAGTAGGGTGCGATTTGGTGGACTAAGCAAATGGCTAGAGATTGGTATGGTTGGCCAAGCTTGAATGACGGAGATGTTAGGGTGGTTGCTAGTGTGCCCAACCAAGGTGTCGACCTTCCCTCCTATCCTTTTCCCTCTTTTTTGATTTAAATGATGGATATGTCCCTTTATGTTTATTATGTTGTATAAAAAAATAAATGAAATTAAGGAAGATCTATTTTCTTAGAAATTTTGGAGAGAATCCTAAGTTGCTTGGAGGCTTACAACACTCAAGAGATTGTCAGATCTCCTTGAACCTCTATTTTGGAGAGTAGAGTTTAATTTTATTACATTTATTTTCTTAATGCAACTTCTATAATGTGTTTTGCATTTAATCTACCTTATAAAATTCAAATCCATTTTCTCACCCAAATTTCAAGTCTAATTCTAATTACTAGGGCCTGCCAAAACCTATTATTTTACTTGACTAGTTTGCTACTACTAGTATTTGACCAACCTAAACCCTATAAAATTACATCAAATTCTCCAAATCTTTAGCTAATATCCAATACTTAATAAATGTATATTTATATCTCTAGGACCGATGCGATGGTCTACCACTCTAGAAAGATATAAAACATTTACATAAACATCATTCACAATTTTGAATTACCTAAACTTCTTCAATATTTGATGAACCATACTAAGCATGCTGAATTTAAAAGGGAAGTATATTAATTTCCTAAGAGAAGCTTTATCCAAGATAGCCTCAATGCTTATGTAATTCCTCACCTACTAGCATGTTAAAATGGATTGGCACTTGTCACATATACATATATAGTAGATCTATCAAAAAGATTACAATGAAGCACAAATTTTCAATCCCATAATTGCTTGAAACATCATATATTGTGGGAATTAGCACTTATTTCTAAAAATAGATCTTAAAAAGTGAATATCATCATATTAGAATTACAACAGGGGATGAATGGAAGACTGTTTTAAAACCCTTGACAAATGGTTACTCAAGCCTTTAAGAATATCTAATGCTCCTCGGACATTCATAATTTATATGAACATACTTCTAAAGCATTCATAGGGAAATTTCTTGCGGTTTACTTTGATGATATTTTATATTTAGATTCAATAAGAAAAATTATCTAGGCTACTTGAGATTATTCTTACTCAAGTTAAGAGAAGAAAATTTTAGATTAATTTAAAGAACTATCATTTCTATTTGGGCAAAGTCAAATTTCTCAAGTTCATAGTGGCTATTGGAGTGAAAGCTAACCCTATAAAAATATAAACTATCCTAAGTTGGCATGTGCTAATGATTTTCAATGGTGTTTGTAGCTTTCATGGCTTAGATACTTTTTATGAAAGATTTATTAGAAACTTTAGGACATTTGTAGCTCCTATCAATGACATCTTCAAGAAAGACAAGTCTATATATACTAAATTTTAATGAAAGCTATGGAGCAAATCAAAGTAATTATGACCTTATCAATAATTTTGAAACTTTCCTATTTAATTTAGACATTTGTTGTCACCTTTGATGCTTTTGGTGTATATATTGATGGTTTTCTTAGAAAATAAAACCATGTTGTCACCTTTGACAAAGAAATGTTAATGATGCGAAACAATGATACTTAATTAATGATACAAAATCCTATGTAATTTTTCATACCCCAAGACACTTGAAACATTACCTTCTACAAAGGGAATTCATTCTCAATACTTACCGTCATGCTCGAAAATTTTTTTTATTGTAGTTGGTAGTTTCTCCAAGAAAACCAATTTTTTACCATAATCAAAATCCAATGATGCTTCAATATAGAAAGGTTATTCCTTAAGAAGATTATTAGTCCATGGACTTCCTTCCATTAGTTTTTTTAATTGAAATATCAAATTTGTGTCTTATTTCTAGACAAAATCATGGAAGTTAATGGGTATGAAACTAAAGTTTTCTTCTACCTTTTAGCTCCAAATCTAGGGTCAGACTAAGTTAGTCAATATATACTTTGGAAATCTTCTGAAAAATTTTGTAGGTAGGAGTTAGGCAAATGGGACCATCATGACTCACTGATAGCTAAGTTTTCATATAACATTTTGATTTCTAGGGTCACTAACAAAACTCATTCGAAACAATTTATAGGTACAGCCCTTGAAAATATGTTAATCTTGCTAGCATCTCCAAAGAAGCATTTTCTAATTCAATATTTATATTTGAATAAGATTTTTAAAAACTTCATGATAATGTAAAAAAGCAATAAGAAATTACAAATGCAAAATATAATGTATCTCAAATGAAAAAATAAAATTTTTAAAGAGTTCAATATTCAGGATCATGTGTTAACTAAAATCTATTCTAAGAGGTATCCTTCCACGTCATTTAAAAAGTTATAAGCTAGGGCATTTGGGCATTTTGACATAACTAAAATAATTGGCACTAATGCTCAACTGATTAAATTTTCCTAAGACATATTTATCAACTAAATTTTTAATGTTGAAGATCTTATATCATATAAAGGAGTTAGCCAACCCAATTTATAAGAAACTTCTTTTGCATGAACACGAAATCATTCTATATAGGAACCAAAGTGATACTCATTTTTTTTAGGTGAACCACATCATCACTTATGAGGTGGACCAGCTTGACGATTATAGGATTCTATTGAGGTGTTCTGATAACCCATCTACTAACGGAATTTTGATTACCAAAGAGGATTTGGAGAAACTAGTACAAGACTTGGCCACTAACGACTTAGACTTTAACTCTTCAAAAAGTGTTCTTGGGTCATATAATATGTGATTATGATATAAGCGAATTTATAAAAATCCAAAATCTTTTTTCCTTCCTCAATATCTAAGTTTAATCCTCATTACTAATTAGCCAGCACCAACTAGTTTGTTAGGCTAGTTTGTTACTTGTAGTATTTGACTAACTAAAACACCTTAAAACTCTACCAAATTCTCCATTACTTTAGCCAACATTTCAAACTTCAATAAACCTAAATTTATTTAGTGTTTTTCTACTCAAAATTATCCTAGAGAACTAATCAAAACTTTTTTTTTAATTACAGTGAAGCAACCTTTTTTTAGCCCCATATAACTCTCTTAAATTAAAGGTGGACATACTCAAATATAAAAAAAGCTCAAGTTCACAAGATTTTGATAGTTGGAGATGAATATCCATTGCGTAGAAGTTAGAGTTTACTTTCTAGACAAATTGCAAGAAATTTTGCATACCACGCAAACCCCTTAAGCTTTATCCCCAACTTCAAATTAGCTACTCAAGATCAACCTTAACGCTTATAATTATTTAGAAAGCCATCTCAATCTACCAATTGATCACATAAGTGATCTAAGCCGCACCACCTCACCCTCATCAGCTTGTTGAACTAAAAGACATAAAAAGTTTTTATTTAAACAGACACTACATAAAAGAAAATATAGTGTTAAAGATGAATACATAGGAAAGACAAACTCATATTAGAAATTAAGATGGTCAATAAAAAGAGTTGCAAATCACATCTTCACACAACCATTAACATAATGCATACCAACGAATGGCTTAGACGAACAATAAAAAGAATAATGCCTAAAAATAAAAGTTTAGCATCAATAATAATAAATAAACACAACAACATATTAAAACTAACAAAGTCAAAATCATACCAATAAAAAAGAAAACTAAAAGAAATCAACTTCTAAGATTAGGATAATATCATTTATTTAACAGAGTAATATCCAATAACATACCACTTGATAGTTTGCCACAATAGATTTTATATGTTTTGTGTAGACATTTAGTATTAGTTAGAAAATGTATAACCTGATTAACTTTTCTAAATACATGGCTAAGTTTAAAGTTATTTTTTTTAACTGATCATTTCATTAAAAGTAATATAGAAATCGTAGAAGATCAATGATAGTAATATAATGAATATTGGTGGAAGCATCCACTTTCATGTGATCATTAATTTGTCCTTGTAACAAAACTCCAAATCAAATAAAATGCCAAAAATCTTAATTTTTATAGAAGGTTGATCTTTTTTTTTTTTTTTTTGATGAAATTCAGTTTCAAAGATTGATCTTCTTAAAACTTATTAAAAAAAAAAAATCAAAAAATGGTCTCTTGCAACATAGATAACATCAAAGAACAATCTTTAAGATATCCATCAATGATAAGCTTCAAAAAGTAAGAAGCAATATTTAGTACTTTTGGGTTTCTTAAACAATAATCAAAATGATTTGAAAGTACCCACTTAAATTCAAATCCATATCACAAAATTCAAACTTAGTTAAATTGACTTCCAAAAATTAACAAATATTCTTATGAACATTGCTTATGATAAATGCCAACTCAAAATTTAATTAATTGTTAAATTAATGAAGAATTTTTTTTTGATAAAAAATAAATGAGATAATGAATAATACTTTTCATGCAATAATTTTAAACATTAATACTTAGAATCTACATTCAAAATATCCTTCATAAAGATTTCAAGATTATTATTAACCAATCTCAAAAAATGCACAAAAAATTTCTTAATAAAGACCTTTTGTCAAAAATGACATTGAAGATAGCTTTGATGTGTTTATATAAGATTCAAGATTTAGCTTATTCATATAATATTTTGTGTGGGTGAAATTTAACCACCTTTTTTTCTATTATTTGGTCAAAACTTTCACCAATGTTTTTATATATATTCTCTTATAAGTTCAATGAAGGCATTTATGATGAAATCATCTTTATTGATCGATTAACAAATATTATGCCAATTAATCATATGGACCTTATTACCTTAATCACTATTGCTCCGAATGGATTTGTTGCAAAATTTTCATTAAATGTTCATCAATTTAGATTATGAGGCAATGCTTGAATTATATAAGAAATATTAGCTTTAGGAGAGTCATGCTATTTATATGTGATAGAAGAGAGTATTTCAAACCAAAGATATTACTAATAATTTTAAATATGTGATCCTCATAAAAAGCCATTTTCTTATATCCTCTGAATAATGGGGTTCCAGGCTTTCTATTTCGTTGGGAGCTTTTATATTTTGTTTATCTGATGTTATTTCTTTGAGTTTTGCTGCCTTATTTTTGTGTAGGTTTTGGGGCTGGTTTTTGAGTTTTACTTGTAACCTTTTACCTTTCTTTTTAATATACGGGTCAAGCCCAAATTTTTCCAAAAAAAAAAAAAATAATGAAAAGGAATATTCCCCTAAAAGAGTATAGTATGACAAGGCTTATAATGCAAGATAAATTAAACTTTTTAGCACCAATCAACTTTTACAAGGCTTTCTCATAATTAAGAATAAATTTTAGAGCATTTTTAATGAAAGTATAATTATTAACCACAAATATAAGATTAGAAATATAATCTATAGTTAGGATCTAATGTATGCATATTTAGATTTCTCTAAAATAAACTTTGTTGAGGTTTCTAGAAAAGGAAAGGTTTAATTGTTATAAGAAAAAAAAAAAAAAAACAAAAATTAGGAGATACATTATTACTTTAACTCAGACCTTTCATGGATTTGAAAGATAACACAAAAAAGATCCACTAATTAAATGACAGAACAAAACTACACGAACCTTTCAGTGAAGCCAAAAGAAAACCTATGGCATGTCCTCTTGATATTGATATTCTGCCTCAAAAATATAATTATAAAATGCTAACCTTGAATGTTGTTGGAAATTGTATTTAATATGGTAAGATGTTGATCTGTTGGTCAAACTTGAAAGAAAATAAGTCGTCAAGAATTACATAGCAAGATTTAATTTATTTAGCCTCTTAATTTGAGTGGAACGATGCTTTTTGAAAAATTTAGATTCCATTTGGGATGACTTTTTTACTGCTTATTAAAACAACTTTTTAGTATAAAAAGCTGTTTTAAGAAGCAGCAAAAAAGTCGTCCCAAATAAAACTTTAATAAGACTAACAAATGATTAAGCTAATGCTTTCAGGTAAGAAAGTTTAATTGAATTTAGTTTTAGTGTCAGTTGTCACTAAGAAAAATTTGATTCCTTTCGGCTTTACTATAACATAATGTCTCCTAATTGCAAAGCATTTCAAATTGAAGAAAGAACTATTCAGATGATGTTTCTAGTGGAGTTGAAACCAAGCATACATAATAATTTTTTTACTGTTTGGGACAAATCATATCTTTGCTAATGTTTTAATTGTTACAAAAATCACGATCTTCTTAATGATAATTTCCAAGGCACCACTTCTCTCTCTCTCTCTCTCTCTCTCTCTCTCTCTCTCTCTCTTACAACCTGAAAAATTTTTCTCATAGAAAAAATGTCAAATGGAGTCGCACAACTTTTTATTTAATGAGCATTAGGTGGAAAATTGATAGATTCATATTTCAACTATCACACAAAAATATAACACTTATTTTCACCAAAGATTATCTATTCCAAGCACAATATAACATAAAATTAACATCACATAAATATCTACATACATTATCAATTAACAAACTAAGAGTTTGTGGTCGGATATGGGATGTGGGCTAGGCCATATTGATCACCATGAATTCCTTAGTGTATAGTCCCAAACATCAGAGTAAAGGATTAGCAAGGATAAATGCAAAGTATGAACTTATCTCCAAAATTTAAGTAATGATTCTATTAATGATAATAGTATTATAACTAAATTTCATTAATAACATATTGATGGAGGCTAGATTGATCAACACATTAATTTGAGTTACATAATTAATTCTAACATGTATAGTTTACTAAACTAATATAGCTTTTTTTTCTTTAGTTCTTCATTAAATACTTATCTATTGTCTAAAAATTCTATACATTAAGCATAATGAATTATTAAGGATTTGTCTTGGACAGTTTTCTTACTGCTTTTTAAAATACCTTTCTAGTATAAAAATTTAATATTTTAAAAATTTTTGTACTAAAGAGCATCTTTAGAAACCAGTAAGAAAGCTATCCCAAACAAAACATAAGTTTAGCGCTTCCTTTTTTAAGATTAATCTTATCATTGAGAAAATTCGAGTTATGGAAAGTAATTTCCGAAAAGTATCATCCTCCCCAAGTTCTTAATACAACAACAAGAACAAGAACAAAACCAAAAATAATAACAAGCCTTTGTCCCACTACGTGAGTCGGCTACATGAATCCTTTTTCACTAGTGTCATGCTAAAAGTCAAATTCTCATTTAAATCTAATAAAGGAATATCATCTCTAATATTTTATAACCAAGTCTTTTTAGGTATACCTCTATATTTTTTAACATATGTCAAATATAATACATCAACTTTTCTAACCCGGTCAACGAAAGGCCTCCGTTTGATGCGACTACATCATCAAAGGCGACTCTATCTAATCTTATCTTCCACTAGAGCAACTCCAACCTTTTCACGTATATGCTCATTTTGTATCCTGTCTCTATGTAAAGACCATTTTGCTCCTAGGTTCGTCCAGATGAAGTTAGATCGTCCGGGACGATCGGTATAGGTTGTGCAGGAAAACATTTCTGGCTGCATTGTTCGTCTGGACGAAATTCAGATCGTCTTGACGAAAATCGTACAGAGCCCAGTCGTCCGTGACGGTAATTAATTTTGTCTGGACGAAATTCGTCCAGAGCCTAGTTTGTCCGGGACGAAGTTGCGATCGTCCGGTACGAATAGTCTTGATATAAATGGAAATGAGATATTTTTGGAAAGAAATGGACGTCCAGGAGAGAGAAAAACAAAGGAAAAGAGGATTTTTGAGCGACTCCGGTCTATTTTCGCCCGTTGTGACAATTAGAGAAGTTAACCGACTCGAGGTAAGGCACATTCCTCCTTTCTCAATTTTCAGAAACGAGATTTTTGACGCATTTTCTGTTCCGAATTTTGTTTCCGTTAGCAAATTTCAGGTATTATTTTCTTCTGACAAAGGTTTTACTGCGTAACTTTTAGTATGTCTCTGAGATGATAATTATGCACGTTTTGAGTATTTTCTGGAAGATTTTTAAAAGATATTTTGGATTCTGATGTGTTTTAATTGAACTGTAAATTATCAGGATGTCAAAAAATATTTTATTAGTACAATGAAAGTTTTTATAAGTTGTTGTTGAATGTTCTGTGGTAATTGGTAAATTTTTGAATTTGTGAACTTTGTGTAAATTCCGTATACTGCCGTTATGCCGCTGAATTTTCGTACAATTTCTGAATTTTTGAAATGAGATGATTTGCATGAATTGATTATTTTGTATGCTATCAGAAAGGAGTTTATAAGGGCCCGATCCTATTTGATTTCGTTGTCTGGGTCCGGGAAGGGAGACATAAGGAAAGTTCTGAAATCTGAAATTCTGTATATCTATTATGTTCTGGTGCTATAAGCACAAAGGGATCCATAAGGGGAAGTTCTGGTGCTATAAGCACAAGGGAGATATATGGGGAAGTTCCGACATCTAGAAGGAAGTTCTGTTCTGAAATTATCTGTTCCATAAAGCTGTAATGTGATTTTAATCTGATTTCTGATTTCTGTACGACTCTGATTATTCTGTATGATTATGTTTTGCTCTGTGACATGAAAGCTTTATGATAATATGATTTCAGTTTTCCGTATTCGTGTGTTTGATTTTGATTGAACTGTTATTTGTTCTGTCTGTTGTACGATTTCTGTATCTGATGATTGTTCGAATTCTGTATGGATATTTTTTTCTGAAGTGAGTTTTAAATGATTTTGATTGGTGATTGATGTCTTGCTCAGCAGTTTTAGCTGATCCTTGTTTTCTCTGCGTGGTTTTCAGGTTCTGAGAAAGGGAATGAGGTCTTGGACTACACGTTCTAAGTCTGATATGTGATTAGGTACTTGATACTTTGATTTTGTATAGTCATGGCTTTTCTGTTCTGTTCTGTTTCTTTCGTCTGAAGCCATGCACTGTATCTAATATGATTATTTCGATGAAAGAAAAGATAGATGAATTACACGTGTTTTGGTTGTTTATAATAGCTCTGTGTTTTTTTGTTTGTGTTATACTTGGAAGAAAGTTCTGAAGCAAATTCCCAAAGCCAGATCCTGGATTGTTGGCTCTGTCGCGGCCCGTGCGAGCGGGATCCGTTCTGGTCGGGTTGGGTCGTGACAAGCTTTAGTGGTATCAGAGCATTAGTTTTTGAAATTTGGATTGTAAGACAGAGCTATAGG